>ML677379.1:13540498-13990944 GCA_007922305.1 Dermatemys mawii | reverse complement strand
TAGATAGATAGATAGATAGATAGATAGATAGATAGATAGATAGATAGATAGATAGATAGATAGATAGATAATTACTGTGGTAATTTGAGGCTGGATTCAACATTAGCAATAGTGAGTCACTCCAACAGCCCGGTCTCTTTCAAGCCACGTTCTTCCAAAACCCAAAGTGTAATAATCCTCGCAATTGGCGTGTACGTTTCGCAAGTTGACGCATTCTAAAACTATGTATAGATCTCAGGAGCCAGCAAAGAGGTCGTCACTTCCTCTCCAGCTGTAATAATACCGCAGCGGAAGACAGGGAGGGGGAGCGGCCCAGGGCCTGCAAAGGTATTTTCTGCGCAACCCCTTTGAATTGCATGAGAGAGAGATTGGAAGAGGCCCGGCAGAGGAGCTGGTTAATGATTTTTGACTCTGGAGGCTAGGAGCTAAATGCTGGTTCATTTCACTTTAACCTTGAATAGCAAGAGGCAGGCAACTGATCAAGTGCCTTCAATCTGGTTCCATTCTGGAGGCAGGCTGGGGCAGAGACATCCCAACTGACTCACACCAAGAGATTCATGAAGTCCCACTTCTACTTCTAAACACAGCCCCAGGCTGGGATATTTCCTACTGGATAGATGCAGCTGCCAACTTCCGGAGGGTAGGTCCTGACCCGGGACACCCTACCTGTTCCCGAAAGGGTGCTGCAAAAAATGGCCAATGAAGCGTTCGGGGTTGGGAGCATGGCACCAGATTTTGTCCTAGTGTTGGGTCTCCTGGACCAACCCTTCCTCTGTCCCTCATGCATTTCCAAGCATGAGCATGGAAGATCCTTTGGGGGAAAGCCCCAAAAATGGCTTCTTCACTCTTCCTGGGGAAGATCCAGAAGCCCAGGTAAAACCTTCCTGATGGAATGGCGTAGGCTCCTGCCATGGGGAGAGCACCTTATTTGCATGCATCAGAGCTCTCAGCGGTAGCCTAGACAGAGGCCTTTGGTGCTATGGTTGTGGAAGGCTGGAACAGGGGTAGTGGAAGGGATCTATTGCACATGGGCCAGCCCAAGGGGAAGGAGCTCAGGGGAATTCCTGGATCCACCTGGAGTAGATTCAGGGTGCAGGCCCAGGGTGAAAGTCTGAGCTGGGTTACTGTGAAATAAACTCCAGGGGTCACCCCGGGAGAAGTGCGTGAACTGGGTTTCCATGCTCCTAGGGAATGGACTCAAGCCTAGCTGGCCTGAGTGCTGGAGCAGGATACAGTCCACACCTGGCTTGTCAGAAGTGCCCTGCTTGGGGGCGATGGCAGGGCAAGGGAAGGGCAAGGCTGCTTGGGTGACGGCTGTGGCTAACAGGAAGAATTCAGGCTGGAGCGGTGCCAGGGGCTCTCAGCTGCCGGGAGGGTAGGTGTGGCTCTGAGATTAGCTATAGATAAGTGTGTTCACGTCATGGGGTGTGATAGCTACCTAGCCCCAGGGGACCCGGCCTTGACGGGATGGAAAACAGGCCCAGCAGAACCAAGAGCACCCCAGCAGCTCCCGGGCCGTGGCAGTGGACACGTCGACACAGCAGAAACAGCCCCGCGGCAGCAAGTATCAGAGGCCGGGGCAGTTGGCTCGGCCTGGGGCTGCAGGGCTAGAAATAGTGGTGGAGACGTTGCTGCTTGGGCTGGAGCCTGGGCTCTGAAATCCAGAGAGTGACCCAGTCCCGAGCCTTGCTGCTGCAGGGCGGGTGTTGCAGGACATCCGTGCTCAGCGACAACTCCTCATTTCAGACAGCGGCTCCAGCACGTCATTGGCCAGCACACCCCTTCAATGGCCCTTCAACAAGAATAGCAAGCCTGACTCTCCAGCACACAGTCCCTGTGTGACAGCTCTGCCTGTGCACAGGCTTGTGGAGCCAGCCCCTGAGGAACACAGCTGGCCTAGGGGAAGGTCAGGAGCCAAGGCCTGCAGCAGAGCCAGGCTTGGGGCAACCAAAGGAGCACGGTTGGCCTGGAGGAGGCTTCCTGATTGGCTTTGCCGCCTGAATGGTTGGGAGAGTCAGCAGCCTGGTTTTTTAGTTCAGCAGCTGCTCAAACCATTTGCCCAGGGCTACGATATCTTCTGCTCCTGTTTTGTTCCAGCGCTGCTCTCAGCTTGTTCCCAGCCCTGCTCTTACCTCACCTCACTTCAGGTAATCCAGCTCTGACTGCAGCTCTGACCCTCTGCTCTGACATCTGGCCTCTGCACTGGCTCTGACCCTGGCTACCAACTCCTTCTCTAACTACTAGGCTTGGCTGCCCACAGACTGGTCCCTGCCAGGGCAGTCCCTGTGTAGCATGGAGCTAGCGCAACAGCCCTTGTAGTGCTCAGTGTAGGAGATTGTGGCCACGAGCAAAAGGGCCCAGTGAGAGAACTGCTATACTCTGGTTATTCATGGCTACTGAGATGGCCGCTTGGTCCCACAGAGAGCCCGGTGCAAATTATAGCTACCCTGAGGCTGGTCTGTGTTGCACTGGAGTTGAAGAGTACCAGAGAAGGTGGAGCACAGTCCCCCCAACCCCAACCCCTCCCAAGCTTTGCACCAGATAGTGCTTGGCTATACCCAAAACTGATCCCCAGTGATCTAAGCACCACCACTTTGGGCATCCCCCCATCTCCATCCCCACTGAAGGTCAGGCTTTAGGACCATAGCTGAGGCCTAGGAAAAATAAGGCCTAGTGGAACAATCATCTGCGGTGGGAGACAAGAGAAGTTTCCGTCAGAGACCTCAAGAGTGTTATAAAGAGGCCAGGGACCAGTTAATCTCATTAGTGAATTAGGACAGGAAACAGTGGGTTTAAGATGCAGCAGGGGAAATGTAGGTTAAATAGGAGGATGATTTATAGCAATCTACACTCAGGAACAAACCCTTCCAGTCAGATACCACCAAACCCTAGGTTAGCCATGCGGCTGGAGCTTGAAGAGCAATCTGGCTAATAAGACCAGGCAATTTGCCTTGTCTCAGCCCGAATGTTTAAACAATGTTAGGGATTCAGTGGGATGCCATTAATTCTGCAACCTACCCTAACGCATTAAAGCAGTCTAAGAGCCTGGGAATGTAAGCTCTTTAGCTGCTGCAGGGAGTTACGGTGGTTTAAAGTTTAAGTCAGTTTAATGCTCTGTTGCAGTTCAAGAGTTTAAGCCACTCGGGATTTAAGGTGGTTTAAGGCGGCTCACGACTTAACGTGGTTTAAAAGCTTAAGGAGCAAAGCCATTTTAAGAATTATGATCCATTAAGCCTTCCACAATCAATCTATTTGTAAAGATCCATTCAACAAATCTGTGGATGGAGAGCCCCAAGATCTGGGTTTGAATCTTGGCTCTGCTACTGATTTTCTGGCTAGCCCTGTCCAAGTCACTTCAACCACAGCATGCCATAGTCTCCCCATCTAGACAGTGGCATTCGCCTATCACATTACAGCTACAGCATGGGACTGTGGATAATAGAATCATCTGAAATCACTGAAGGGAAGTGGGACAGAAGTGATCAGGAGGGCATCATGGATTTCAAAGTAGGAACACTTAATCTTAGAACCCACATACAATAAGTCAGGTTGACTTACAAAGAGTTGACATAGAAAAACTCAGGCAAGATCTGTTCAGACCCTTCCTCCTTCTAAAGGCCAGCTCCCCAAGACTAGAGCGGTCCTGCCTGGCCAAGTTTGAGATCAAACTAGAATCAGGGTGCGACATATACTAACTTCCCCTCCACATTGACTTTATAGTCCTTTGTCTCCTCCCAATTTTGATTTCAGCCAATCAGAGCTTTGTTGGAGGGAAGGGGAGGGGGTTCAGAAGTTCCGCTCCACATTTTTTTAAAATGTCATTTTGTCCATAGATTGTAAATCTCCTTGAGCCAAAACTATTCGCCTGTCAGAAGGTGTACGCTTCACTGGGCCAGCAGAACTCCGACAGTCTTTCATAACCATAGCATGCAAGCCAGAGTCCTGCAGCACTGCTGCCTGGTCTGTGCAGTTTACAAACTCCACAGTTCGTATGTGCAGGCTTTATAAATGCTGCAACAGCTACTGAGAGAGCAACAAACTCAGCGTTCCGAAATGCAAATATTCATAACTCTTGAGTTAATGAGCCAGCCATCTGAAACCAATAAGAATCCTGTGCATTAGCATGCTGTTGAGAGCACATGAATAAAACAACATTTGGAATTTCCATACCAGGCTCCTCTATGCGGGGCGGTGGGTGGGGAATGATGTTCCTCTAAGGTTTGGTGTTTAGACAAGGTTTTGGGGGTTTTGTTTTAAAAGGGAAACTCTCTATGTAAAGTCTTGTATCTCAAGAAGCCTTTACATTTCACACAGCTTATTTTCGCTCACGGTTAGATGATTTTCTGGGGGAGGGGAGGGTTAATTATACAAATTGGCCAACAAGTAGAGGCTTGGAGAAGACTTGCTTTTGAAGACATTCAGACTGATTATCTTTGAGGAGAAATGAGTAAGAAGGGACACAATAGAGGTATACAGAATAATGCCCAGCCCAATGAAAGTAGTCTGGATCAACTCTTCATACTGTCTCCTCACACAAGAACAAAGGGACCCTCAAAGAAAATGAAATTTCAACTGATAACAGGAAAGTGCATTTTCATACAACACAGTTAACCTGTGGGACTCCCAGCTACAAGGTGTCATTGAAGTCTAGAGCTTAGCAGGACTCAAAGGAAAACTGGAAAAACAAAAGCTTCCAGAGTTGCAACAGTAAGGATTTAACACAAACCAAAATGTGACTTTTAGATGAGCCCCCGTGCATCAGTGCCTAAGACAATGAGGAGGGCTGAGCCGTTAGGGAAGGATGAGTCATTGTGGAAGAACAGGGCAGTGATTGCAGGCTAGTCTGAGACTCAGGACCCCAGCATTCAAGTCCCTGCCACAGATCTTCTTGCAAGTCACTAAGGCTCTGTGCCTCGATTTCCCCATCAATACAACTGTGACAATAGCCCTGCCCTACTCCATGGAGGGGTGAGGATAACTACAGTCAAGATTCTCAGAGGCTCAGCTGCTCTGGTTCTGGGGGCCATGTAAGCACCAGACATAGAGAGGACCTCGGACTAATGGGGGATAGGAGGAAAATTTCCCTAGCATTAGGTTACCCAGTAGTTGCCTCCTGCAGAGTTTCTTGCATCTGACACAGGCTATGGTCAGAGACAGAATGTCGAATGGGATGAATTTCAGGTCTGATCCAGTCTACCAATTCCTATGTTTTTAATAATCAGTCTCCTGAATGGAGCTACGACCACTGAGTGCATCTTCTCTACCATCCTCTGGACCTCACTGGGCCAGGGACTGCCTTTATCCTGTGTTTGTAAGGCACCCAGTATCCCGGGGTCCTGCTTAGCAACTGCGGCTCCTGGGAGCTGCACGTGACCAGGGAAAAGGTGGTCTGGCCTAGTGATGTTGGCTGAAGCTGAGATCAAGAGGCGAAAGTCAGGGTCAGATCCAGGCCAGGGTTGGAGACCGGAGATCAGATCTAGTTCCAAGCTGGGCTGGATCAGAAAACAAGATGGAACCTGGAGTTCACAGCAGTCCAGGACAATTTCCTGGCCCACCTTGTAGAGCATTGACCAATTCGAGGCCTGCAGAGGGTGCTGGTCCCTTTGGGCAGTACTTCTTGTGGTGCCTAATCTCCACAGTGCTGCTTGGAGGCAGTTCTGCCTGCTCTTCCAGTGGCAATGTGGCAACGCCAGCTGTCCCACGCTCCACAAACACACTTCTAGAGCTGCGGCTCCTCACAGCTATTTCATGTCCATGGCATAGGCGCTGACTTTTAGTTTTCCCCGGGGGGCTGCTCCACCCAGCTCCCACTCTGCCCCTTTCCCTGAGGCCCCACCCTTGCTTTGCCCCCTCCCCCGAGGCCCTGCCCTCACTCTTCCCGCTCTGCCCCCTCCCCAATGCCCCCACCTCCACTTGCTGCTCTCCACCCTCCCGCAAGCCACCAAATAGCTGTGACTGGTGGGTATTGGAGCACCCATGGAGTCGGCGCCCAGGGTCCATGAGGCAGCATTCTAAGGCAATACTGTCCCAGAGGTGATATAAAAGTTACCAGTCCTCCCCAAATCACGCCAGCAGAGGATTCAATATGAAGATCCAGAACACCGGGTGAAGGCTACCTTTTAGGAGTGGCAAAATATATAATTTTCCTCCACCACTGTTATCACGTAATCTTCTCTGAGCCATGCACGTTCCAATCCGTCTCTTTTGTTTAATCAGCCAGACTGCAGACACGCGTAGCTTAGCTCCCCTGGTTATAATCCTCACCTTTGTGCTGCTCTGCCTAGGAAACATGGGCCACAATTTCCACAAGGGCTAATTGGTATTCTCTCCAGCTCTTCCTTTTCTTTAGGAAAGTCACCTGCTGGGGACGTCCTGATGTGAGGGGGAAAGGTAAACAGGAGAGATGACTGGCTCTCTTTAGCTTATTCATCATTTCATATTCCTCGCTCATATCTCCTCCTAGGCCTGGCCTCTTTCATCTCTCCTACTGCAGAATGTTTTCATGTCACCGATCATCTCTCTCACCCTGTTACATATTTCCACAGTATCTTCATTCAGGACGAAGTGAACATACTAACAAAGGGGAAGACGTATTGCTGATTTTCTGCATTAAGGTTGTGGTATTTTCCAGATTGTCCTCTCAGTACAGCTCAGTTTAATCTGGTCCATGACTGAAGAGGACAGTTCTGTGGAAAAACCAGCTGGTGTAGAAGCAGCTTGGTGATTCAGTAGGTGGCGCACTTCTCTGTGAAGATGTACCCCCTCTGCATTCTGTGAGCCCGCACGAGCTATCTTGCAGACAAAATGTAAGCCTACTATTCTGCCCCCATCATGGTGATTAAAAGATTCAGTGGCAACATAATTAGCCTCAGTGTCCTGCTCCGATTTAAATGCAGGTATCCATTCTTCTGCAACCTAACGTTCCTCCTGGAGTTGCAACTCGAAGTTATTCTTCATTTAACGATGCAGCAAGGGGCAGAGTGGTAGGGATGTTCTACCCCAGAGGTGGGTATGTTTTAGCCAGTGGATGGAATGACTGTCAAGTGGTCTGAGATCCTCCAGGATGAAGGACTCTGTCTTGTGGAGCTGGCTGGAAAATGGGAAGTATTTGCTGGAGGAAATTCCAAATAAGTGAAAAAAGTGTTGTCCTTCCACTTTCTTTTGTAGAGACATTCCAGGTGTGTGTGGGGGGCAGGGGTTGTTGATAAAACCCCTTCATTTTGGCAAAAGAGACCCCTTTTTCACTGAAAAAAATTCAGCCCACTGTCATAAATTGATCCTGTGAAGTTCCATGGCTAGCCATGTGCTCTATGCACATAACAGAGTAAGTACAAAACTACTGAACTCTTCCTTTCATTGGTCTCTCCTCATTCCACTGAGCTAGACCAGTTACTCTCTCTGCCTATGAACAACTGCGGTTGCACCTAGGAGCCCCAGTCCTGAATCATGACCCAATAGTGCCAAGTGCTATAGAAAGAGCCAGCAACCTATGTTCTGGCTTTCCTGCATTGGCATTGGTTTGGTGCTTTGACTCGCATCACATACTCACCTCTGCTTCCCATTCATCCTATGAGCCTAAATTTCCCTTCCACAGGGACTAAGTGACTGTTGATGGTCTGAGACCTGAAGATGAGGTCCCCCTACCGCAAGCTCTGCTGTGGCCTGCAGTTCCATGGGATCATGCTGGTATCAACCCATTTGTAGAGCACTTGTTTGCAATAGCCCCCTTGGTGCAGAACGGCCATCTTTGGTGCGCTGAGCACCCACAGCTCCAGCTGACAGCCCGGGGAGCCACAGATCAGAGCAGCGTTGTTTAAAAATGCATTTCCCAGGAGACGGGGCAGTAGCTTCCTTCCTTCTGATTTTGTTTCCCATTATACTGGAGCCAAGCCATCTCACTATTGCCCAGACGCTGCTCATGGCGGGGTTCAGACTGAGCAGTGCGTCCAGTCAGCTGGAGCCTATCCCCTGGATACAACGAGCACCCCATACACAGCTGCCCCCTGCTGGTGTGCCCCTCAGCTGGCAAGACCATCTCCAGGGGAAGACAGGAGCTGTGACTGTGGCGAGCCAGATTATGAAATGAGCCTGGACGAGCTTAAATCGTGATGACTAGCATCATCTCCCAGCACCCTTGATGTGCTACCCCAGCTGCGATTCCGTTCCTTAGACTCACACCTACTTACCAATACTTATACTGCTCCCTCCCAGTCCATTTCACAGCCCAGGATTTGGAGACAGCCACTACCCACCTACCTCCTATGCCAACAGCTTCCTGAACTTACTGGGTTGCTCTCCAGAACCTCAACTTTCCTGTAGACTAAAAAGTTTTGTTTTAAGTTGTTCTGGGTGCAAAGAAAACATTAAAAATGAGGCGTACTTGCTGCAGAGAGGGTCTGCAGGGCCTGGAACAGCTGCTTGGAGAGGTGTGAACTGCCTGGTCAGCGAGTACTGACCACCAGAGCCAGTGCCCCGTGGCTCACAGCAGAGAGGAGAGGGCAGATCCCAGATCTGCACTATCCGAGAGACGTCTCGTTTGCATGTGGGTGGTGTTCGGGAGATACCATTTTCCTCCCTGAGCCCAGGTTTTAAACATCCACATGATCTACTGTGCACCGCATTTTATTGGGGCATTCCACATGGGCAGAGAGCTGTGTGGCTGGAGCTCGGAAGAGTCCCACGGTCTTTCAACCCTGGGCAGGCCTAATCATGTCTGAGCTTCAGCACCACTATGGTAGTTAACCAGCACTACAGCTCACCTTCATGTTGCATGTGCCTGGTAGCAACTCACCAGGGAGGGCTGCATCTGAGGCTGGGCTCCAAATACCTATTTTCCTTCTAAACGTAGGCAGCCACTGGGTGGGAAATGTCACCCAGGGTTAGTTTTCATGCCTTTGAATGTACGCCTTCCTTTTTGCTTGGGTTTTCTTCATACATTTATAATATAAATAAATTTGGGCTTGGGATGAAATTTTTCCACAGCAGCCCTACTTTTCATTGCTGACCGATCTATCTTTTAAAACTTCACCTGTATGCACAAAACGTAGCAGGGAGGCCGAGCCCAGTGAGATCTGATGCAAGATGGCGCAATTTGTTAAAAGAAAACGTTGGCTGTTGAGTCATTTTCAGCCACTGTTCATGTTCTAACTCAGGGGTGGGCAAACTTTGGCCCACGGGCCACATCCAGCCCACAGGCCCCTCCTGCCTGGCCCCCGAGCTCCCGACGGGGGAGGCTCCCTGTGATCTCTCCCTCGCTATTCCCTCTCCGCCGCAGCCTCAGCGTGCCACACGGACAGCACACTCTGGCCCATAGCTCTTGCCAGTAGCTTCGGCGGCGCTCCGCACTCTGCGTTCCCGCAGGACAGCATGTTCCTGCAGGACAGCTCCCATGAGCCGCACGGAGCCAGACATGCTGCGTGGCATGATAAGGGGGCTGGGGCTGCAGGGGCGGGGGTTGGATAAGGGGCAGGGAGTCTTAGGGGGCGGTCAGCAGGGACAAAGAGCAGGGGATGGTTGGATGGGGTGGAGGTTCTGAGGGGGGCAGTCAGGGGACAGGGAACGAGGGGTGGGTTGTATAGGACATGGGAGTCCCAGGGATCTCTCAGGGGGTTCGGGGGGTGGATAGGAATCAGGGCAGTCAGGAGACAGGAAGCGGGGGGGGGACAGGTAGGGAGTAGGGTCCTGGGGAGCAGTTAGGGTGGGTGGGTGGGGGTGGTCAGGGACAAGGAGGGAGGGGATTGGATGGGTTGAGAGTTCTGAGGAGAGCAGTCAGGGGGTGGGAAGGCAGATAGGGTGCAGAGTCAGGCTGTCTGGGGAGGCACAGCCTTCCCTACCCGGCCCTTCGTACAACTTTGGAACAACGATGTGGCCCTTGGGCCAAAAAGTTTGCCCACCCCTGTTCTTACTGGAAGTCCACATTCTGTGCACACAGACCTGGCTGATACAAAACCAGGCACATAGAAAAATCATGTCCATGAGGAGCTACAATTACCAGTCGGGTTTCGTCAGGCAACATCCCATGGGTCATGTGCAGTTGCCAATACACAAGGACTCCTGCACGGCTGCTGGCAGACAAAGCTTTCTCTTTCAGCCACTGCACGTCCAACCCCACAAGTCCACCCTCATGAAAACATTGAGAAAAAGCCTGTAGAATTAATAGAGAACAAGCTTTGCTGTAAAGTAGTCAGGATTAACACACGCCCAGCACAGACCCACAAAAGCAAGGCAATGAAAAGTGAATCCACTTAACAGTACACCTCCCCTACACCTCCACTCACAAACACACATTGCCACGGCTACTGGCAGCACCACTCACCACAACCTTAACTCTGCCCTACTAGAGACACCAGCTTTCCATTGCCTCCTTGACTACCCTTCTGCACCCACCCTTTTACTCAGCTCTCTCCCACTACAGCAGCAAGCCAGGGGGCTAACTTGCCAGCTCAGGGAGGGTCAATGTCACATCAGAGTCTGTGTCAGGGCCTTGCCGCACACGATGCAATTAATGGGTTAAACCAAACGCTTAGGCAAACTGCCAAAATAAAGTAGCTCCTCTGCCCCACCTGGCTCCAGTTTCTGGAGGCTTTTCTCTCCGCTCTCTCAGCTCTTTGCCCTATCCCCTCAGCGATGCCCGCAGTAAACTTTCTACTCCTTGCACTTCCCAACTCCCCAGGCCACATGCCAGGTGCCCACGGCCGGTTCCAGGCACCAGTGGAACAAGCACATGCCTGGGGCAGCCTTTGGTAAGAAACGGCATTCCGTCCATTGTTGGGGCGGCGCAGTCCGGGCAGCAGCAGTCTGAGCGGGTTTTTTTGTTTGTTTTGTTTTTTGCTTGGGGTGGCAAAAATGGAAGAGCCGGCCCTGCAGGTGCCAGCTAAGAGCTGGAACCCTTTCCCCTGTCTGCAGGCCACCTGAGACTGATACATGAACTGGTTCTTTCCCAGGATTCAGTCGCTCCCTGCAGCTCTCCAGCTCAGCTGAGCTCATGCTGGTTCTTCTGAGGAGCTGGGGAATCAGTCAGCTCTCACCTGCTCCCTGGCCTCACCGAGAGCCAGCCTGCTAGTCACAGGCGGGGGCCAAGCTGGTCTCTCATAACAAGCCAGTCAAGTCTGTGGCCACAACCAACGTCTGCACCAAACACCAACCACAGCTACTGAATCGGGCCGAGGGCTGCATCCCAGAGGGTGGAGTTCAGGATGAGGTGCATCTGGTCTGCAGCATAGCCATGTGCCAGAGGATGGAGAAGAGGGTATGTACTGTGTGGTCATTTGCCCATTCATTTCCTTCATTGATCCCAAGGCCACAACAGGCCTGATCTCTTGCATGACACATGCCAGGGAATCCCACCCTCTTACCCTGTGAGGAGCTCAGTGACTTGCCTTTGTCCAAAGCATCTTGCATAAAGGCAGCAGCTCTAGCTTTATCTGTCACTTGGACGGTGTAAGAAAGGGCTCTTCGCTTGATTAGCGTTGGGGGATTGAATCACAGACCTCTAGGGGTGAATCACTAAAGCGGCACATCCCCCAGCCGACAGCTATACTAGTGGGTCTGGCACACTAACACACACTGAGCTCTGGGCCATAGCATCGGTTTGCTTTGGAAGTGAACCTTTGCAAGTTTGCTTTAGTTCTTTCCTAGGGAAATGATGGCCCAGGGTTGTCCCGCCCCCCAGAACAGCCCTTGCAGGTGATTTGGACATATCCTTCACAACAGTGGTACCTCGCTCCCCGGAGGGTCTCAGGAATGAGCTAAATGCTTGCAGCACAAATTCACCCAAAGCACAGGCCGGGAGGGAGCAGGGAAAAGACACACCATCCTTGCTTAAACCCAGATCTGAGCCTGGTTTTTGGGATCGTATGGGATAACTCCAAGAGGCAGTGTGTCTGACTCTGTGCGGCTCGTGGGAGCTGTGACAACCCAGGCCCCCAGCTCTCTGCACTGATCACAGGAATCTCCTGTGTCTCATCCTGACTGCAGGTTGCTCAGTCTTCTGTGCAGAGAACAGTCCTGGGAGTTTGCAGAACACCTTTTGCCCCAAGTGATCCCTAGATGCTCTGGTGGCCACACAAATCACCCCCCACCTCCACTGAAATGCAGCCGTCTCTGGGGAGAAAGAGATCAGCAGCCATAGATTGACAACTCATCAGAGAGATGTGGCTTCCCGCAGCGCAAAGTTTGCCAAGAAATGTGTATCAGTGTTGGGCTTGCTCAGAGGAAAGAGCACCACCTGCTGAATTTTGAGACGGGGCAGGGCCCCGGAAATTTGCTGGAGAACCCTAGCATTGATTCCACCAATGCCTTGAAGCCTTGCCACTCCAAACTACTTCCACAGCCCCGCACTGGGGTTCACCCCGCATCTCCCTGGGAGCTTGCCTTCTGTCTGGTGTGGGTGACGGCTCCGAACCTCCACCCTGAAAGGGTTAAGCCATCTTGTCTTGGGGACCGGATGCAAGGAAGGAGGGAGGTTGGGGGCTGAGATACACGATGAGAACACGGTTGGTGCTGCTGTCAGTTATGCCTGAGTTTTTCTTTGTTGTAGGATATTTGGCTGGCTGGATTCTGCAATATCACAAAGGCCCCTTCCTCCCCTCCCCTCCCTTTGCCTCCCCTCCCTCCCTCTCTCTCTCTCTCTCTCTCTCCCTCTGTCACTCACACTCCTCTTCCTCCTCTCTCTCTCCCCCACCCACCCCAGGGAGCCAGGCGGCTCCAGTGCAATAGGCTGCAGAACTAAGGCAGACAAAGGACTAGCTTTATTTATTTAGATTTGCTAGGTGACATCCCACCCACCGTTTTCTGGGTTCTTCCCCCAGAAAACAGGCACCAAAGAATCAGTGGGAAGTGAGGAAAGGTACCAAGGGTTTTGAAAGGGCTGTTCCGGGGTCTGCACCAGCCAAGCCAGGCCCTAAGGCTGAAGCAGGGGAGCCGGGCAGGGCGGGGGGCTGGGGAAGAGGAGTGAGGCTGGAGGTGAGCTGAGCAGGGCTGGTGGGGGGGCATGTAAACTGATCCGGGGGTGGGGAGGAGACCAAACCAATCCCCTTCCAAGCATTCCTCTGCAATGCTCCCTCTGCCAAGCCCTCCTGAGGTTCTGGCACCAGCGGCTTCAGCGGGGAGGGGCGGTACAGGTGGAAACGGAGGGGGGGAAGAGAAGCCAATCAATCCAGCCCCCCGCTCCGGGGGGGCAGGGCGGGGCTATGCAAATCGCAGGCAGCAGAAGCCAATGGGCTGCGGTGGGGCCGCGGGCTCAGTGCGAGTTGTGGAGCCAGGCGGGCCGGGGAGCGCACGGGGCCGGAGTCTGCCATCGCTGCGCGCAGTTCTGCTCGCCTCGCCAGCAGCCAGCGCTCCGCGCACCAAGCCGCCAGGGGAAGGCAGCGCAGCCCGGCCTGGGGAGCCTATGGCCCTGGGGGCAGAGCCGGCTCACCCCTGATCGCCGGCACCCCGCAGCGGGGTTTCCTGGGGGCGCACGGGGACTGTGCCGCCGGGCACCCTGCTGAGATGCACTTGGGCTGGCGCTAGAGTCCCGCTCCCCTCCGGGCTGGGGCTGCCCCTGGGAGCCCCGCGCGTCCTTGCTGCCCTGCCGGGGGGCTTGGATCCCGGAGCCGCCCGAAGAGGTACGTATCCGACTGGGAACCCAGTCCCGGGGGCTCGGTCCCCTGCCCCGCGCGCCCTCCAACTCCGCCAAGGCTTTCGCGCCGTCTGTGGCTGCGGAACATCCTCCACTGTTGCGAGGCGAGGGCCCGGGGAAGCCCGTTGGAGGGTCGGCAGGGATCGGGCCCCGGCAGGGACCTCCTGTCCCGCTGAGGCTGGGAAGGCAGATCCGGGCGAGCGCTGCTCCCAGCAAACTTCGGGCTGGTTTGAATTCCCCCGGGCAGCGCAAGTCTTCGGATCGGGTCCTTCTGTCCCGCGCCCGCCGGGGCAGTGAAGGGAAAAGGGGCCCTGACTTCCTAGGGGCTAGCAGGGCTCAGGGAAGCTCCTGCAGCCGAAAAAGCCCGCGGGGTGGGGGGGGGCAGCTAGACCTGCCGACTCCGCCTGCGCCCCGGGGCAGCTCAGCGGTTCTGTGCGGCTGGCGAGCGGGAGCTGCCCTTGGCCGGGAAGGGAGTCGAGTGGGACGGCAGATCCGCGTGGGAAAAGGAAACGGATGGCGTGCCAGGGCTGACCTGACTCCCCACACAGCGCTCTAGCGGGGCAGGGCTCTGGGAAGCCACCCGCAGCCCCTGCCGCTCAGGAAAGTCTGTCTCTCTTTCCGAAGTCTCCTGCTGGTGCGAGGAAGGGGCTACCTCCAAACCCCGGCCCAGCTTTCACCTTTAGGGGGTTTGTTCCTCTGTCCCCTTCCCAGGCCACTTTGCCCAGCCCCCTTGGCACTGCCCCAGGGGACAGGTTCTGCTCTCAGCTGCTCCAGGGCCTTTGCTTTGGGCCTAGAGTGACCCAGCAGAGAGGTGGGCAAAACCCCTGGGTCTGAGCGATCTCCTGGGTTCTTTCAGCTTTATCGGCCCTTGAGTTCCCTGAATTTGTCGTCCATTCTCCCTTTTCTCCTTCCCCTGCTCCACTCATCTCTCCCTTGGTTGAATTCTTCTCCCAGGTTCTGGGCCTAGGGGCAGCCGTGTGTCCCCTTCTCTGCCCTGGCCCTGTGGGGGAGGGGGGGGGGGGTACGGGAGGCATAGCCCGTACCCCACCTCCATCATCTCCCTGCAGCCTGCATTGTCAGACGGGAGGAGAGGAGCTCTTCCAGGTTCTGCTGCCAGCCTCACTCCCACATCGGCCTGTTTGTTTTCCCTTTGGCTTTCATTTCCCCAATGAAAACACAACTGCTGTGTAATTAGTGGGAGACATTCCCGTGCCTGGGGAGCTGCGGCCGCCCCAGCTAATTGCGTCAATTTGTTAGACAGGGCAAAAAAACCCCAACCCCTTGTTCTCCTTTGCTGCGGCTCAGATCTCTCAGGCCCCAGTGCAGCCAGAGACTTCCCTGCCCTTGCCAAGAGCTGGCACGGGTTGCTTGGGCTGGGGCCCTTGGGCCAGAGCATCAGGTGGCTGTGTGGACACTGTGGAGCCAGGCCCTGGAATGGGGGATGTCTCTTGTTTGGGTTAGTAACAGCTGTGGCATTTATTTCAGCACCCTCCAGTTCCTGTCCCTTCCTTTCTTTGTGCAGCAGCCTCAGTCAAAATCTGTTTCGCCTTCTCCCTTGCAGAGACCTCTCTCCTCATCCGTCTCTGGAGGGCCTGTGGCCCAGTTGTCCCTGAGTCGTGGAGCTCGTAGAGAATGGCTGTTGGGTAGGGAGGCTCCTGAATCCATGGGAGAGGGGATCTGCCTGGGGGGAGGCGTGGAGCGAGGGGAGAGCCAGAGGGCTGAAAGACAGAAAGAAGGGACCCAGAGAGGAAAGAGGGACCTGCCAGTGGGGCATGGAGGGGCACAGATATGCCAGGCCCTTGGCAGTCTGACCCCACAGGATCCTGCATGCACAGACCCAGAGTGCAGGGAGACTGTTAATGAGCTGGAGGTGGGGTGGAGGAAGGTGGGGGGGAAAGGGCAGCTTGGCTGTGTCCTGCTGGAGGGCTTAGGGGTTGGCTGCAGTGATGGCTCATGTCTGGATGGGCAGAACACTGGGGCAGGGGATGGTCTATTGGAGAGAAAGCAGTGCTGCACCCTGGGCTGTGTTGGGTGCCCCAAGATGGTGGTTTGGGAACATGGCAGGGGTAGCCCTGGAGATGGGCAGAGTGTTCCGGGAGTCTGGGCTTGGGCTCCTGCCTGGCTCACGCCGTGTCTGCTCATTGGTGGGCCCTGGCTCATCGTGGCAGGTTTTCCACACCAGTCGCCCCCTTCACTCTGTCTTTTCCCTCTGCAGTGGGGGCATGTGTCTCTCCTCCCCAGCAGGCCAAGAGGGAGGCCGATCTCACCTTGAGGGAGTAGTAAGGAGTCACGTGGCAGCCCCAGCTCCTGCCAGTGTCGTCCTGCAGGGCATGGAGTGCCATGGACTCCTGGGAGCGTGGCTGTGGTGGGGAGTGGCAGAGGGTGGGGCAGTGGGGGTGCAGATCAGAGTGCTAGTGGGGAGCCTCCAACCCCCCCTCATCTTTCAGGCTCAAGGTGCTTCCTCTTCAGAAATACAGCCTCTCTCCTCCCCCACCCCCACTGCCAGCCCATGTTGTTCGGATGCTGGGGGGCATCAGCCGGGTGACCCTGCTGACTCACCCAACCTATGATGCCCACCTGGCCTGGTTTCCTAAATGCCCTCGAGCTGTCAGCCGTTGGAAATGATCTAATGCAGTGGCAGCCCTTCTTCTACCTGACTGGTCCAAGCGCCATGCACACAGGGCTAGAATGGTGATGCTCTCCAAGGGGGGAGGGAATACTAAGAGGATGTCCTATTCTCTCAATCTTCTCCCAGCCCTGACCCACTGTCAGACTCCAAGGCTGCCCCTTTCCACCACAGGTCAGGCAGCAGAAAAGAGAGAGGAATATCCCATAATCCCACTCCAAGGACCAGAGCCGCACAGAGAGACCCGTCCTGGGAGAGGACAGGGCGTGAGGAGGCAATGGAGGGTTAAATGTGGCTGTGGAGGAGTTCTATAGGGGACGTTATCTGTCCAGTCTGAGGGGCTGCAGCGTTCTGCTGATGTCATTGTGTGCATGTCTTAGTCACAGAGTTCTTAAGAAGTCCCTTTTGGCTCCCGAGCCTGCGGCTTTCTTTTCCTCCCGGAACACTTCCTGCTCTCTGAGCCCCTTTCTTGGACACACGCACACCGAGAGTCAGGCTCGGCGCAGGCCAGCCACTCCCACCCCCTCTGAAAGGGCATTTCAGCAGCAGAGCTGAGGAGATCTTTCCCTTTCCGCCCAATTGCCTCGGCTCCCAAACATTTCAGCTAATCTTTGTTTGATTTATTTTGGGGATGGGGAAAATAGCTGTGCTGTTTATAATGAAATAAAAATAACCTAGAATGCCCAGCCTTGGAGTTGGGCCTTGCCCGCCCGTGCCAGGAGAGGAGGGTAGCTGGTTCGTATGGAGAAACAAATCTGTCCAGAGCAGTTGAGTTTCCACATCTGACTGTGAGCGACATTGGAGAGAAGAATCACAGTGCTAAGATGCACTTGGAGATCGGTCTATTTCCCCTGCTCTCTCTGCGTTTGTTTTCCTCCCAGCTTTGGACCCTGTTTTCATTTCTCATTCCTTTTACCAATCTCTCGTTCTTTCCTCCTCCTCCCCCCTTCTTTTCTTTCTCGTCTTTCTCCTCCGTTTCTCCTCTTCCCCCTTTTCCTTTGTTTGCCATCTCACTCCCCCTCTGACGCGCGCACAGCTCCATCCAAATGCAATAGCAGGATCTGCCAGAACTATTTCCCAAAGCCGGCAGGGGGGTTTATTTAACTGCAGCCGACTGTAGCTTTTATATCGCAGGGTAATTTGGTTTTTAGACGTCCCGGCTCCAAAACACATGGCATTGTGCTAAGTGCAGAATCTCAGCCGGGAAACGCTGACATGGAAATGAGCGAGAGTACAATAGACTCCAGAGAGAGCTGTGTGTGCCTGAGTGGGGAAATAGAGCGATAAGACAACTATTTACGAACTCCAAAGGCAATAGCAAGACAGTAGTGACTGGGGGAAGCTGCAATTCCTGTGATGGTGGGGCCCAGAGTTGAAAGCAGCTCTGTATTCCCAGGGGCTCAGCCTGTACCGCTAACATCCTTCCAGCCATTCGTCTGACTAATTTGAGGGATTTTCCTATCAAATCCCCAAAGTTAGTTTCCACCATTTAGACAGTCTCCACCCGTCAGCTCCCTGCAGTTTGCTCCTTGGGCACAGGGGGCAGCACTGAAGTCCCCTCTGGCCCCCCAAGCAGTGTAAGGGCATATTCTGCCTCTCGCAGCCAGCTCATCTGCCATCTCCCTGCCCTGCTACCCCCAGCACCTGCCCCAGACATCAGGGCCTCAGATGAACAGTGCAATGACCACATCCTGGGGCTTGAACCCCGGGACCTCCAGAGCGCAACGTGGGAGAGGGCTCCTGGGCAGGGCTGTGCCAGCCTCTGGACTGGCAGAGAGGGGGACCTGTGGCTGCCCGGGGGGGATGAGCACCAGCTCATGTGATCCCCAGGCCAAGGAGGGTTTTGTGCAGGCACATGTGTTGACTTGTGGTACTCTGCCTCCCCATGCACACTTGCTGGCCTCATCCATCTGGATCAGCTGGGCTGATTGACCAACAAATACCCCCATGGAGACAAGACCCTTGCGCAAGTGTCTTGAGATCCCCCATCTCTTCACCCTTCCCCCTGTCAATGGTGCTTTGCCGCCATCAATTTCCCTGGTGCGACACATGGCCTTGGGATCTGTGGTGGGAGGGAGATGGTTGGATCTGTCCCTGCGCCAGGAAGAATGAATAAAGTGGTGTCTGCAGAGCACAGAGCTGAGAAACGAATCCACTTTTCCTCCCCCTTGGCAAAGCAGATATCCCCAGACACTGGCAGTGTCGCCACCTCCTGTGCAGTTACAGCAAATGTCCTGGAATTTGGGGTCTGTAAAGCCCCAGCTCCTGCATTCATGTGAGTTTGAGAGCTTCCCTCTTAGATTGGGAAGAAGGAAGTTTCTGGCCTTGCTAGTTGCAGAGAAAAGTTGGAAAACTTGACCTGGGGGTGACCATAACTGCTTAGAAATCAGAAGGCAAAGGGGAAGAACCTCAGTTTCTTATTGGCTTAAATCTCATGAGATTTAAGCCATTATCTCTGGAATGGTTGGGGCCTGACTCCTGACTGACCATGAGGTCTTGGTCAGACTGCAGTGAGGAGCCTGCCAAGTGACCAGTCAGTTCCTCCCATTCCCAAGTGAATCCTTTCCTGTCCACCATGGATGCGCTGGCTGGAGGATTTGGGGGCAGGCCAGCACACTCACTCTTGGGGCAGCTCGGATCCAACCCGACTCGGGCTGTTCCTTTTTGTCGTTGCTTATCCCAAACAAGACCAGATCCACCCTGCTTGTCCGGGGCACCTTGCCAAGTATCCCTCCCCCCGATTGGCCCCGTTCAGCAGGGATCCATCCACAAGACTTTGGATGCAGCTGGTCCTTGAAGGGGCAGTGGGTCTTGGCCCAGTTGTGCCACTGAGCCTCCCCGGGCACGAGGGGGAGATGAGGATGGTCAAGTGGCCAGTGGGTCATGTGATCCAGTCAGGCCCTCTGGACTAGATGAGGGGTCCAGCTGGCTGCTGGGGGAGATGGAGAGCAAGAGGGGACAATGGGAGGAAGGCCTGGGGGCAGCTGCTGAAGAAGGAGCAGTAGACAGCCCAGAGAAGGCTGGGGGTGCTGAGGGGAGAGATAGAGGGGAGCCTGGCAAGACTCTGTTTTGTGTTTGGTTTTGGACTCACACCCTGGAAGAGGTGGGCTTAGCTGAAGGCTTGAGTGACTGGGAGAAAACTGAGGCAGGGATGCTTCAGGAACGACCCCACATGCCATGAGGGGGTGCTCTGAAGGCAGCAACCCTGTTAGAGAGCCCCTCCCACCTCCTTCCAGCTACTTGCTGAAGTGGGTAGGGCGCTAGCATAGGACTTAGGAGACCTGGGTTCAAATCCCTGCCCTGTGGCAGACTCCCGGTGTGACCGTGAGTGAGTCACCTGGTTTCTCTGTGCCTCAGTTCCCCACCTGGCCAAGGGAGATAGCAGCTCAGTCCCCGAGGGGTGTGTGAGGAGAAATGCACAACAGAGGGGGAAACTGAGGCAAAGCATGACACACCCAGCAGGTGCACGGCAGAGCCAGGACTAGAGTTCTGACTGTCCAGTCTGTGCCCTGCTCACTGGACTGTGCTGCCTCCTTTGTAGCAGACAGGTTGCCATGTTCAGAGGCCGTGCACGGGGGTTGGGGTCCATGTTTGTAGGGAGTTTTTAGGTCGACCTAGAAAGGCAAGACTGAGCATAGGCTGTGAGCACTGCGCCGGGGAGGAGATCTCTGGTAGCAGGCAGCTCTCCTCGAGCACAGGTACCCAGCGCTGGCAGGGGACGTTCACCCGATTCCAAGCAGTAGTAAGTGGCGTTGCTGACAGTGAGGGTAATTAGCCAGTGGACTGAGGAGTGTGGGAGAGTCTCCGTCACCTGGAATCTTGCTAACGCCCGTTGCTGGCTCAGCACAGGGCTAACGGGGGAGGAACCCTGGCCCTGTCACTATGGTCCCGTCTGGATTTAAAATCCTGTCACTGCTGCGTTAGGATAGATCAGCTTCAATTCTCCCCATGCCCCCTGGGAGCTACATCCCATGTGACCCTGGTGGTTCGTGCCTGGCCCCTGTCTCTCCCCTTTCGTGGTGTTGCTTGATCCCCGTGGTGCCCAGCCAACCTGGCACATGTGGACCTTCCCCCCCAACCCCCAAAGTGCCTTTTGTCTCTTTTTGTTCTGTAAATAATGAAGTCCAGATTTCCCCTCCACTCCCTGGTTCGTGCGGTTCTTTGCTCAGTGGGGGATGTGAAGGGGAGGGAACAATCACAGTCTGGGCCAGCAGCTGCCAGCTGGTGGGCCAGCCAGGTTCCTCCATGACTGCCATGGGATCGGACCAGGCGGGGGCTGTTCAGTCCTGAACTAGCCGCTCAGATTACTGTCCCTCAGTCAAACCCTGTTTGCTTTGGCAAATGAGGCCAGACTGTGAGCTGGTTATTTACGGCCGTGCTGCACGCTGGCTTGCTTGGCAGAGTCTGCTGTCCTGCGGGGAATGGGGATTCCTTCCTGAAAAGCGCATGGTGATGGGGTGAGCATTTGGGCCTGCCCTATTGCCCACCTCCCCTTAGCCCAGAGGTGGGTAAACTACAGCCCACGGGCCACATCTGGCCCGCAGGACCATCCCGCCCAGCCCCTGAGTTCCTGGCTGAGGAGGCTACCCCCGACCCCTCCATCACTGTCCCCCTGCACCCGCAGTGTGCCGCACCAACAGTGCTCTGGCCTGCTGCTGCTCCTGGGCAGCGCTGCAGCAGCGTAGCTGGCTCTGGCAGGGCTGCGAATTCCTGCCACTCTGAGTGGCATGGTAAGGGGGCAGGGAGCTTGGGGAGGTGTTGGATATGGGGCAGTGGATTCTGGGAAGCAGTCACGGGACAGGGAACAGAGGGTGGTTGGATGGGGCAGAGGTTTGGAGGGGCAGTCAGGAGAGGTGGAGTGGGAGGTGGATAGAGGGTGGAGTTCTGGGGGCCAGTTAGGGCTGGGGATGTGGATATGGGTTGGGGCAGTCAGTGAGCAGAGGACGTTGGATAGGGCATGGGAGTCTGGGAGTCCTGTCAGGGGGCAGAGGTGTGAATAGGGGTTGGGGCAGTCAGGGAGCAGGGAGGTTGGTTAGGGGTCAGGGTCCTGGAGGGTGGTCGGGGGTGGGATCCCTGGTGGGAGCAGTCAGGGGACAAGGAGCGGGGAGTTGGATGGGTCATAGTTTCTGAAGGGGGCAGTCAGGTTGGGAAGTGAGGCGGTGGATAGGGAGAGGGGGCCAGGCTGTTTGAGGAGGCACAGTCTTCCCTACCCAATCCTCCATCCGGTTTCACAACCCCAATGTGACTCTTGGGCCAAAAAGTTTGCCCACCCCTGCCTTAGCCCCACGTTCAGTGACCGGCTGGTGAATAGTTTGCAAATTTGTCACGTTGGTACGGGCTGGTCAGAGCAGAGCTGGGTTTGACGGATCGCTTTTATAAGCGGGGACCTGGCAAAATGATGGGAAAGATACAAAGGAGCCAACTGCCCGGGGTCCACTATATGGGCCAGACAGCAAGAGGTGTGGAAAGGAATGACAGAGCATCCTGTCTGGTCTGCTCAAGTTCTCATGGGGGGCTGTCCCACCTCCCCAAAACCTGTCTCCTCAGCTTCGAGCTCAGTGCTCGGGGGAAGGGAAATTGGGCTGAGGTTAACCCCTTGTTCACCAGGTAGTGCCCTCTTCATCTAACGGGTCAGCCCACCTCAGTGCTCCCTGGGAGCTGAGCAAGGACTGGGGAATTACTCCACTGGTGGCCCTAAGACTTGGGGCCTCTTCTGCCCGCCGCAGCGTCTTAGGAACAGTCAGTAGAGCTTGTCCAACCATCAGACCCCTGAGGTTTATGGACTCCTAGACTAGCTCCTCTCCAAACTGCCCCCCCGCCACCGAGTTCTCGTCCATCTTCTGATACAAGGGGGGCTATGTGGGAAGGAGCCTGGGAGGTATGTGTGAGCTGGGCTTGGTTCTGGCAGTGGTCTGGGCTGTGTCTGTGCTCCCCACAGAAGAGGGGATGGGGTGAGAACAATGTCCCTGCAGTGGGCGGGCTGCTCCATTCTCAGCCCCGCAAGTAACGCTGCTTTCTCCTGCCCGCTAGGCTTTCCAAGGACTCTGCCTGGACTTAGACCCACCCCACCATGCCCCTCCTTGGCGTCATCCTCTGGGTCACCCTCCTGACACTGGGCTGGCGGGCGGCCTACACCAAGGACTATGTCTTTGCCACACCGAGGGTGCAGCTCTCATTCAAAGGTAAGACACCGTCTTCTTCCTTCTCGGACCTAAAGCTGGGGTCCTGAGTCTTGTGCTTTGGGGTCACTGAGGCAGCTGTGTCCAGAGTCCATTCCAGGGGCATGGTAATCCAGGTCCGGTTCTTCTCCTCCGAGGGCTGGTTCCAGGAGCTCATCAATCCAGGTCTGGTCCTTCCACTCTTTAGCCTCCTGGCTATTAGCACATCCATCAATCCCCTGTATCCACCCTCTTCCTGAGCCAACATGTGCCCCTGGGACACAGGGAAATCCAGGCCAGGATCATGGTACCTCACTGGAATGGATTCTAGTCAGTTCCTCTGGTGCCAATGAGACCCGCTTGGTGTTGTGGGTGGTATGGGGGAATTGCATTGCGGCACAGGGAACTTTTCTGCCATTCCTCAAGTCGAGCGCTGTGGCTGGCAGACCAGACAGTGGGTGGCAATGCAGCAAGCCCAGGCTGGTCCTGTCACCTAGGACCTGGCGGTGCCCTGCAATCGGGCTCCCTCGGAAGGTGCGAGGGGGACATGGTTCTTCTGGCTAGTCCCCCCTCTTCTCATGCGGTGGGGCAGGGCTGTTGGTCTCCCCCATGCCAGATGGCTAGAGTTTGGAGCGGCTAGTGGCATCTGTGGGGCGGCAGCTGAGATAGTCCTGGAGGGGAGTCCTGTGCCCGGCCCCACAGCACCCCATGGAAGGGGGAACAGGACCAATTCGCAGTTGACATGGTTGAAGGATGAACTGGCAGGATGTGCTAGCTGTTGTTGCAACACAGGATGCTCAGTGAGCACTTCTGCTCCCTTGCCCTTCCTTCCCCATCCCTGCAACACAGAATGGCCCGGGCCTTGGGGGAGCCGGTGGGGTGGGTTTATCTGCCCAATGGCCCAGCCCGGGCGAATGCAGAAAGCACTTACGAAGGATCAGAACTGGCAAAGAAGGGACAGATGCAGAGCCCTGGAGCAGGGCTCGCTAGCCTGTTGCAGATTAAGCCACCTGCCGGTGTTGGTGCCTGTATGGGCTGGGACCTGCCCCCAGCTCACTCACCTGTTTGGGGATCTGCTCACTGGCTCTGCGCTTGCTCAGATACCTGGGCCCTGTCCAGATGTAAATGGCCTTTTGTGATTTCCCAGGGGTGCTGGACCCCACACCAGTCGGCCTGTTGCCGGGTTGGGGGTTGAGCTAGAAAGAGAAGGGATGTGAGTGGGTGGCAAGTTTTGGTAGGGCCAAGGTTTTCAAGTTGTGGTCATCGTGGGCATCTCTAACCAGTCGCTGGATGAACACTGCATGGTGCCTGTGTCCTGGATGTGTCTGCCACTTGCCAGCTGGGGAGAATCCACAGGTGGCAACATGGCCTAGCAGGCAGAGCACCGCACTGGAACTCATTGAAACCTGGCTTCTGTTCCCACCTCTGCAACCTTCGCCGAGTCACTGCCCATTCTGTACCTCAGTTTCCCTCTTGCTCCTCAGCTTTTGAGTCCGTGAGTTCTTCAGGGCAGAGTGTCTCTTACTGTGTTAGACAGGGCCTGGCCTAACGGGACTCCGATGTGGGTTGGTGCTGCTAGGTGCTACCATAGACAATAGGATGCAACCCACTTCAGCTCCAGCCTCTTCTTTCCCTTGGAGGGGTTTGCCATTTGGGCCCCTTCCATCCTGCTGCTGGTGCTGGAAGCCACGTGGGACTCAGCTGGGCCTGAGCAGAGCGGGTTGGAAAAGGAGCAGGAGGATGGCTGGGGCGGGAATCCCAGAGGATTGTGGGAAGGCTTTGCAACCCTCAGTAGTTGTGCCATGGCGCTAGCCTTCATCCACACCAGAGGGAGTAGGAGGGATGGTCGCTGTACCCGGGCCATGCCAGCGCAGTCCTGGGATTGCCGCCGCTCAGCCTGCGTGGGGTTTGTGCATGTGGACGGTGGTGGAGTTAATGGGAATGCTTGAGGGATAATTCGTGTTCACTTGCTAGTGGAGGCCAGTCCACAGCCCAATCCAAATGGGGTCCTGTAATGATGCCCGCATGCCCCTGCATGCCCAATGGCTCAGCCAGGCCCTTCGCCACTCGGTACCACTGGGCAGGCAGGTGTGCAAATCTGTGCAAATGCCTGCGATCTGTTCAGCTGTGGCTCCCCGTTGCCCCCACGCTGTGCTGCTAGGGCCCAGAGCTTTGTTTCCTGCTCTGGACCCTTGGCTGAGGAAGCAGGACACTGCATGTCCCCGTTTGTGATACTGCTGTTGTGCTAACATGGTGCAGACAGGGTGAGATCCATCCCTCGCCAAGCCTCGGTAGCACCAGTGTTCCTGTTTTGCTGATTTTGGTGGCCAACAAGACATGTGCCAGCCCTCGGTGAATTGCATTTCACACTGTATGTACCTGATCCTGTGTGTCCCTGCTGACTCCAGCAGCATTCCTGCTGCCTTACGCTGGGGTGCCCGAGTGCAGAGCCCAGCCCTTTATTTCTCAGGAAAATTTGAACTGAAACTTTAATTCAGATGGTCTCAGGGTCGGGGTGGGGCGCTGTCAGGTGCGCTGGAAAGCGGGTCGACCACTGTCCCAGCCCAGCCCCACCCCGTGTTGCCTGGGAGATGAGTGGCCATGGTGATGGGCTCAGCACGGCCTGGAATAACATCTCTGCTAATGGACTGGGAGTGACCCACACGCCGATCAAGGAGAGCTGCAAGGAGAATGAAACCACACAAAGGCGCCCGGCAGGGTTAGGCATGTGAGCAGAAAACGGTGGCTGATTTCAAGGGGAGCATGATGAGGGGGCCCCGCGGGGAGCTGGGAAAGGAGCCGAGTCCTGGGACAGATCTAGTTGACAAAATGAAAAGTTCAGCTCCACAGACTCTTTGCAACAGGCCACTGCTCTCTGCAGTGCATAAACTGCGGGGGAGGAATTATTTCACACGATACTTGTGAGTATAACTAGGATGATGCTCAGGGATGTTGGGCTGGGGACATTCCAACTCTTGGGACTTTGGAGATCTGCCTCAGGGTGTATTTTGTGCACAGTCTGGGAAGTGGACTTGGCTACTAAGGTTTTTGCAGCCCTGGGGTTCCATGATACGCTGCAGCAGGTCTGCATCGCAATGTGCGGTGTTCCCAGCTGTTCTGGACTCTAGTATGGAGAGAGAAAGGATGGAGAGGTCTTGCCAACCGCGTAATCACCCAACAGTGCCCCCTTTTGGGAAGCTGGTTATCATAACACCCAGGTGTATGCACTGAGCAAAGGATGCAATGTTGCAGGATTGAGAAATGAGGGGTCGGGAAATTGTAGCCACCTGCTTCTCACTTTGGAGACTAGATCAGGCATTTGTTTCACGGGGCTGCCGGAGTGTAACCGCACACAGCGTTTCCGACAGCATATGCGTTGGTGCAGTGCCCATGCCAGGCCATGCTGGGCCCGGGCAGTCATTCTAACAGAGGGGAGGGCAAACTACGGCCTGTGGGCCACATCCGGCCCGGCCCCTTGAGCTCCTGACCGGGGAGGCTATCGCCGGCCCCGCCCCCTGCCTTCCCCTCTCCTCTGGAGCCTAAGCACACTGCGTGGGCAGCACCCTGGGGGGGGGACAGTGTGTCTGGCTCCACGTGGCTGCCAGACACACTGCTGAGCAGCCTGGTAAGGGGGCCGGAGATGGGGGGTTGGATAACGGGCGGGGAGTCCGGGGAGTAATCTGGGAGCTGGCGGTGTTGGATGGGATGTGGGAGTCCTGGGCGTATGTTGGAGGCAGTGGGTGGATAGGGGTTGGGATGCGGGGGTTTGGGTAGGGAGCGGTCTCGGGAGGGAGTGGTCAGGGGAGAAGGAGCAGGAGGGCTTTGATAGGGATTTGGGTCCCGGGGGTGGTGGTTAGGAGTGAGGGGTCTCGGGAGGGTGCAGTCAGGGGACAAGGAGCAGCAAGGTTGGATGGGTCAGGGATTCTGAGTGGGGCAGTCAGGGAGCAGGAAGTGGGAGGGGGTCGGATAAAGGGCAGGGCCAGGCTGTTTGGGGAGGCACAGCCTTCCCTAACTTGCCCTCCATGCAATTTTGCAATCTTGATGTGGCCCTCTGGTCAAAAAGTTTGCCCACCCCTGTTCTAACACAATCCGGACAAGTCTTGTTGAGCATGGTGTGCGGTGGGATTGTCCACATGCACTCGCTTCCACTTGAGCTGGGCACTGCTTGTACATCTCTGGTTTAACTTGCGCTGCCCTCGCCGCTAGGGGAGCTGGGCTGGTGTCGAGTGGGATTCCCAAAAGTGTTTGTAATTTAGGAGCCCAAATCCTGTTGCCTGGGGGGTTTAGAAGCATGGCTCCTATTGACTTTCACTTTCCTCTGGAAATCCCACCGGTTTGGGACTCAGGATGGCGTTTCCAATTTTCACTCCTCTATCTGCCTCTGCTGCCTCCATCAGCCATTCCACCTCTGGGTGGACCCCACTGGGGAGCTGTGTGGCTGCGCTGGTTGACAGCTGTACGTCTGCCTCTGCCGCCACCAGAGAGCTGTTAACGAGGGGCACTGAGGGAGTTGCTGCTTCCTTTTATCTCTTTCCCACGCCACATCCTCGCACCGCTGCTCCGAAAGCCACCCACCCTAGGTGCAGATGAGCACGGATGTGCTGGGCAAGGAGGGTGCAGTTTACACTTCATTGAACTGGAGTAATTATTGGAGTATCTTTTTGCCTTACTCCGAATGAGCAGGTCACCCACCCCTGGTTCATTAGGGGTTCTCTCTGCCCTGCTGCTGCGCTCTTTCAGTGTCTCCAGTCAATGAGAATTAACCTCTCACCTTCCTTAAGAGCCAGCTGGGATGCTGGAGCTGTAAACTGAGCTGGCTTTAATCGGCTTTTACGAGTCGATAATTTCTCTGTGTGTCTCTCTGCACCGAGGCAGCAGGGCGAGTCGGGGAGGGCGGCTGCAAGGGGACCTGCTAAGCAAACGCAGGCCCTCGGAGCCAGCTCTGTGCATGAAAACAACTCCAGGGCTGGGGGAAAGGTGAGGGATTCACTGGGCCGGCTCTCTCCTCCCCCTTGGCCCAAATCCCACTGTGGATTAGCCGGCAGGAACAGGCCCTACCTCCGCAGGCAGGAAAGGAAAGCAAGCGAGCAAAGATAAGCCCTGGCGAGGTCGTCGGTGCAGATGGCGCAGGCCCAGCAGGCATTGAAATGGGAGCTAGGACTGTACCTCTGCCAAGGTCTCAGGGCTAATGGCATGCAGGCTTTGTGGGGCAGGGATCCAGCCCTGCTTTTATGTCACCAATCTGTGACATACCGAGTCTGGCGGTTTCAACCATGGGCCCATTAGGAGGAGCTGGTCATGCCATCGTCCAATATGGCACAAGTTGCTGGGTTTTGTTCAAGAGAAAATGATTGGAATTGGGGCAGCACTGCAAGTCGGGGGGAGGGGCTGCCGGTTAGGAGTGAGGGACACCGGCAGAGCTGTGGGGGGAGCCCAGGGCTAGGCTAGCAGGGGGCTGCAGATCGGGAGTGAGGGGCACTGGCAGAGCTCTGTATGTGGGGAGCCCAGGGCTGGAATAGCGGGGGAGTGTTAAAGGTTCAGGAAGATACCCATAGCTGGGAGTAGGGGACTCAGTTCTGCAATTGGGGAGTGGCCGCAGGTGTGAACTAAAGGCACCAGTCGAAGGGGTGTCTGGGTGTGGCAGGATGTTTAGCAGGAGTACAGGTGCCAGGAGCCCCAGACAGGTGGACTGGCCAAGCCTTGTGGGGGTCCTGGATCTTGCTACTAACTCTGAGCCCAGCCAGCCAGTTCCATCCCTTGTGCTGCCCAGTCTGGCAGGGCAGCGCAGTGCAGTGGTCTCCAAGGCCAGGGGTGTCCAGCTGGGAGAGCAGCCAAGGGTGGGTGGGAGCTAGGCTGTGATGGAAGGGGGCTGGTGGATCAGGTTTAGGAGGCTTGGTCACCCCACAATGACCTGGAGGAAGGGGCTTGCTTGGGGTGGGGTGGAGCAGGGGCCATGGCAGCCCCCGGTGGCTAGGACGGTAGCAGAGAGAAAAATGTTTTGCCCGCAGGGCAGATAAGGGGAGATCAGGAGGCAAGGTGAAGATGGTCACCCACTGGGCCTATCCCATGGGGCCTGCAGTTTGATTCCATCTTTAAAGTCCCAAGGCCCAGCTCCTCACCCAACTGCAGGCCACGGTGGCAGCCAAGTACCCTTCTGGGGTTTGCCTGTGGAAGGAGGCTGATAGACAACCCAGGGCAATGCCGGGCAGCCCAGGGCAGCTGGCACCTGGTTTTCATTCCTGGATTCCACAGCTGGAAGGAACCACTGGGTTCTGACCCCCTGTCTATCCCAGTCCAGGGATCTTTTGGAAAACCATCCAGTCTTGCTTTAAAATTGAGCAGGAATGGAGAATCCACCCCACCCCTGGATAAATGGTTCCAACGATTAATTACTCTCACTGTGAAAAATTTACCCCTGATTTCCAGTGTGAATTTGTTGAGTTTCAACTTGCCAACATTGGGTCCTGTTACACCTTCCTCTGCTAGCCTGAATAGCCCATTGTTAAATATTTGTTCTCCACATAGATACTTATAGACTATGATCAGGTCACCCCTTAAGCTTCTCCTTGTTATGCTAAATAGATTGAGTCTCTCACTGTCAGGCAGGTTTTCTAATCCTTTCATCATCCTCCTGGCTCTTCTCTGGATACACTCCTATTTATCAACAACCTTCTTGAGCTGTGGCCATCAGAACTGAACGCTGGATTCCAGTAGTGGTTGCACCAGTGCCCAATACAGAGGTAAAACACATCTCTGCTTCTACTAGAGATTCCCCTGTGTATACACCCCAGGATCACATTAGCTCTTCTGAGTCCAGCACCACCCTGGGAGCTCACGGTCAGCTGATTATTCACCACGGACCCCCAAGCATCTTTCAGAGTTGCTGTGTCCTAGGGTAGAGCCCCCAGCCTGTACATACAGCCTGTGTTCTTTGTTCCTCATGGTTTACATTTCCATTCAGTTTGTTTGGAGAATCTCCTATGACCAAGCAACTATCATCTACAAACATCCTCTTAGTCGAGCCAGTTAATCTGGAACAGCCTCTTTTTTCGTATTACCTGACATTACAGGGCCAAGATCCCATCTCACATGTGCCCCTGGTATAAACCAGGAGTGAACGCTGTTGAAATCCAGGGGCCCGCACAGGTGTATGCAAGGTGTGCATGGAGACAGAAACTCCTTTACTTGGGTGTCGATCGAGAGCAGCCCTATGGTGGTGTTGTGCGTACGCAGGAGGTGGGACTGCCCGGAGAGAGCATGCGGATGAGTGTGTGTCGGGTCTGGATGGATGGATGCTCTCCTGTGTAGGAGGCAGACGGAGAGCCAGGAAACTCTGGGTCTGAGCCAACCCCTTTGGCAGGTGGAGGCTCACAGGAGAGATTTCCACCGGAGGGGAGAGAGACTCCAGGCTTGTGACATGCACAAAGAGACCCGTGATGTTGGGGGTTGCGGAGGTCCCCAGGGTGAGGCTGCCGAAGTCACATCTCTGAAGCACCGAATGGCTGATGCAGTGGCAGACGCCCAGAGGGAGGCACCGGTCCTGCTGTGCCGCAACAGGCAAGGGAAAGCCAAGGGTCTGGACGCAGGCGAGGGTTTAGCTGAAACCCTGGTGATGGGAACTGCTGCCTTGGCTCTAGCTTCAGGGGCTCCCCACTGAGCTCTCTCATTGGACACATGCGCTCTGGGTCTGGCTGCAGCAAGTCTTGTTCTCACTCGGGAGGGTGCCAGTCAGGCCCTGGTTCCTGCCAAGGGGCGGCTGTCTTCCCTGTGCTAAGACGTGCTGAGTCGCGCTCTAGAGTCAAGGTGCAGTTTTGCTTTCCACGACTGCTCAGTGTTGCTCCTAAATTCCCCAAGGAAACTCTCAGCCAGGCATGTTTGGCTCCTAGCCAGTGAGCTTTGTTCACAGCAAACTCGGGGTGCGAGCCCCTTTAGAGGTGTGGGACATAGGAGAACAGGGAACATGGCCTGAATTGAACTTGGCTCTGAACTACCTGGCTTTGCGCTGCTAGGATCTGCTCTGCAATGTCCTTGCCAGGATTTCACCCCTGGGGTCTCTGATGGGGACTTTCAACCTGATCTCTGGCTGGACAACGGTTTTTGCTGGGCCACTGTAGTGCCTGGGCTGAAGTGGCTCCTGTAGGCTGGCTTCACCCCTTTGCTTCAGAGCAGTTAGTTACTACCGGCATACATGAGATCAGAACCATCCCCACTGCACCCATTGTGATCCTTACCCTCCCAAGCCTTCCCATCAGTGCTGGGCTGCCCTCGGGGGCGCCTCTGTCTCCGCTCGGGTTTGCTTTGGGGCAGCACAGGCGGTGGCATGGGCCAGCTGCCCAAGTCCTGCCTAGGCTCTCAGACAGGGCTGCACCGGGTGGCTGGCCTATGCCGTCTATGCTGCTGTTGAAGCGCCGGCTCCGAGTGAAGCTCCGGCTGCAGGGTAGGCGGCCTGTGTGTGTGTATGTGACCCAGGTAGGGGGGATGAGCAGTAACGGAAAACAGCCCCGATCCACAATGCTGCTGTTGGAGGAGAAGGGCAGGGCCACGGGGAGGGGCTGTGCTCCTGCTGTGCTGAGGGGAAGGCTAGGCTCTGATGGGAACCCCCTTGGGCAAGGCTGATTTCCTGGCCTCCTCTGTGTCAGGCAAAACCAGGGTGGATATTTTTAATCAGCTTCTTGTTACCCAGACTCCATTTCCCAGCCTGCTGTTGTCCCTTCTCTCCCACCACCATACACGAGAGGCTGGCTTAGGGCCCTAGGGGCATTTGCAGGCCGCTCCATGCCCTTTCCTTGCTCCTTTAAACTGGGGCTTTCCCAGCAGCTATGGGGAATTAGGAGGTGACTCCTGCTGACCTTCATTCCCTTAGGCCTCTGGAGAATCCCAGCCTGAGATCTGTGCATCTCACCTATTGGCTGATCTTAGCAGCAGCCCCCAGGGCTTCTGTCGGATAAAAGGAAATACTTGTTTTTACCCAGCATCCGTTAGCCCTTGGAACTCCTTGCCACAGGAAGTGGTTGAGGCCATGCTTAAAAGAGAGGCTGACCATTGATATGGATCACAAGACTATCCCGAGTTAGAATAGTTATTGCTGACAAGTTCTGGCAGGGGCATTGAACCGCCAGCCAGAGGACTAAAGCTGATCGGTTGCTGTTAGAAACCTCACCGGAGGCAGGTTATCTCACGTCTGCTACTTCTGACACCTTCTTGTGCTGCTGCAGCCAGAGACAGAGTCTGGGCTGGATGGGGCTTAGTTCTGATCCAGCCTGGCAGAGCCCGTGTTCTTATGAGGCCATGGGGCTCCGTGACGCCTGCTGCTGGAATCCGAGTGAATTCTCTGGCTCTCTGGGTTATGCAGACGAGCCATCAGAATGACTCCGTCTGGCCTTTAGGATCCATGAATCTCTCTCCTCTCTGAACTTCCCTCTTGCCAGTGCTGTACTTGCTCCCCAACTGGCCAGCGGCCAAGCTCACAGCGGCTGCGTTGCAAGCAGCTCCGTACCGCACTGCATACCTCATGGGAGGCACAGGGGCCAGCAGGGAGTTGGGCCCAATAATAGCTAAGCCACAGAGATAAGTGCTGGTAAGAATCAATTGTCTTCTTAGTGGAAACCAGCCGCTACGCTAAATGGAAATTTGTTTACTTCCCAGTGAGAGAGACAAGGTGGGGGAAGTGATAGCTTTCCCTGGCCCGACTTCTGTTGGAAGAAAGGACAAGTCCTGAGCCACACAGACTCTGCCTCCGGTCCGGGACAGGGCCTCAGAGCACCACAGCTAAACGCCCAGTGGAACCGTTTGGGAAGCGTTACATAAGGAGTTAACAAGTGTTGCAATGAAGTGGGCAGTCACAGCGCACAGTAGGGGACGTTGTAGTGAGGCACAGAACCAGTGTTGCCACTGAGGCCTGGTCTAAAAAGCGAAAGCGAACTCTCCTGGCAGTGTAGGGTGCAGTGGTGCTCGTGAGCCCAGGATGTCAATGTCCCGCCGCGGGAGGAACGGGAGCCCCTTTTTGAAAGGGGCTGTGCCGGTTTCCCGAAGGAGCATGGCTGAGAGGCCGGGGCTGGAGCGATGGCTTTGGGAGAAGTGTTCACAGGGTGGTTTTGTCATTTTTCGGTGCAAGCTCGTTTGGCAGCATGGGGATTGGCTGCTTTCACACGCCTGGCTGCTGGTGGGGTATTGGGTGCCCTGGACGGAGTCCATCTCCTGTTGTGAAAAGTGTGGGTAAAGCTTCCAGGGTCGATTGTGCCCCCCTCCGGTCCAGTGCTTATGCTGAACCCCAGTGGTGTGGCAGTGCCCCCAAGGCAGAGCTGTGATGGGCAGTGGGTGTGGGGCCATTGGCCTCAAGGCCTACTGCTCTGGTGTGGCCCTGCGGGCTAGCAGAGGGCTGGCTTTGGTTGAAGGACAGAGCTGTGATAGGGTTAGCTTGGCTCCTCATGCAGAGGGCTCAGTGCCCCCATCCCTCCTCCCTCGCTGGCAGGATGGCCTGGCCAGGGAGACCATATTCCTCTTGCGTCCGCCGTGCCGTGGCAGCCTGCCTGGCCTGAGGCGTTTGTGAAGACTCCTGGCCCTAGGCCTGTGTGCGTGGCACCCTGGACCATGAGGAGAACGAAGGCGATAAATGTCTCCATGGATTGCAAGGCCCGAAGGGACCTCTGTGACCCTCTGGGAGCCACATGAGTAGCCGTGGGGCAGAAAGCGACATCTCAGCTGTGCCGAGGGACATATGCCGTGGATCTGGCTGGGATTTTTTCAAAGCTGAATAGTACAGCTTGTGGGGCATCCTGGGCAGGTCCTGTCCAATTTATCCCCCATCTCGATCTGGCACTCGTCGGAGCACCTCGCGATCCTTGGCAGGTGTATCCTCCCACATCCCGCTGAGGCCAGGTGGGCTCCGACTGGGCCCACTGGACAGCTGGGGACTGAGACACTGAGAGACTCACCCCAGTCCCACAGGCTGTCTGTAGCCAACCCATGAGCTGAACTTAGGGGTCTCAGAACACAAACTCAACCTTCTCATCGCTTCCAGAGCCAGTGCCTGTCTCCTCTTCTCTGCTCCTGCTATCCCCTTTGGGCTACCTTTGGCAACTTGTCTCTGGCGCCATGCCACGGGGCAGTGCCTGCTCACCCAGCATCCCAGCTGCTCAATGTAGCCCCTAGGAACCAAGTGAGGAGGGTGGTAACATGGTGTCCAGCCCCTCTGAGTTAGCTTGGTGTGCAGCCCTTCCCAGTTAGCTTGGATCAGGGACCCTTCCTCTGTCCCCGCTTCCGCGGTCTCCTATGAATGGCTGCTCCCCTCTCCCAGAGCACGGGATATGGCAGAGACAAAGAGGAGCCATTGCTGCCCCTGGGTAGTGTCCAGTGGCCTACATGGCTTGTTCTCCTCCGTGTACAGGCTGGCTCCCTGTTGGTGGCTGGCTGGTGGTCATCCCTCTGGCATCGGGGCTGCTGCGGGAAAGCCCAGACACGGCCAGGGAGAATGTGCCAGCATACTGCCCAAGGGATTGGGTATGCCCTAGCATGTTCTGTCTCAGCACCTAGCTCTGCTGGGGAGCGTGCTTCCAGCAGTGAGGGGTTATGGACTGGCAGACCCTGGCGCTGGCTTCCCACAGAGCTGGGAAACAGCCAGCTCTGTGTGCAGGCGGCACGGTGTAGTGGGCAAGGCACTGCGCTGGCAGTCAGGTGCCCTGGTGTGAGAACTCACAGCCCAGTGGGAAGGGAGCTGAGATGGTGCGAAGCCACCTTTCGCACTCTCCAGATCCTGGGCTGCTTGAAAGGCTGGAGAAGAGCCTGTAGTCACTTAGCCAGGTCTTTGGGCTGCCCAGAGCCCCACACCTGCAACATCCCTCTGGCCATGCCCCTGGGGCTTTTTGTTATATAGGCTCCTATTATCCCCCGCCCCCTGTTCTAACTTTTCACACGTGCTATCTGGCCAGCCTACTCCCAGGGGACTCCTCAACACTCACAAGGGATTTCCCATGGCCATGGCCATTTCTGGGCTGGGAACAAAGAACCGTTGGCCTACAGGGACATTTGCTCCAGAAGTGTCTGAGAACAGGTTGGTGTGGAAAAACCCCACACTGCCTGTGAAGACATAACAGAAAGTGACCTTATCTTGAAATCAGAGGTGAATTTGGGCGTTGGAGAAAGGACCAACAGTCCTGGAGACCAAGACTGGTCCCCAGAGCACGTCCGGCACAGGCTGAGCCAACCAATGTCCTCTAATCCTAACCTCAAGGGATCCCTGCTAGAGTTCAGGGGGTGACTCTCCAAGAGTCTGTCCTGCCACCCACCCCAGAGATTGGGCCTGAGGTGCAGTCTGCTCGCCTAGCCTGTATTGAGCCCAGCCAGCCACTCCTCGCTGACCTGGCTTGAACTGAAATTGGTGATCTGGAGCTGACAGACTCTGTAATCTTGTTGCCAGTCTGCTAAATGCCTGTCTAAAGTCAAGATATCCCCTCTCCTCCCTTTATCTACTAAGCCTGTTATCCTATCAACGAAATAAATCAAGTTAGTTTTGTTTGGTTTGTTTCTGAGTAACTCCTACGGCTAACCACTCACGGCTTGCATGGCTCTATGTGCTTGCTTCCAAAGGGACAACTTTGGCCACTACCTCAGCCCTTCCTAAAGCAGTAGACTTCCTTTGGGTTCTTGTTTCTCCCCCTTGTCTTCTCCTCGGTGCTGTCTTTAACTCTTTCCATTCCTTTGGGTCGGCTGTGTCCAGGAGTTCTCCAAAACTATCCCTGATGCTTTCCTTCAGGCATCCTTTACAACAGTTTAATGTCCCAGGGTGGGAGCTGGCTTGAAAGTGTTGAGGTTCACTCTGCATGCAGTGTAGCTGTAGCTATGCCCGTTCCCAGGATATTAGATGCAGGTTAGCCAACTATTCTCATCAGTGTTTACTAATGGGGGCCATTGGAACTCTCTGCTCCTGGAAATGCCCGTTGTGATCACTGTTCATTGCACCAACCTGCTTCTCTTTAAATCCACTGCCTCTTTGCAAGGGCTGGCTGCATGTCATGGCAAAAGTCTGAATTTTAGCTTAAAAAAGAATCCTGGCACACAATAGCTGATATTACTAAGTTTGTTTTCCATTGGAACTAGATGTCACGCATAGTATAAAAGCACTGCACCACAATCCTGCTGCCGACTAGATCTACAAATCTTCTAGAGTGTTTGCTGGTGAGTCTTGTTTGGATAAAGCATGTTCTCCATTCTGAAATTAGATGCTTGAAAACCCAAAGTTTCTCTTCCAAACCCCACTAGGTTGGACATGGACAGAGCCAGATGTGCAAACCAGTTCGTGGAGTGCTGCTGAGTCACACGCTGACTGGAGTGATAGGCTGATTTTTTTTAAAAAAAAAAAATATGGATTTTACCCCCAAAATAATGTCTTGGACAAACAGGTTCACTCATAACTCTTCACCAGGGTCTGATCCTGATACCCTTTCTCCAGTGAACTTGATCCATCGATAAGACTTCTCACAGACTCATCAAAGTATAGAAATGTACACAATCTTTTCCTAATAAGTTTAGGCATGTTGCACAGCTGATCAGCTAGGTCACATGCACATGTTTCTGCTCCCTGATTGGACAAGGGGAACAGTTTTAAAGGGAAGAATAAGCCATAGCATGCTTTGGGGATGAATTAGCCTATGGGCCTAACATTGTGCAGCTTGCCGGAGAGGTGGCTGGATTCGCCAAGGCCAGGCGGCGTGCCGAAATCCTGGGGAGACTAACAAGTAAACCCGGCCTGCAGAGTTAGCCCTTTTATTCATCACAGTAGCGTCCCCGTCGTTTTACTGTTTGGGCATCGTTTCTTCTAGAGCCCATCAATGGATACTGTCTGAACAGGTGTCTAGGGTTGAGCAGTGGTTCCCCCGGTGCATGTTTCTGCATCTCTTGCACTCTTTAAATCAAGCCTGGGTCTTTCTAAAAGCTCCGTGCCAACTCGGCCACCCATTACAGGGCTCGACACAGGAGGTACAAGGTCCTTCTGGGCATGGAACCTGTGAGTGGAATCTGACCCCGGATGAAAGTGATGGGAGTTTTGCTGTTGGGGGCAGGATTTTGACTCACATAGCTATGAAAAATGAATATTCATGGCAGCAGCCTTTCAAAACCAAACCAAACTGGGCAGTGAAGTAGCTTGTAAATGTTTAAGCAGAGAGGACCTGTTCAAATAAGTAACCACAAGAGCGGCCCACGGCCAAAGTCCATTAGTGCTACTTCAGCAGCGCTGGCTGACGACATGGTTGTCACGGCTGACTCCTACCTAGCCAGTTTGTTCAGTGTGGCCATGAGGGCAGGCACTCAGTACCTCTATTAGTCCTGGCAATGTAAGTCTAGGTGCCATTGACACATGCACTGTGGATGTTAACGGGCGGAACATCCTGCTGTAGGATAGCTGTTGAGGGAAATAGCTTGGGAGTGGGAGGAAGATTTCAGATGTATATGCATGAGCAGCTGCAGTGCCTGGAGCTGTGAGGAGCAGGAGGGTGGGTCTCTTACCACCCCCTCTGCTCCACCTTGCCTCTTGAGTGCTTCCCCGACACACTGGCTGCTCTGCCCTGCCAGCAGGCGTGTTCTTGAGCACTGCAGCTGGAAGCCAGCTGGAGTCTAGGGACGGGCCTGGCGGTGAAATGCTCCCTCCAGCCCCAGCTCCATGGATGAGAAGTTGTGGGCTGCATGGTGTGACAAGCAGGGAGAAGGGTGGACATGATCTCAAAAGTTTCACTGGGGGGAGGGGAGGCTTTTCTGAAGGGAGATCTCTGGAGCTGTAACCTGAGATGAGAAGTGGGAGGGGATTTGACACCTACCCGGGAAGTGAACAAAGGAAGGCAGACGGGTGGAGGGTTTGAAATCAGGTAGAAGCGGTCTGGGAAAGGCAGGTGGGGATCCCGGATTCGGGGTCTCATCTCCCTGCCCCCCAGCAGGGCCTGACTAAGGGAGCCTGTTTGTACTGATAAGCTCGGAGTTGGATTGTGTTCCTGGCATCTCCAATAAACCTTCTGATCTACTGTCTGGCTAAGAATCACTGGGAATCCCAGGAAGTGGGGTGTGTGTGTGTGGGAACGGGACTCCCCCACCCCCCGTGACACATGGTCACGGTGGGGAAAATTCCTCCTGCTGCCATGACTGTTTCTCTGCATTTACACCAGTGCCAGGGGAGCAGAATTTGGCCCCTGAACAGCTGAGGTGCCCAAACACCTGGTGGCCCAGAGGTGCCAGCCCACTGGCCAGTGGAGCACAGAGTTAAATAACAAGTGACCCAAGCCTCGCGTCCCGGGATACCGGCTAAATCCCAAGGCAGGACTGGTCCTGAGGGCTGCAAGAGGATGCTGCTGCTGTCTGAGCACCTGGCCCCTTCCCTGCGAGATCGAGGGAGGCAAATCTGGGGCGGGGAGCGGTCTGGGCCGCCGGGAACTAGAGAAAAATGCTCTCTGTGAAGGAGTGATTTATTGATCTCAATTAGCCGTGGAGAGTTTGTTTCCGTTAGGCAGGATAATGGGGTCGAGCTGGGGGGGGGGGGGGGGGGTGGTGGGCCGGGGGGGGGGGGGGTGGCTCCCGGCCCCCGCTGTTTTCCCTCCCCCCCCCCCCCCCCCCTGCACACACACACCCTGAGAAAACTCGCAGAGGGCCCAGCAAGTGCTGCTCTCTTTGTTATTCCTCAGGCCTGGCCCTTATTTTCCTCTGGACAGGCCGGGACCTGGGCCCCTCTTGCTAAGCTGCTGGCTAGGTCTCTTTTCCTCCTTGGTCTGGGCAGCCGAGGCAGTCGAAAGTGCCCCCTCCTGGCCGCTCTGCTCTTCCCCCTCCTTGCCCGTCTCCAGCCCTGATCCCCCTCTGGAGGCACTGTGCGAGTTTTGAGGCAGGTGTAAGGTGATCATGCAGGGCAGAGCAGCTCTCTGGGAGGCCGGAGTGACTCACAATCAAGTCAAGTGAGCACCAGTAGCACAAATGCTCAGCAGAGCTGCAGAGAAGCCAGTCGTTTAATCTCCAAGGCATCGTTGGCGTTCCTCGGTTCCCTCCCACCTGTGAAGTGGTTAAATAGGAAAAACACTTGGCTCAGGGCCATGGAGCTGCTCGCATTCCCTTGTAATTAGCTTAATTACATCATAAATAATCCATCAAGGGGGAGCGACACTCAAACAAATCAACAGTGCCAGGGTTAGAATGCAGCCCGCTCCGCTTTCTGATCAGTCCAATGACAACAAACTATTTCAGTGCACAAGGGGACGACCCCACGACAGTGGCCTCCACCTCAGCAGTGGCCTCGTCAACAAACTCCCGGTGCCGCCATCTGACCTGGGGAGCTCCGATGTCAAGGAGAACCAGTGCTCCAAAGGGATTTAGATGCCTAAAGCGACTGTTAGGCACCTGTGAAGTGCCTAAGCAGGGTAGGCACCTAACTCCGAATGGAGTCAGTGAGAGTTAGGCACTTTTTAGAAATCCTACAGGCTGTATATCTGTCTTTAGGCCCCTAAATACTTTTGTCAGCCTGGCCCTGGGCCCCAGTAGGAGGCTGGAGGCCTGGGCTCTGTTCCTGAGCTGTTGAGTGATGTGCCTCAGTTTCCCCTGATGTACAATAGAGAAAACTCTTGTTACCCTCTTGTAAAGTGCTTTTTGCCCAAGGGTTGGAGAGCTCCGTATGAGGGTAAGGCCCAGACCCACAATGTAATTATCCATGTTTCTAACTTCCATTGGGTCTAACTCTTTATTAATAGACATGCACGTAGCTCAGTGATGTGACCCCCATTTAAAAGCAGCTCAGACAGTGCAATGACAATTTTCTGAACTGTGCCCCGGAGGTGTGGCCAGGTGCTGCTGGACCGCTGGGCTCCCCCAGCCACCACGCAGACACACGGCAGCTAAAAGTGGCTCAGGGGCAGTGTGGAGAGGGCTGCGGTCAGTTTGCTGGGGCCCCTGCCCTTCCCTCAAGCTGAGGCCAGTGCCCCGAGGTAAAGCAAACACAGAGCATGAGTACAATCAGAGGCTCAGACAAACTGGCTGTCCTCAAGCAGTGGGGAACCATTTGAAGCTATGTAAAGAAACCCAGCCGCATACCCCCAGCATCGCCAGCCCAAACAGTCCCCATCTCAAGGGCCAGGCCCCCGACATGGTGCACCATAAAAGGGAGTATGGGTGAGATTGTTGTTCTCCTCCTGGGGGCACCAACATCTTTCCAGCTTTGCGATGCAGCCCTGGGAGCTAGACATGGCCGTGGTTAAATGCAAGCTGCAGGTCTGTCATCACCTGCCTCCCAGAGCTGAGGCTTAAATAGCGCGAGATGCGGAATCCAGTTGCAATTGGTGGCAGCCCCGTGTGCCCATTGCCCAGCGAGCCGTGCTGCTGATCTGAGGTTCTGGCTCATGGCAAAGTGTCAAGTTAGCAGGAAAAGGTGACTGGCTTTGAAGAGGGGCAGGGGGGCGTTCCTGGAAAGGCCAGGCCTGGGCACATTCCACACTCGCCCTTCCCACCTTACTGCCTTGGTTCAGCACCACAGAGTCAGCATGGGGCAGGCTGGTTGTCAGTTACCCAGTCAGCCTGAAAGCCCCATGCCCTCTCGTGACAGGGAGGTGGGGGGATGCACCTTTTATCCCAGTGGGCCCACAGAGGACGTCGTGTTTGCTGAGAGGGGTTGGATGTTCAGCCATGTGTGAATTCCCTCTGCACCTGTGTTTGTGCCCAACGTCCCAGGAGAACCTACACGGGCTGCCTCCCGTGGATTGGCCTTCCTGTGGCCACTGGCCCTAAGGTGACCAGATGTCCCAATTTTATAGAGACAGTCCCGATTTTGGGGTCTTTTTCTTATATAGGCTCCTATTACCTCCCCTTCTCCTCCCCCATGCCGATTTTTCACATTTGCTGTCTGGTCACCCTAGCTGGCCATGTCTAGGGAGAGGCAGGGGAGACAGGATGAGCACATGGCTAACCACTAGGGCTGGGTTCTGATGTTACCCCGCCTCTGTTATGTCCCCTCCCTGGGCCTCAGTTTCCCCGTCTGTTGAATGCTGACTGCACAGCAGGGAACCTGCATCCTGAGGCTCCAGGCGTGGCAACAGGTGGCCAAGAGATGATGCCTGTAAATAACTAAGCCCAGGGATGGCTGCACAGCCGTGTTAGCCCCAGGTTACGGGTCTGGTGTCCAGCTGGCAGGCTGCCCTGGGATGTATTTAATGGCTGAGCTCAGTGTTTTCCAGCTGTGGAGGCTAGATGGGAGCAGAGCAGGGGAAGGTTGCTGCAGGATATCCCCTTCCCCGAGCTGGCTGCTGTGGTTTGGGTCTCCCTGCAGCACCAGAGCTGATCTCTGCCCCTTAGTTACAGGAGATGTTAGCACAGGGCCTGTGCTGCAGTGTTATGGACCAGAGGTCAGAAAGTGTGTGCCCCCCACTGTGCTGAGAGCAGTGGGGCTGTGGCTGGGCACAGGTGGCAAGCCTGGTTCTAGCAATGGTGCTATGCCTGCAGATGCTGGGAGCCCCATGTCTCTAGTGCCCTCTAGGGATGAGCAGGCCATTCTCTCTCTCAGGGTCTCCCTGCAGGTTCTTGCCATTGTCCCCCTATGTGCAAAGGGGCAGTGGGTTCAGAGTGCACTTCCTCCTCCCCTCGAGCCCCACAGCTTCCCAGCTGGAGGGGGCATTATGGCTGCGGAGCCTTGGGGGCTTAACCCAGGCCTCAAAATCCACCACAGGAGCCTTGTCTCTGAGCATCCTGAGTCTGGGCATGGAGGGGGAGTTAGCATGTGTCTGGCTACAGCTTCTACTGCAAACCCAGAGCCCTCCCTGGGACTGTGGGCAGCTGGGAGGACAGTGTGTGATTCAGTTCATGTCTAGGGGCACTGCAATACAAGTGTCATATCCCATAGGGCTGCTGTTCAGTGGGGTAGGGGAGACAGCTGTTATCTTGGCTGACGCTCTGGGGATATGGAGCAGGGACCCGCAGGGCTAAAAGCCCAAGCTGCTTCCATTTGAGTTACGGCGCCAACTTCCTTCCCTTGCCCGGAGTTGTAACACTCTTATCCTCTGTGGCTTGGGCCCGAGGGGGCACATCCTGCCCTGGCTAGTGGGTCTCACACACGCTCTGCATCCTGCTGTTGTGTGCCTGGGTACAGATCGGAGCCTGTGCTGTGTGCCCACACACAGGCTGGGAGCCGGAGGCTCTTCTGAGGAGCCAGCTGGGGCCAGGGGCATGGACAGCTTCATGGGAACAGGGAGCAGACGCTGGTAGCAGGAACTGGGCTTTGCAGCCCGGGCCTTCAGCTGTCCTGTTCCAGCTTCAAACTCTCCTCAGTCAGCTGGGCGCCCTCCCCACCCATCTCCCAGGCTGCGGGAGAGCCAGCCAGGTTCATTAGAAAGCGCCCGCTCAGCTGAAATCTCAGCATGGTTTGCATCCCTTGTTTAAGTTTCACAGCTGTGGAACTGAGCGATTATGGAGCAGATCCCATCTCTGAGGGGAAGAGGTGGGGCAGGCCTGGGGGAGGCCCTTATTCCAAGCAGGATTTCATCCCCCTTTCAGTGATCTCTGGGCGCTGGGTGTTCCCTTCTGGTGCCCGCCTGCCCCCTACCAGAGCTGCCTGGTGCCAACCTGCCCCCTGTCCCCGGGGTGTTTTCTGTGGGAGCCAAGTGCCATGCCTCCGGCTGTCCACAAGAGAGCTGGGGGCCTGGGGAGGGTTAAAATATGGAGCTCCCTGCCCTTGGGCCAATTCCACCCACGCCCAGCTCCCACTAAGAGCGCGGAGCTCTGCCCTGGGCAACGAACTGGAGCTGAGTCAAACCTGTCATGCAGGAAATGGGCCTGTTCAATTCCCAGTGCAGATGCAGACAAGTTCGCCCAAGCAAGACAGCCCTAGGTTAGCGCTAACGCTGGGGCCAGGACCTCCCTACTGAGGACGTAACTTCCCTACCAAGCCGCAGCCAAGATCTCCCAGGCTATAGTCTCCCCTCTAAGCACACGGTTACCAATGAACACCCTGCACTCTAGGAATCCAGCCCAATGCAGACCCAAGGCCTGATTCTTAGTTACACCTCGGCTCCTCTGGGTGTAAATGACACTGCCTGAGTGGTGTAACTGAGGCTCACACAGCATCCTGGCCCAGACCCTGCACCACCCGGCTCGGGATGTTTTGCCATCAACCTTTTCAGAGGCAGGATCAGCCCTTTCTGTGAGCGCTTTCCCATTCTGTCTGTGCAGGCTTGTGCTCTTTCCTGCTTTCCCCTTCTCTTTCCTCTCCTCCCCTCTGTCTGGCTCCTTTCCCATCTCTCGCTCCTTGCCTGCCTCCTAGCTGGTTTCTTCATTCCTTTGTCTCTTTCCCCCACCGCATCTCCTCTCACCTCCACACATTGCTCTGCTCCCTTCGCTTGGAAGCAGATTGCTCTTTGCCTTTTCCCGGCTGTGCCTTCCCCTTTCTCACTCTGCCTTCCTTGTGCGTGTGTGCACACGAGTGTGTATGCGGTTGTGGGCCTGTGAATGGGTGTGCACACGTATGCATGTGTCTGCGTATGTGTGTGCGCATGCGTGTGTGAGTCCTGCTGAGAGACCTATGCAGGGTGTGAATGATCCCTGCGTACTAGCAGTCATTATGGTGTGCGCCTTATAGCTAGGGAAATACGGTATCGGCTACTCTGTTGGCATTTAAATTAAATTCAGTCACCCAGATTAAAATAAAGCAAAGACCCCTCCCGAAAGGCAGCCCGATCCCTGCAGCCGGGAACACTGGGAAGTGGTTATTGAATATAAACATGCCATGTAATTTACATATTAATTACGTTGAATGCACTACAAGGCCGTAATTAGAAACTAATTGGGTGAGAGCGCATGTAATTGGTTTTGTGGGCGCAGCGGATGGGTTAATGGTGCACCTGGGGAAAGAGCCGCCTCACCCCCCAACCGGAATTAACCCTTGATGCCCACTGTGCCAGCTCCCAGCAGGGGCCCTGTGTAGGCACCAAGGGAGGCGGGCAGCCAGCAGAAAAGCCTCATGGGGGAGTAGGAGCTGGTGGAACTGCCCCAAGCAGTCAGTAATTCTGGGTCCCCTGGGAGCATGGTTCTTTGTCCCCAAACCAATCCTGGTCTATGCCATCATATCTGTAAACAGACCCTGCAAACGCATTGCAGCCTGTGGGGCGTTCGCCTGCTGGGTCAGTGGCACTTCTCTGTTCCTGTTTGGTAACTGGTCACTATTCTCTTATCCTGGATTAAATGCTTGAAAGTTTGAAAATGGGAGAGTATCCAGTGGCACCCTTCCAGAGTGAATTTTGGGGATCCCTCCCATTCACAAAACCTTTGGAGTCAGTAAGCAAGCTGGTGACTAACCCAGCGCTGGAATATGCAAGATCCAGGAACCACACAGCCCGTGGCTAACAGTGGAGCAAAGCCACCTTGGCTATCCACAAAACCACATGCCAATTGCTTTCTTGAACGTTTGGCCTGCTTTGGGGCTGGGTTCTTCTCTTTCCACCTGGACGGGGCTTTTGTATGTAATTAGAGAGCCAGATCCTCCTCAGGCTACTCTGTTGTAAATGAGTCCTCCTGATTTACAGCAGCTGAGGATCTGGCCTCCAATATGAGTAAGATGCTTGGGAGGTATTTAAAAAAAGGGTGGGGATGGGATAGAAAATAACACAGAACATGCTAGTGATAGGGCCTGAGGATTGAGGCTCAAGGACCTGGAGCAGTTGGGAGTGGGCTGTGTAAATGGCTCTCCAGGAAACACCTGTTTTCAGGTAGAAAATGACCATCTGAGCATAGGCGTCCACTTTCTGACCATCCTACCCACCATGGCATCATCTCAAGCATGGTTGTAAAGGGAGGTGGGGTCCAGTCTGGGTGAGCTGCCTGCAGGAAGGAAACTGGCATGATTGGAATGCCCCAGAGAACGACAGTGGAGATGGCTGTGAATATGAGGAAGCTTCTCTCTGCCAAAAACTGGCAAGAACTAGGTTGCTTTGCCCAGCCAGGAGAAGGGTTGGACAGGACTGGACTGAGGGTGGAATGAAACTGATGGAAAAGTTTTTTCTTTGCTGCCCCACAGCAGGGAGTGGCTAGATGAAGTGACCAGGCTGGAAATATAGAACAAGTCCAGGGGAATTCTGCTTGATGAAATATCTCATCAGCCAGCACGATTCACTGCCAGGAGGGCTTATTGAGTTCAGGGGGCTGAGAAATTGGTTCTTTAAAGGTCTGGATAATTTCACGATCACCAGAGTCATTTGTAGCTGTTCAAGAGATGATGCCATGGGTAATTAAAGCTCATGCCTGAGGGTGGAAAATGGTCTCCTGGATTCCTGCACTGCCCATGTTCAGGGTGGCAAACGAGGAGAGCTGCATCCTGGACAGGATGAGGTGGGTACCAGATATTGGCTCCTACTAGGCTCTGAATTGGCTAGACCAGGGGTCTGTTCTAGTGTACAAGGCAGGATACCAGACACAGGGTCTGTTGCAGGGGAAGGGCATGGTCTTGTATGGGTCACTGCATTGTTTGGTGGAACTGGAAGCAGGAACGTGGATTAGATAGGCTAATGGTTTGATCCAATCAGGGAACTTCTGTGTCCACATGCCACGAGATGTTGTTTTGGTGGGATGGGAGAGAAAGGATCTCGTCCCAAGGAGGAAGAAATTGCTGAGGCTGGAAGGCTGTGATCTGTGGCTGCAACAAACCCAGACTGGAATGTCCCTTCATAATGCAGCCAAAGAAGCAAAGCAGTGTGGCCAATCCCAAGTGTTCAAAACCCCTGAGTCAGCCCTCCCGCCCACAAAAAAATCCTGAGATTGGCTTAAAAATCATGAGATTGTTTTAAAAAACAATGTTAGGTTTTTCCTGTTTCTTGCTGGTTTCTGAGAATTAGGGGCTCATGTTTTCATGCCACAACCAGAAGAGCTAGAAACTTAGAGTTTTTTGCCCCTGAAAATGGTAATTCCCCCGTAATGATGGGACTCCAGGAACTGGAGCCTTCTCAGCCCCGGACATTGCCAGAGGGGAAAGAAAATCCTAACGCTGCTTGACATTTGGGATGTCCTGTTGTTTGAGTGGGGGAAGTGGGGCTCTAATGGCAAGCCCCCCAACACAGAGGCCCCTAAATCAGAGGCCACTCTCACAAGTTGGGGCGGCACTGTTCGCTGCTAGACCCTAGGGACTCAGGGAGGACGTCTGCCCAATGTCCTGACAGCTCGCATTGTCCCCCATGCACTCTTCCCGTCTGCCAGGAGCCTGACCCAGGACTCCACGCCGCTGGCTAATTGGCCAGCCAGGCAGAAGACATTTGGGAGTTCCAGGATTTTCCTGTGGTGGCAGCCAATTAAAAGGGGATTAGGCCGCTGGCCAGCCATGGAAATGGGCTGCTTTGTTGGTCTCCCTTGGTGCAAGGCAGGGCTCTGGGATGCAAGAGAAGATATGTTGTCAGGAAAGCAACTCCACTAATTAGCTGTTTTCTTTGGCACGCCTGTGTTTCATTTGGGTACATGGGTGCTGGGGAGACCTCAGCAACGCTGCCTCCATCCCGTGGCCGGGGAGGCGGTGTTTCCCAAGCATCGGGAGCGGAACCGCACGAGGGATGCTGACTTTCCCAGGCTGGGAAAATGCCATCTCTGTTGGGGAGCACATCCGGACAGACAGGACAGTAGCTCAGCAAACTCTGCTCTCAGCCGTGCCCTGTCAATCCCCTTGGGCAAGGGAGTTACGCTGGATTTATGCCTCCATCGAATTTGGCCCACAATGTCTCAAACTCCTTGTATGATCTTAAAATCCAAGGTCCAGTTCCTCAGCTGGTATAAATTGGCACAGCTCCATTGGCTACAGTAAAGTGACACTGATTCACCCCAGTGGGGAGCCTGGCCCCACTGACTCCAATGAGGTGCTGGTAATTCCCTCCAGTGGGAGAACTCGCCCTACCACGGGACGTTGGGTTGCAGAGCCAGGAGCGGGTGCTTTGCTGGGGTGGAGAAGGACAGGACTGAATGGGATGGCTCTGTGACACAGGCGAAGGACTGCCAGGCTCAGTGCCTGCAGGCTGCTCCGTGCCCAGCCTGGCATTCAGTGCCTGGGCCACCCTTGGGGGCTGGGCCTGCCCACTGTGCATATGGGAAATGGCATGTGGTGAAAACTACACATGGTGCATTCCATAGCGAGGGGCGAGAGAGGCCTCCTCCGCCAGAGCAGCCTGCCCACTGAGCCCAGACGCATGCCAAGGGCCTCCATACTCCCTAGCCTGCCCCCCCCAAGTCCAGACACACCCTGGGGACACCCACAGCCTAACCCCCTGAACCCAGATACATCTTGGGCTCCCCATCTTCCACAGCCTGCCCCTCTCAGCCCAGACACACCCCTGGGGGCCTCCGCACTCTGCCTCCCAAGCCCAGACACACCCAGGGCCCCCATGTCCCCTCAGAACTCTCTCAGCCTGCCCCCCAAACCCAGACACACCCTGGGGTCTCACATGTCCCTTTGTGAGTCTCACAGCTTCCACTGCAGAGCCGAGACACCCCCTAGGACTCCCCCATATCCTCCAGGACTCATACAGTCTGCCCCCCAAAGCCCAGACATACCCTGAGGACCCCCCATATATCCTTCAGGATACTCCCAGCCTGCCCCTCAGAACCCAGACATACCGTAGGGAACCCCCCATCACACACCTTTTATCTGCACCGCTTCCTCAGCGCACTCCTGTGACCCACATACACAGCCTGATAGGTAAGATCCCAGACCCCAGCATGTGTTCCCAGAGCCCCCCAGCTGCTCACACCATAGACCAGACCCACACGCCAAGCACCCACCCAGCTTCATAGCCTGGTGTGGCGAGAGGGTTGGTCTGTCCAGCAGGTCAAGGGGCATGGGGTCTCCCTGCCTGTGGGACAACATTTCAAAGCAATGATTTAGCGAGGCACCAGGCAGCAATGCCCCGTCCCAACACACACACCTTGAAGAGGCAGCGTCCTGGCTTGGACACCGGGGTTCCCCCTAGCTCCCTTGAGGAATTGCCATGAGATCCTGGTCGGGTATATCCCACCCCCATCCCGCTTCATTCCCCACTCATCCGCCCCATGCTGAGTCTGCCTTCCAGGGCTGACTGCCCGGGCAGCCTGTCAGAGCGGCATCTTGCCCTCGCTCCCCTCAGGCTCAGCACTCCAGCCAGAGCCCTGGACCAGGCCTGGCCACGCTTTTGGGATCTACAACAGCTCCTGGGACCGCAGAGTAGAATCGCCCTGCCTGGCCACCAGTGCTGCACCCCCTGCGCTCTCAGCACATTGCTACAAACCCAGCCCTGGACTGGACTTGAACCTCCGACCTTCCCAATGAGCCATAGGCTGGTGTGCCTGGCAAAACACTGCCTTGTGAGTAGGAGGCACCACTGTAAGGAGGCCCAGTCCCTTGTGGGAGCCCACTTTCAGGGATCCCGTTAGACTCCCAGAGTCCAAGTCTGGAAGGATGTGACCATCTAGCCCAGGCCTGCACAACTTGGAAAGCAGCGAGGGCCATATTGCTGCAAAAAAACCAGCTGCAGGCTAAAAAGCCCCGCCCTCGCCCCACCCTCATCTGCTTCCCCCCACTCCTCTACTTGGCTTTCCCCACCCCGACTTGCCCTCCGCGGGCCACACAGTGAGCCCGTGCGGGCCGCATGTGGCCCCAGGCTGCATGTTGTGCAGGCCTGATCTAGCCTGACCCAGCTAACCAGGCCAGAGAATGTCCCCACAATCATTCCTGGAGCAGATCTGTTAACCAGCCAGCCAGTCTGGATTTAAACAGTGTCAGTGATGGAGAACCCATCCTGCTGCTTGGTAAATGGTCCCAGTGGTTAGTTATCCTCCCTGCTAAAGATATACACCTCATTCCCAGTCTGGATGTGTCTGGCTTCAACTTCCAGACATGGATTGTGTTAGACCTTCTTCCACTCAATTAAATATCTGTTCCCCACATAGGTCCTTATAGACTGGGCTCAAGTCACCCATATGCCTTCTCTTTGTTAACCTAAACAGATCAAGCTCCTTGAGTCTACCACTAGAAGGCAGGTTTTCTAATTCTTTCATCATCCTTGGGGCTCTTCTCTGAAGCCCCTCCAGTTCATCCCCATCCTTCTTGAACTGGGAGCACCAGACCTGGACCCAGGGTTCCAGCAGCGGTTACACCAGGGCCAAAACAGAGGTAAAACCACCTTCCTGCTCCCCTGTTTATGCATCTGAGCATGGCACCGGAAGCCTCTGTTTAGCCGATTAGCACCCCCCTCCCCGAAATCTTTCTCAGACTCCGCGAGGGAGGGGAATTGGTCTGTCCCCTGGTGGGAGCCGCCTGGGCATGGCTTGACCTGAGTGCATTTAAAATCTGTGACGAGCTGCTGAGGTCTCTGTTGTGGGTGACCCAGGCCCTGAGCCCTCCTCCCTCTAGGGCGAGCTGAAAGGCAGGGATTAAGCAGCAAGGGGCCCGCCCACCTTAGTTGCGCTTGTCAACAGTTCCTGGGGATTTAGGGTTGGCAGGGTCAGAGGTCAGTGCATGGGCGCAGCTGCCTGTCCATCACCTTTACAGAGCTCAGATCAGGGATTGCTGAACTGTCACCAGGCGTCAGGCAGGCAGACAGGGAAGTGACGAGTGTCCATCAGGACCACGGCCCCCTTTGTGGGCTCCTTAACTGAGTGGGTGTGTCCGCCCACTGCTGAGCACTCAGCCGTGGGGCTGTTTTGTCTCGGCAACCAACTTTTGACTGACGGGGCGGGAGAGTGAATGGAGAGCTTAGCTTCTGAATGGGCTGAGCAGCGGGGTCAGGAGCCCCACAGAGTCCTTTGTACCCACCTGTACCATTCTGTTTGCGGGGATGCACTGAACAGAACCCAGGAAAGCCCTTAGAGACAAACCTCTGATTCACAGCAGGGCCCAGGGAGAGCGGGCAGCTAGGTTGGATGATTCCCTGCTCCCAGCATGGACCTTCTGTGGGAGAGTCCAGCACAGACCGCAACGGGGCTGGGGCGCCCATGGCTCTGGGGTTCATTCGAGATCCATAAGAGAGGGGAGGCTGCTTCCCCTCTGGGGCAGGGTAAACCAGGGGAGTTTGCTGGGTGTGGGGACCAGGGGGAGCCCAGCCACGTAGAGAGATGGGTGGAGAGATGTTTAGCTATCTATCTAGCTGGTGCAGCGTGGCCCCACAGCGGTGGCTGGGTCCAGAGGGGGATCCAGTGTGATCAGCCGGAGCTGGGTGGGTGTCAGGACAATGCCAGTACTGGGCATAGAAAGGGCAGGTAGTGCCCACCGAGGCATGTGCCCGTGGAGTCCCGTTGGACCCTGAGGCCTCAGCACTGGCTCTAAAGAGCAAATAGGTCATGGCGAAAACAGTGACCTCTTGCCCCACCAGCAGAGACTGCTGCCTGCACCCCACACTTGGGGGCGTGGCCCTTGCAGCACTGAGGCCAGCAAAGGAGATTGGGGGATGCTGATTGGCTAGAAGGTGTTGATGGCTGGACAATGCTGATTGGCTGTAGGCCTCTCATGGATAAAGAACACTGATTGGCTGGTCTGAGAGTGCTGATTGGTGAGAACATGCTGAGCAGTCAGAGTGTGTTGACCAGCCAGGTGCCACCAGGTGCTGCTGTTACACATCATGCTCCAGTTCTTTCTCCTATCGTGCGAGCAAGTTGTGTCTCTTGGGAAGACATTCTGTTGTGTAGTTAGTTTGAGATTGTGCTAGGTTTTGTGTAGAAGCATCTTTGAGGAACCGTGTAAGCAGCAGAAGAGTTTGCTCCGAATAGACAATTCTTGAGACAGAGTCACTGGTTGGAAGCCAGGAATTTGGGTTGGGCTGATATCCCCGAGAGAGCATTGCACTGGCTGCTGTTTGACTACTGCTGTTCCACACCTGGTGTATCTGTGTAAATAAAACCTCTCACATTTAGCATTCATGCAGACTAATCGTTAACTGCTCTGCCACTGGGACAGGGTTGGCCAACCTGAGCCTGAGAAGGAGCCAGAATTTACCAATGTACATCGCCAAAGAGCCACAGTAATATGTCAGCAGCCCCCATCAGCTCCCCTCTCCAACCCCACTCCCAGCGCCTCCCACCCACCGACAGCCCCGCCAATCAGCGCCTCTCCTTCCCTCCCCACACTTCCCAGTCAGCTGTTTCGTGGTGTGCAGGAGGCTCTGGGTGGGGGAACAGCAAGGGCATGACAGGCTCAGGGATGGGGGTGAGAAGGGGTGGAGTGGGGGCAAGGCCTGTGGCTGAGCTAGGGGGTGAGCAGCAAGCACCCCCCCCCCCGGCACAAGTTGGCACCTTTAGCTCCAACCCCGGAGTCGGTGCCTCTACAAGGAGCCACATATTAACTTCTGAAGAGCCGCATGTGGCTCCAGAGCCACAGGTTGGCAACCCCTGCACTGGGAAGACAACTTGCAGGGCCCTGCTCAGCAGAGGAGCAACAGAACAGGATGTCAGCTGACGTCAGGAGAAGGGGCAACACTCTCATGATCAGATCATCAACTTACAGTAGACATTGTACCTGTGAGTTGTAGCAGGGGGCTGGCTTTGGGGACCCCTCCAATGGAGGTGGTAGGTAATCGATGGACTCCTTGAAAAGCTTCGAGCTGTGGCTACCTTCCCTGTTTAAGTGCCCTGCCTTGCTTGAAGACCTCTGCTTGCACAGTGTTTCTTTTTATCCTGTGGCTGATGGCTGGAGTATTGATGGTTTTTAATGACGTCGTAAGCTTTTCCATTGATCCCATTTAAGGAGCCTTCTAAAAGTCTATAAAAGAAGACAAGTATCTCCCAGGGCCTGGTTTGTTTGTCTCTTGTTTGTTAATGAACATCTGTGTGGTCAGAGATGTGCGTAGTGGTTTGCTTGTCTCAGTGGAATCCAATTTGCCTTCCTCGTATAGTGGTGCTACCTATCGGGTATTATGTTTGTCTTTTATTTGGGATGCTGCAGAACAGTTTGCTGATGTTATCACAGATGCCTCTGCCTGTGTTTGGGATGAGAACCTCTCAGTTTGGGTGGACTGGGGTCATGCGGCCACCTGACAGCATCTCTAGGAACTCTTAAAATTGGAGAGTTGATGAAACAACTTTAACAAGGCTTCCTGCTGTGTTTTAGCACCTCACTTGATCTATTGTCTGGGCCATAAAACTCCCTGAAGCAGGATTTCTGGTAGTAGTTTTGGCATTTTCAGCTGTAACCAGCTCTTCCGTGATGCTGTTTTGTTGTCTAGTACGTTGCTGGGGTTGGGTTGTCCAGATCGCGGACCCGTTCTCTCCAGGTTTCACCAGGCTGGGATCAATGCCTTTCCCTGGGTTTAGCTGCTTCTCAGCTTGGCTGGCAGAAGTTGTTGCACCTTCAGCTTGTGTCAACTTTCCCTTCCCAGGCTCTGATCTGATTCCCATTGATTTGGTGCGCTGTGGGAAGCACAGGATAAATCAGCCTCAGGTGGCTCTCAGAGGTTTCAGCTAGAGAGCTCCTGCCTTTTCCCCCATGATTTTTGGCTGTTTGTGTAAACCATTTCCCTTCTTTCTTTGCCAGTCGCAGGGCTTGTTCTCTGGATGTGCGGTGGGTGGCTGCTTTGCCCTGTGAAGCTCTCCCCACAATACCGTTGTCTTTGGTCAAATCCTTTCACCTCTCCATTTCCCCTCCCCTCATTTGTTTATTTTGACTGTAAACTCATTGGGGTGGGAGCTGTTACCATGTGTCTGTGCAGCGACCAAATGAGCACAAGGAGGCCCTGATCTCACTCTGGTCCTCTCGGTCCTAGTGCAATACAAATATTAAGGAAGTAGGTAGCTCAGGCCTGCCAATGGGGAGGGAGCAGGGGCAAAGGGAGCAGTTGCCCAGGGACCGCTGCCATGGTAACAGCGTCGGTGGTCAGGAGCCCTGGGCCCTCTTAAATTGCCCAGGTGGGCCGCAGGACGTGCGTGCGGGGTGGTACCAGTGGTAGTGAAGGCGGTGGTGAAGAGCGGGGATGTGGAAGCCCTGGAAGAGCCGGCACCAGTCAGCACATGTGCAGCACTGCCAAAATGTCCGGCAGACCACATCTGTGCGGGCATGACACGTGCATGTGTGAACTAGCTGCCGCACGTGGTCCAGCTCCACAGTGACGACACCAGGCCGGGCCAGCAGCAGCATGGGACCTGGCTCCAGCCTGCCCCACATGTTGCGCAGCGGCAGCGGCTCCCCACCCCAGCGACCCACCCATTGACTGTTCTGCCCTGGGGCCCGTAATCACTGTCGTTGAGCCTGGGGCAGCTAGAGCCAATGTATTTACTTATTTCGTGGCCAGGCTGGCATCACTAACCAGCTGGCATTAGGGTTTATTCAGCAGCCTAGCAGTTTGCTCTTTTGATGACGGTCATTTTCACAGCACCTTGGTAATTTTCTTTGGAGTCCTGACCCCAGGCATGTTCTTTGGACGGAGCGTTTGTGGGGCCTGCTCCCCACTTGAAAGTTATTTCAGACTATGGTTTTCCACTTGAATTAATTAACTATAACTGTTCAGAAGTGGTGCCTGCGTGCTGTATTATTATGCTGCTTCTACTCTGAAGCGCTGCTTTCACACCAGGCTGCTCATTTTCCTAAATAATCCCCTGGCATTCTGGGAAGACTTCCCATGATGCAGTCTTCTATGTCTCCTGGGATTTTTCCGGCGGTGCATTGTGGGATGCCGCTGGCGTACATGGGTGGTGATGGGCTGCTGTGTCCAGTGGCATGTGTCTCACTGTCAGAAGGGCTTGGTGCTCCACAGCACATTTTTTCCGAGAAGATGTAAAGAGAGACACTCATTGGAGGATGGGACAGATGCAGAGCGAGCAAGTTGGCCCTGGGCTCCATGCAGCTACTGCAGCCCATTCAACCTGAGAAGGAAGCCAGGTATCCCAGGAGCAGCTGCTCGCTCCTTCTCTCCATGTTGCACCCACAAACATCATATTCTCAGCTCAGGGCTAGTCAATGTCTTTATCAGTGATCTAGAAAACAATACAAAATCATTGCAGGTGAATCAAACATTGGTGGAGTGGTAAATAATGGTGGGGTGACAGGTCAGCTAGACAGCGATCCGGGTCACTTGGTCAGGTGGACTCAGTCGAACAACAGGGTTTGAGTGTGTTAAATTCAGTCCCATGCATCTAGGACCAAATAGTGCAGATTGCACTTAAAAGATGGGGGACTGTGCTCTGGAACACAGTGACTTTGCAAAGGACTTAGGGGGCATGCTCACAAAACAGTTGAACATGAGCTCCCAGCAGGATGCTGTAGCTAAGAGGCTGTATAGTATGAGTCCTTGGCTGTATAAACCACAGAACATCAAGCAGAAGTCGGAAGGTGGTGTTATCTTTGTACATGGCATTCGTGAGTACTGTGTCCAGGTTTCACGCTTGAAAAAGGACACTGAAGAATTGGGAAGGGGTCAGAGAAGAGCCATGAGAATGATTGGAGGGTTGGGAAACCTGCCTAAGTGTGAGACACTTAAGGAGCTCAAACTGGGTAGTTTATCCAAGAGATGACTTGAGCACAGTCTACAAAAACCTACATGATATTAGATGGTGACGTAATGTAGTAGGCAAAGGCATAACAGGATCCAAGTTCTGGCAGCTGAAGCTACACAACTTCAGATTAGAAATGAGGCACCCATTTGTAACAGTGAGCGCAGTTATCCCTGGGAATGCCTGAGCCAGGGGCATGGTGGGTTCTCCCTCTGAGGTCAGGTAGGCCCGGGTACATTTGGGGAGGGGTGTATGGGGGTTCTGAGGACAGACAAGCCAGCGTAGATCGGGGGAAGGAGGTTGTACGGGGCAGGGTCTGAAGTCAGGCAGATTGAGGCAGATTGGGGGAGGAGGGTGGTGGTCTGCCAGGCTGGGTGTTACTAGCCATGGAGTCACGGTACTGTCACCAGGGTGGCAGTGGCTCTGTATGCCAGTGTGGGAGCTGAGGTGGATGTGCTAGGAATCCACTTGCTAAATCATCTGCCTGCTCCTCCCAGTGCCTACACACAGCCAACACCACATTTGCCCGTCGTAGTATGGCTTCATATTAACATGGTACACCCAGTGGCGCTGTGCCCGGTTAGACAGTTCCACCACATAGTTTATCTCATTTAGTTGTGTGACAACCTTGAAAGGACCTTCCCAGGTGGCTTGTAGTTTGTTTTTTCTCACAGGGATGAGAACCATCACCTGGTCCCCGGTGATGTAGGCGCAGGCCCGCACTGCGTGGTCGTACCAGACCTTCTGCTTCCTCTGGACTCTGGCCAGATTCTCCTTGGCCAAGCTCATAAGCTCAGCAAGTCTTTCTTGGAAGATCAAGACATACTCCACCACTGATTCTCCATTGGGAGTGGCCTTCTCCTCCCATTTGTCTCTCATCAGGTGCAGGGGGCCCCTTATCCTTCTTCCATGTAACTGTTCAAAAGGCAAAAACCCGGTAGATTCCTGGGGCACCTCCTTGTACACGAACAACAGATGAGGTAAATACTTGTTCCAATCTTGTGGGTGCTGATTCATAAAGGTTTTCAGCATCATCTTTAGAGTTCCACTGAACCTCTCTACCACCTCTCTACTGGACTGAGGGTGATATGCTGAGGCCCAGGTGTGCCAGACCACACATTTCTCCCACAAGCACCGGAGCAGGGCTGACATGAAGCTGGATCCCTGGTTTGTCAGGGCTTCCTGGGGAACCCTACTCAGCTCAAAATGGTCAGCAGCGCATCTGCCACTGTGTCTGCTTTGATAGAAGACAAGGCCACAGCCTCGGGGCAATGGGTAGTGAAATCTACCACCACCAGAATGTATTTCTTCCCCGACCGGGTCGTCTTCCTGAGAGGCCCCACTATGTCCACAGCCATTTTCTGAAAAGGCTCTTCTATGATGGGCAAAGGTCTCAAAGCTGCTTTCCGCTTGTTCTGGGCCTCTCCCACCCTCTGGTGCATGTCACAGGATCTGCAATGCTGTTGGACAGTATTAAAGACTCCAGGCCAATAAAAGTTCTGTAGCAGCCTCTGCCTAGTATGCTAGATTCCCTGGTGTCCTGAGAGAGGGATGCCATGGGCCAAGTACAGTAGCTTGTGGCAATACTTCTTGGGGACCACCAGCTGCCTGTGGATCCCCCATGACTCCACTTCCTCTGGGGAAGTCCATTCTCAGTACAGGAATCCCTTCTCCCACAGGCACCTCTCCTGGCAGCCCTTCCACATGGTCTGTGCTGCATTGAAGCTAGCCAGGTCTCTTAGCTTCTGCAAGGAGGGATCTTTCTGAAACTCAGTCTGGAAGTCAGCATCTGGGGAAGGGATGGGGGCCTGCTCCCTCTCGATGGCTGGGTCTGAAGCCACAGCCCCTCTGAGCCTTGTCCCTGGGCACTCCCTCCCAACCAGGGTAAAGTCCTGTGCCTCTGGTGAGGTATCCTTCCCACTGTCAGGTCCTAGTGCCCTCGCTGGCTCTGGCTATGGGTCATGACTAGGGCATTCTGGAGGTTGCCTGACCAATCCTCTAGGTTACCCCCAATCAACACCTCAGTGGGCAAATGATGGTGCAGCCCCATATCCATGGGGCCCTCCTTGCCCTCCCCCCATTTCAGATGTACCCTCACCACAGGCACCTTGAATGGGCTCCCACTCACGCCCATCAGGATCAGGTAGGTATCGGGCACCACCCAATCTGGGGCCACCACCTCTGGCTGGGCCAGCGTCACCTTGTCCCAGTATCCATTGACGTTCCTCCCATCCACCTCCTGGGGAACAAGGCACTGGTGCCCACCTGAGAACTGAGAACCTTGAGTCCGGAGCATCAAGCCCCACAGAGGAGCTGGTCTGGGAAACTCCTCCCTCCTGGGCAGTTGGTAAGCTGCCAGCCCCTCCTGCTTGGGAAGCCTGCCCCTCTTCCAGCTGGGTCCCTACCCAGTTAACCTTGTAAGGGTTAAATTTGCTTAGTCTGTCTTTGAGCTTGAGGCACTGGGTCTGCGTGCAGTCTCTCTGCCCACAGTAATAATAGTTCACATTCCGTTGGTCCCCTTGAGCTGGTCGGTTGATCCTGGTGCTGGTTGTTCCCCTGGAGAGGGGGTTCTCCACATTCCCCCTTTAGAGGATCCCAGGTTGACTCTCTCTCTCTCTGCACCATGGTGAGCTTATTCTTTTGGGACTCCTCCATTCCACCTCCTGACCGGCTGTCCACAAACTCATCGGCCAGCTGCTCTGCACTCTGCAGGTCCTCTGGCTTTTTTGTCCACCAACCATATCCTCAGGTCAGTTGGGCAATGTTCATACAGGTGCTCCAGTTTAACCATGTCCTCCTCAGTCGGGGTCCCATCTGTACACTTGTGGACATATCCCTCCATTTGGAGGATCAGTTCCAGATATGTGTCCTCAGGGGTTTCATGCTGACTCCAGAACTTTTTCCGGTATGCCTCGGGAGTCATCCTGAACTTGCGTAACAGGGCCTTTTTGAACAGTTCATAGTCCCCTGCCTTCACCCCTTCCATTTGGCTCTACATCCCTATGCCTTTGGGGTCTAGTAAGGGGGTGAGAAACTGGAGTCAGTCTGCAGAGTCAACTCTGTGCAGCGCGCAGGCCGCCTCAGAAGCCATCAGGAATTCATCGATGTCCTCCCCTTCCTTAATCTGGAGCAGGATGAGCTTATCTAAATTTCATGTAGTCTTGGGTCCCTTTCAGTCATCGCAGCAGGAGGCTCTCTGCTCCTCAACTCCAGTTCATGCTGCCGCTGTTTCTCCTGATCCTCCAGCTTTTTCAGTTTTATCTCCCTCTCCCATTCTAGCCGCTTCAGCTCCAGCGACAGGGAGCTTGGCCATGAGGATCCCCTGCTGGCCACGGTGTTCACAGTGTCCCTGGTATTCTCCTGGCTGCTTCTAGCCCCTCCCGTAGTCATAAGTAGGAGGGGCCTTGGAGTGCCCTCAACAGCAGTCTGACCACTCCTAGACGGGACAGACACCAGTGCTGGCGTTGCATTTGTCTGGCTGCTTCCCTCAGGGACAATCCTCCTCCTCCTCCTCCAACTGGGCAGTCAGCTGTGCTTTGGTGGCCTTCTCTCTGTGAAGCCCCCTCTCCTTGTATAGCTCTATAAGGTCCCTCTTAAAGAGATGGTTATACATCTCCCTGGTGTTCCCCAGTTGTTGTGAACTAGCAGGCCTGTGTGCTCTGAGCTCCCCACGGTTTCCAGGAAGAATCCCTACTGTGCCACCCTTTTCCAGGTCACCGCCACTCTCTCAGGGTCACGCCGCAGACTCCTCCACCCCTGAAACTGCTCACCGCAGTCCCCAGGGGGACCCTATTACTGCCACAATCCTTCTCACTGGTCCCACACTCCCAGGGGTTACGTGTAGCTCCTCCGCTTCCTGAAACCACTCCTCTCTGAGCATTCAGCATGCCTGGTTCTCGTTAATTCCCCTTAATTTTACTGCTCCCCAGTCACTTACTGCAGGAAGCATCATCCACACAGTGCAGTACATCCCACTGCTGCCAGCAGTTGTCATGGAGTGTGGGAGAGTCAGGCCCTGCACCCCACACTTCCTGCAATTCACCGTGACTCTCAGCCAGCCAGTAAAACAGAAGGTTTATTAGACGATAGGAGCACAGTCTAAAACAGAGCTTGTGGGTACAGAAAACAGGACCCTTCAGACAGGTCTCTCTTGGGGGAGTCAGGAGTCCAGATCCAGGTTCTGGGCATCCCCCTGTCTCCCCAGTCAGCTGCAAACTGAAACCCCTTCCTGCTGCCTCACCCAGCCAGACCCCCAACCCCTCCTCCAGCCTTTGTTCAGTTTCCGGAGAAGAAGGTGTCACCTGTTCCCAACCCCCTCCTGGGCTCAGGTTATGAAGGGCAGCTGCCATTGTTTACATGCTGGTCCCCGGGTATCATCCCTCAGTGAAGTCACACCCTTATTTCCCATCACCATCTAGTATTGGTGCAGTACCCAGGGAAACGGAGGCATGCCCCGTGTTAGCAGAAGACCGTAAACTAGTAAAACTCCCATGCAACATCACCAGGCTAATATTCCCTGCTCCATCACACACCTCTCCCCCGATCTACCCCAGCCTGCTTGACCTCAGACCACCCTGTATACACCTCCCCAAATCTACTCCACCCTGTCTGACCACCACCCTCCTCCCCTCGATCTACCCAAGCCGGCCTGACCTCACCCTCCCCATATACCCCTTCCACTGATCTACCCCAGCCTGCCTGTCCTCAGACCCCCTTACCCGCTCACCACAGCCCCTCCCATCCTTCCCCCCGCCAGGGCTGTCCTTAGGCATATGTAGTATACACAGCTGCATAGAACACCATGAAATTTTGGGCACCAATTTCATGGTGCCCTAGGCAGCTGCGTGCTGCATACCAGCCCCAGCAACCAGACCTATCTCTCGACTGCCCCCCTTGCCGGTCGGCTGCGCCCACTGCAAGGGTCAGGGCCATCCCTAGGGAGGTATGGGGACCGGGACAACTCCCTCCGCTCTCCCTCTTACCCATCCCCCCATTCCACCTCTTCCCCCTGTAACCCCGCACTCAGTGGCAGCAGCAGGAAGCAGAGCAACCTGGCCCCAGCCCGCTCTACTCCGCCAGCTCCCAACTGCGTTGCTGCGCTTCCCGCTGCTGGTGATGGGGAAAGGATCGCCCTCTGAACTCACCGGCGGCAGGAAGCGGAACAACACGGCCTCACGCAGCCCCAGCCCACTTTGCTTTCCTTGCCCTGGCTCCAGTCATGTCGCTCAGGGATTTGGGGAAAGGACCACCCCGTGCACTCACTGGCGGTGGGAATCGGAGCACCGTGGCTGGGAGCTGGCGGAGTAGAGCGGGCTGGGGCCGGGCTGGCTCCTCCTGGCTCCCCGCTAATCCCCCAGGCCACTCTGAACCTGTGGAGCCCCCAAAAGAGGCCCTCCACAGCTCCGGCCCCCGAAACTTTGGGAGGGAGGCTTGTGCCCCACACAGCCTCCCCATGTGGGGGCTGCATAGGGCACCCAAATGGCTAGGGATGGCCCTGCTCACTCCACCTGTCCCTGCCCACACAGCCCTTCATCCACTTGTTCTTTTCTCCAGTCTCAGCCTCCGTGGCCCTTTCCCTCCTTGCAAGGGGTAGCTGTGCCTGTCCCTCCTCCTCCAGGAGTTGCTGAGTCGCCCCTCACTGGCTCTCGGCCCTTGGCTCGGGATGCAGGCTGTGATGCCGGGGACAGGCCATACATACATCGGAGGGCACCCATGGACAAGCAACAGCAGCAGTGCCTGGCTTCAGAGCTGCGGGGGAGGAGACGGCCTACCAGGAACAGGGTCCTGGCATGTTCTGCATCTGCAGGCAGAGCTGAGCATTGGCAGGAGAGAACAGGCCGGCTCAGGGCTGGCTGGTCAGTCTAGGCTCTGGGGTGGCCCTGGAGGTTGTGTCCTCACAGCACCGTGCTCTTATCCACATTGCACTAAGGGAAACAGAGGCCCAGGGAGACTGAGGGTCCATCTGCGCTGCAGTCGGGAGCTGGGACTGCAGCCTACATAGCCATACCCAAGTGAGCTCGCATGACAATAGCGGCGAAGGCATGGCAGCACGGGCTAGCCTCCCCCGAGCGTCAGCGGCGTCTGTCCCATGGTTTGGCGTGCTACCCATGAGCACAGAGCAGATGCAGCCAAGCTGCTGACACCCGTCATCCTCTGGGCAGGGCAGTGGGTGGGGGAAAGCAGAGGAGCCCGTGGGTCCATGGAAAGTCATGGGGGTGATTGCTCCGTAGCGCTGTGTGGCAGCGCAGCCTTGTGATGCAGCGCCAGGGCGGCTCTTTGTGGCTCACTGCTAGGGACCCAAGCTTTGCAGTCTCCTGGCTGGACTCCCCCGGTACTGGGGTTTGCTGGCTGGTATGGGCTCAAGTCTGCGTGGCCACGTTCAGTGCTCTGGAGTTTACCCACTGGCCAGCATCTCTTCCCTCTGAAAAGCAAAGCAGTGTGAGGAGCTGCAGCAGAGCCCGTCCTGGTCCCGCCCGCTGGCCACTCTCCTGGCCCAAGGCTCCAGGAAATGCTTCGCCGGCTCCGCCGACAGCATCCCCAAGGCTGGGAGCCCTGTGTTCGCTCACCAGGAGGCTAAATTTAGCTCTTGAGAGACCTTGGGCAGGGTGGCCCCAGTTCCCTTTCCTGCCCTGCAGGACGTGGGAGAAAGTGGCCCAGCTGCGCCTGGGACAAGAGGGGATTTCAGCCTCGTCTGTTCCGGAGCAACCCTACCTCTGCCGGGCCAAGCCAGGGGACGCCTCTTGACTGCCATCGTGTTCTGCAGGCCCTACAGCATTTCCTCATTACCAGGCTCTGCGGCCACCCCAGGGCCAGGCTGAACACGAACGAGCATTTCCGTTCCTCATGGAGAGAGCAGCTCAGTTTGCATCGGGTGTGCTGTGGCGTACAGTGGGTGGGACATTCCACACACCGCTTCTTTGGCACCCGGAGCGGGTCTGTGTCCCGGGGCCATTCAGGGCCCCCCTGTCGGGATAGGGGCCCTGGCGCTAGGGGAGCCAGAGTCTGCTAGGGGAGGACTGAGCCCCCACTTTTGCAGCCCTGGTGCCTCGAGCAGTCCATAGGCGGGTGGCTGTGCCCACGTGAAACCGGCCCCAGGGTGCTCCGGCCAGGAAGGTATGGCCCAGCCTTCATCGGGCTGCTGGATGCCCGTCTGCACAGTCGAGGCTATGGAGAAGAAACTCTGCAAACCCTGGTATTCCTCACACTCCCACCCCCAAAGGCAAAGTGCCAGGGAGCCAGGCCCAGGCCAAAGATATTAAAACGCCTCTGATTGGAGTCCAGACTCCAGGCCTTGGGATAGAGGGGCCCTGTCCTCTGATGGCCCCCTCCTACTGGATTCCCCTCTACAGACAGCGGGGAACAGCACCTTCCAGAGCCCAACCACAGCTGCCTTGGGCCCCCTGCATTTCTCTGCCCTCCCAGCAAGGATCCCCGTGAGCTCCAAAACAATGTCAACAAACCCACCACCCGCAAACAATCCATCACCCCAGGGCTGCAGCTTATTGAAAACAGATCCGAGGGTCATAAACAATCCAGGCCCTGGCCCTGTCTTTGCTGTGCTTTTGTTTGCTGTCACAGGTTGAGTTTCCTTAGCCAGCTGTATTGAATAAACCCAACTCGACTTCATCAATTATCCAGACACACATCTGCGGGTCCCTAGGGGAGCACACCAGCCCCACGAGCCGGCCTGCCGGAGGTCAGGAAAGGCGCTCGCCCGCCTGAGCCCTTGGGAAAGCAAACAGGGCAGCCAACCGTCACAGCCAAAGGAGGCTGGTGAGCTCACATCCTGTGCCCGTGTTTCCTGCAGCGAAGGTGACCGTGGCACGGCTCAGAGAGGAAACGGCCGATGACTGCCCGAATTATAAAGGGAAGTGGCCAGCTCCTCCCCTGACTCTTCCTACCCATTTTCCAACTCACGATGACTCACTTGGGTACGAATGTCAGCCAAGGAGGCAAAAATCTGCCACTCCCTGCTTTGGACAGACTACAGTCCCTGGGCTCCACGTCATCCACCCGATCCTGCCTGCCCTTTGCTGGAGGAAGAAGGGATGAGTCATTGGGAAGACGATGGACATGCTGCCAGCTGCTGTGTCTCCCAGGGCTGCACTCGGATGCTGAGCAGTCCAGGCAGGGCTGAGAGATGCCCAAGGAAACCCAGGGGCTGCAGGAAGTGGCATTGGCGGTTCAGTAACGGGTGTGCTGCCCCCTGTTGCTCACTGGCATCGGGGCTGGTGGCATCTTACAGATGAGCTGTTTGACTTGGGGCAGGGATCTGAGCGTGTGCAGCCCCCAGCCCCTTGCGCCGTGCCAGGGCTGTAGGCACTCCAGGAGTAGACATGAGAAATAATGACTGTTAATTACAAACCACTTGGCCCTTTCCAGCAATGCCACTGGCTTTCCTGGTAACCACACTCTGACTGCTGAAATTTCCCCCACGATTGCAGCTGCATTCGATCCTCTCCCTGCCTTTGTGTCCCAAAACAGGTTGCTGAGATGTGTGTGGACCCTTTGGGTCCAAACCAGACTGGACCATGTGCAGTCACACCTTCAGAACCTGCTCAGCACCCCCTCCACATACACCCGTTGTATCCCTGGGTGTCGGGTCCACTGGAGCACCAGGTGGGGGGGTTCTTTACCCTGCCCGTGGCAGCAATAGCTTCTGGCCCAGCATGTCTAGCTTTAAGGGCAGGGACCTGGACCACGAGAATTGGAGATTTCCTTCCCAGAACCCACAAAGACTGAGCTCAGTCGGGAGTGCCCAGAACAGGTTGCTGCCCCTGCATAGCGCAGCCAAAGAGCAAGGAGGTTAGAATTTGGGCCCCAGGGAAGGCTGGGTAGGCCCATCAGAGGGGCAGGAGCGTTGCCTTGGCCTCCTGCCAAGAGGGGGGCTCAAGCCCTCTGAGCTGTGCAGCTCCTCGGGAACCTTCGTGTGGAGGCTTCAAGGGGAGCCATTTTGAACCCTGGCATCTGCATACACAAGATCTTCTGGCCAGGGGGTGCAGGACCCTGGGGGAGTGGAGGGGGAGCTGTCACTGCCGGCTCCCACAGGCGTCTCCTCATCTTCTCCACCTGTCCTGTGGGGGCAGTCACAGGAACTATGGGGAGTCTCTGGATTCAGACCATCTTCCTATCCTGGCAGCAGGAAGAGCAACAGGAGCAGACCTGAAAAGGCGGTGAGGGGCTCTCCAGGGGATTGGTGGAAAGGCCAGCAGTAGCTAGAGCGTCAGTGGGGAATCAGTGGGTTGTGATGAGTGGGTCAGGCTGAAGCCGGCCAAGCAGGTACATCCCCAAGTTGCTTCATGCCCACCCCGACTGCCAGCCCCAGCCTGGGCGTCACCAGCTGGACCTACCACTGGCCCCAGCCACCTTTGGTGGCTCCCAGCAGGATGCTGGAGGGGCTGCAGCCCCGCAGCCCTTCCCAAGGCCTCAGAGAGCCTGTGGTTGGCATGAGTCCCATGGGCTCTCGGAGAGGGGGCTGTGCAGGCTGACATCCCAGGGAGCAGGCACTGATGGTGTGTTTGTGGGGGCTGAGGGATGTCCGGTGATTCTGTGCGACTTTGGAGTGGTCATCTCCAGCCAGCTGGGATGCAGCTTCCTCCAGACAGGGCTGTGTGGGGAAGGGCCTGGCATCACGGTCCCCATGCTGCTCTGCGGCACTTGCCTTGGGATCAACAAGCAGCGGGTTTCTATCCCAGTCTGGGTGGGGATTGCATGCCCGGGGCTGGCGCTGCGGGGCAGCGTGTAGCCAGCTAAGGGGCAGCGCTAACCCCAGGCTCCTGGCCAAGGCGTCCCCAGTGGAAGGTCACAGGCTGTGTGTGGGGTGCTATGAATGCAGGCGTGAGCAGCGCCAGCACCCATGTGGCCAGACAAGTCTGTTAGTGAGGCGTGCTGTGAGTTCTGAGCCCAGCCCGATCCCCAGCCTGGCACCCCCAATACAACATGGGCCCAGTGATACCGGGTCTTTAGGGAAGAAACTAAGGAACGTGAGTGCGGTGGGAGTCCCTGGCAGGTCAGCGCCTGTCCCAGGAAGGGAGCGAGGGGGGCTGGACTCTAACAATAGCTCTGGTGGCAGGCGGTTCCCTACGGGTGTGCAGGACTCTGGCCATCTGGCTTGGCCGAGTGGGTCAGGGACTGGCAAAGCCAGCAGGTCGGGCTCACAGGCCCCATGGCTTGCGTTGGCAGCAATGCACCGTGCGTATGAGTGTCTTGCAGTGAACACCCCTCTCCGTAGGCGTGCGCAGCACATTTCATTAGGGTGTGCACACAGGGAACCCCACCCTAGCCCCGCCCCTCCCCCACCCCCATCCACTCCCTCCTACTTCCCGCCCCCTGACTGCCCCCATCAGAACACCCAACCCTCCCTACTCCTTGTCCCCTGACTACCCTCTCCTGGGATCCCTTGCCCTTAACTGTTCCCCAGGACTCCACCCCCATCTAAGCCTCCCTGCTCCTTATTCCCTGAATGTCTCCTCCTGAGACCCCCTCCACCCTAACTGCTCCCCTAGAACTCTACCCCCTACCTGTCCCCTGACTGCCCGGACCCTTGTCCACACTCCTGCCCCTAGACAGACCCCTGGGACTTCCACAGGCCCCCCCCCGAACCCTCAAGTCATCCAACTCCCCCCTGCTTCCTGTCCCTTGACTGCGCCAGTCCTTCTCCACACCCCTGCCCCCTGATAGGCCCACCCAGAACTCCTGACTCATCCAGCCTCCCCCCCTGCTCTTTGTTCCCTGACCACCCCCTCCAGAGACCCCCCACCGTAACTGACCCCCCAGGACCCTCCTTGCTCCCTGACCCCTATCCACCCCCACCCCGCCCCCTGAAAGACCCCGGGACTCCCACGCCCCATCCAACCCGCCCCCCCGCTCTCTGACTGCCCCCTCCAGACACCCCCACCCCTAAGCACACCCCAGGGTCCCACCCCCTATCCAACCCACCCTGCTCCCTGTCCTCTGACTGCCCCCACCCCTTATCCAACCCCCTGGACCTGGACCTCTTACCATGAGGCTCCTAGCAGCATGTTTTGCTCTGCGCAGAGCCAGACACGCTGCCCCGCAGGAGTGGGCAGCCCTGCCCCTCAGAATGCTGTGCACAGGGTGGTATGGCTCTAGGGCAGCGCTCTTCAAACTTTCGGTGCCACAGCCCCCTTTTGCGCTCCCCCCTCCGCTCACGGCCCCCCGGGGTATGTCCGCTGAAATGCCGCCGAATAGAAAGCTTCCACTTTCTTTCGGCAGCATTTCGGCGGGCCAAAAGTAGACCACGACTTCAGCGGTCTCCCGGGAAGGATGGGTGGCGGCGCCGGGATCTTGCGCACCGCCGGGGGTGCGCACACCCCAGTTTGAAGACCACTGCTCTAGGGGAGCACGCAACCCCACCCACCAGAGCGCTGCGTGCACGGCAGCATGGCTCACGGTGAGCATGTCTGCCTCCCTGCATAGCCAAACACTGCCCCGCAGGAGCGCCTAGCCCCTGCCTCCAGAGAGCTGTATGTGTAGCAGCATGGATCCAAGGGAGGGGGAAAGGCAGGGGAGTGACCGGCGGCTTGGGAGCGGGGCCATTTGCCCACTCCTGCATTAGGATGTGCCTGGGCACACCTAGCACACCCCGTGTGCATGCCTGTGTCTTTCCCCTTCCCCCATCACTCCCCGTGATTTGTAGTGTTCCTGTTTGGTTTTGTTGTCAAAGGCCTGGAAAGTTGTTGTCTGTTGAAGGAACGTGCTGATTAAATAATTGCAGCCAGCTCTGGCGTGTGGGTAAATCCCTGATCGGGGTTGTGGAAAGGGAAGCGGAGAGGGGAGGAAGAGCAGGTGCTCAGAGGTGTGGACCGGCCTCCACAAACCGCACTGGCGAGGGGCATTTTGCACCCCTCTGATCTTGGTGTGGGAAAATTTGCATGAGCGAGCGCTCACAGAAAAAGTGTCATGAATACTTGTGCGTCTCCCCCATCAGTCAGGAGCCCCAGATCCCACATACCCATCCCACCCACGCATGGATTATCCCTAGGAGCCGGCCATGGGTCTGTCAGCCCACTGCGAGCCGAAAGCACCGGCCAGCCTGGAAGGCTTGGAGCGGCTTCTGTCTCTGCCCGCTGCTAACTCCAGACATCATCACAGGTGGGACATCTCCACACATTCCTCACCCAGGTCTCCAAAGCTGCCGTGCTCCCTAGGGGGAGCTGTGCCCCTCGTCTGCCAGCACAGCACCTGTCCTGCCTGACTGTGCCCAGTTCACATGCATCACCCAGCTGGGACACCCAAGTTAATGAAAACCTGCCACAGCCTTTGCCAAGGCCATCAGCACAGTGATATGGGTGGCCCTCCATGCCTGTTACTTTCCTGATGGCTTTGCCAATTTAAAGGGATAATGCCCCTCATTCACCTTAGTCCCCAGTGCGATGGTCAGACCTTCAAGGGTATTCTGGTGCCTAGTTGCCCTAGGAACCACCTCCTTTGCCGACCTGGCCCTAGTACATTCAGTGGCCCCAGCAGGAGCTGGGCGACAGCACGGGTCAGGTCCTGCTGCACCCCCAGTGGCAGAGAAGGGCCAGGGACAGGCTGTAGAGGGGAAAAGCAGAATTTGTTTCGCGGCTGCGGGACACAGACAGACCCTGTGGTTCCCTCTCACTCTTCAGCTCGCAGACGGGGGGTCCAGGGCTCCCCATGGCCTACCCTGGATTTGGCAGTCCCGGGGGGATAGTGCACTAGGACAGGGCAGAGGACATGGTTGCTGGGAGCCAAGGACGGCGGTGAGCGACAAATTGAAGTGTCACTTGCTTCCCCTACCCACTGTCATTTGGGAGCACACTGGAGAGTTTCCTTTCTTTCCTGTGGCTTGGGGAAGAGCAAAGTAGGCATGTCCCTGGGCTGGTTTACTTCCCACATGCATGCATGTGTGTGTGTGTGTGTGCACGTGTGCATGCATTCGTATGTGTGTGTTCACACATGTGCATGTGTGCATGCATTCATATGTGTGAGTGTTCACATGTGTGCATGTGTGCATGCACACACACAACTGGGGCACAGTGACCATGCTCTCAAACACTGTACCCCAAGGGCAGGTTTCAGACACAGCCTAGGACAGAAGATCTCGAAACAGAGGGTGTCTGGTCTGTTATGCCCAGCTATGGAGCTGGGCCCCACACCACATCTCAGGGGATGGCTAAACCGAGAGTGTCTTTTATAGACTGACCTTACTAGAGTCTTGCACAGTCTGTGTTGTCTGGGCTGTGGAAGGGTGCAGGGTACTGGGGTTGGCAGAGAGGGGGAGATGGATGGATGGTACCAGCAAATATGTCCCAACTCCTACGACACTAGTGCACCGTGCTTTTAAGAGATGTGGTAGCGATGCGTGCATGCACACACACCCAGACTGGGAACACATGCACGCGCTGGGAACACACACACACAGAGGGTGGGAACACACGCACGCACCCACACTGAGGCTTGGAACACACATGCACGCATGCACACTGAGGCTGGGAACACACACACACCCCTACGTGTATACACAGGCTGGGCAGGTGAGAGGCTGCCTGGAGATGGGGTGTGGGCAGAGTGGCTCCGAGAGACTGCTTTGTGCATTGAACTGTCCTTGTCTTCAGGTCCCAGGGATGTAAGTTGTGCTGAAGGCTCTGCTCTGCCCTGCTGCCTGGCCCCGGTGGGTCTGTGGATCCTCATGGGATGTCGCTGCCCAAGCCTGTGCCATGCACCGAATTCTGGGGAGCGGCTCTGCCAGTCAGGTGCTGCCGTGCCAGGCTCTGGATATCCCAGGCGCGCCGTGGAGCTGAGAGCCCTGAGACTGTTCACAGCTAGGACAATGGCAAATGTGGACAGGGCTGGGAGCAGGGGGCGTGGCAGGAGCGTGCAGGGGGCAGCTGGGCCCCTGTTTGCCGTGGGGTAGCAGCAGCTGAGGAGGATGTTGGAACAGCAAGCGCCATGCAACATAAACAGAGCTGGCTGAGGCCGCTGGCCCCCCTTTCCGCGTCTCCTACTTGGGCGATCGCGCAGACCAGCTGGGAACCAGATGTGGGAGCCACCCACCAGATCCCCGGCCAGATGTTTGTTTGGGAAGAGTGAAAGCAAAGGCATCTGCTTCCAGCAAGGGACACACTGGGATGTCGCAGCAGGCAGGATGCCAGCCCCGTGCCATGGCCCTCTCTGCACTCTTCCCCCCCAGGCATGGCCTTCCATGGCAGCCAAGCTGGCAGCTCCCTGCAGATCCCAAGTAGTGCACAAGGGCATGGGAGTGAGCGAGGGGCGGGGGCCGCCAGAGAGCCGGAGTCATAGCATGGGGCAACCAAGGTGCAGCTGGGCCTGGGCCTGGAATGGAGATGGACTGAGAGCCTGATGGGGAGAGCCTGCAGTACAGATTTTTTGCTCTCCTCAGGTTCTGCTACCCACCCGCAAATTCCCCCTGCCCCTTCCCAACTCCCCTCAGCCCCCTGCTCCTCCCAAATCCCCCTCCCAATACCCCCACCCCTCCCTACTTCCCCCAGCCCCACTGTTTCATCCCTACTCCCCCAGCCCTGCTTTCTCCCTCCCAACTCCCTCCTGCCCCCACCCTTCCCAACTCCCCCAGCTCCCCTGCCCCCTCCCAACTCTCCCCTGCCCCTTCTCTATTCACCACAGCTCCCCAACTCCTCCACCCCCTCCCAACTCCTCCTGCCTCCTTTGCCCATCCCCGACCAATTAGACTGGGCAAGGATCTATTCCCCACCCCACCCCCCACACACACATGCCTGCCATTCCCAGGGACTCATGCCCACTGACTGCCTCCTCCAGCCCCCCAAACCTTTGCCCTCCCCCTCCCCACCACCTCACCAGACCCTCCCCAAATCTCTCCCCCTTTCTTCTCCTCCCCACCCCTCCGTGCCCCATGTCTAACATCCTTTGACACAGGCCCGGCCTGGATTTCCAGAGGGGGCTGGGGTGAATGGCCTTAGGGCTGGCCCAGAGCCTGTTGCCCTCCTATGTCCCCCTTGTGCCTTTCACAGATCAGCCTGTGTAGCCATATAGGTGTAGTCGGTGCATTTATCAACCACTTAAAGGATCTCCTGCCCCATTCCCCACAGCACCCCCTACTGAGAGAGGCTGGGACTGGAGTAGCTGGGAGCTCCCCCACAGCCAGTGCTCTGCCCCCTCCCCACAGCGCCCCCTTCTGGGAGAGTCTGGGACCAGAGCAGAGAAGAAGTTCTGTCAAAAGAAAGTTTCCCTTTCTGGAGAGACTTTGGAGGCATCACTTGCATGTGGACATCCTTGAATGACCTTGAAAGGACTTGTTATTTCAGCCATACCCGGCAGAGCTGGGATTGCAACGATGGGAGGAGAAATCTAGCATGTGCTGCTGGATTCGGTGTTTGCAGGGAAGAGGGGACCTGGCTGGGAGGCAGGGGATCGAATCGAAACTCTTGGGACGTCCTCCCCACTTGTGTGAGGCCAGTGTGGGGACCTGGGGGATTTCAGTGAGTGATGCAAAGAGCTGGCTGGGATGGGAGCTGAGCATGTGCCTGGCAGTGCCATACGCCAACCCAGAACAGTCCCAGGAGCTGGGATACTGAGCCCTTGCAGAAGATGCATGCTGATCAGTGCATAAAGGAAACCGATGTCCAGACCCTGTGTGAGCCCCATGCTCTTTTGGGGTGTGGGCAGAGCCGGGTTTGTGGGGGGCATTGGGCTGGGACATGGCAGAGCCGAGCAGTGGCAGAGTGTCCCTGTGACACAGGTTGGTGTCCAGCACTGACTCTGCCCATCATGCCATGGGCACTGCCAGGGTATGGCTGTGAGGGATTTTGTGTTTCCAAATCCCAGCTGGCACTGGAGAGGCACTGCCAGAAGGAATTAGAGTAGACGGGAGCTCCCCCACAGTCAGGGCTCCTGCCCCCTCCCCACAGCGACTCCTACTGGGAGAGCCTGGGGCTGCAGTAGCTGGGAGTTCCCCCACAGCCAGCGTTTCGGCCCCCTCCCCACAGTGACCCCTGCTGGGCAAAGTGGGGCTGGAGAGAGGGAGCTCACACGAATGGCATCCTGGTTAGTGCTGATGGGGCACTGCTGGGAGGAATCCCCCATCTCCTGTGGAGCATCAGGTGTCCTTGGTGAATGGAAGCGTACGCCTTGTACTGAGGAGCCACCTGCAGGCTGCTCACGCTGCCCAGCTCCTGATGGGCATCCTGGGACGTGCCCTGAGAGGTGGCGTCACTCCACATCCTCAGCCAACAATCCAGGTGGCATCATTTCAGTGTCCAGTGATGTTGCTTTTGGCCCATGGATGTAATCTGGCCTGGGACTCTGCATTGCCCAGCTGCTCCCTCCTGGGTGTGCCATGGCAGGAGGGGTGATCTGGCTGGCTGGAAGGGAAAGATAGGGAAGTCTGAGAGATGGACAAGAGGATGAACAGACCTGTGGATGGCTGGCTGACTGAATGGATGAACCAAGGGATGGATGGAAAGATGGAGGGAGGGAGGGACAGATGGAGGGAGGCATGAATGGATGGACAGATGGACGGAAGGAAGAATGGACAGGGGAGCAGATAATGTAACCAGACTGAGTCCCACTGTACCGCCAGTGACACTGTGTGCTTACGAAAACCTGGCTCTTGCCCAAAGCATCTGTAGCACTCCTGACTTCCATCTGTCTGCCTCATTTAGCACGTGAATATTCATGACCCTCATTATACTCTCAGTCGTTTCTCCCACACTCAGGCTAAAAATAACTTCCCAAGGGAGAATATTTCCTTCCTAGAATATAAAGTGCCCGCGCCCCTGGTTCACCGGCTCACAGCATTGTATGTGGGGCTCTTGAGACGCCAAGAGAAGCTCCCTACTCCATGGGGACATTAGAGACCTACCCAGATCGGCTCTTCTCCTTTCAAGCACTTGCTCTCTTGTTGTCCTTCTGGGCTTTCCTTCCCCTGGACCGGTTCCAGGTCCCCCGGCAGAGCTCAGCGTGAGGTGGATCAAGAGAATTCTTCAGTTTCAAGAGCCTGTGATTTCAGTGTGCTGGTGCTGATCAGAGATAAAAGGGCATGAGGGTCATTGCTGGGGCCCTCGGGGAATCCATAGAATGAAAGAAAGACTAGCAAGCAGCGTTCAGCCTAAATGGCCAAGGGTTGGAGCCATCTCTGGTGTCACTCCATTGAGGACAGGAGATCCCAGGTGCAGCCTGACTTTGGGAAGAGCTCTCTACCTATGAGACAGTTGAGTAAGGGCCAGATTTCCCCACATGCTCCACACCCAGCAGCTCCTGTCGAGGCATCTCAGGGCAGGTTCTCAGGGTGTACCCAGCATGCTGAGCTCTCGATCAGATCTGGTCCCTTGATGCGGTTTGGACCCAGTCCCTGCATTCCTGGTATTTGTCCTAGAAGACCCTGCTCAGGTGGGGAGAAGTACAGAGGTGTGCACCTGGTAAGCTTCTAAACTACAGCAAAGAAGAGAGGATGGCGGGATGAATAGGCTCTGCCAGCTCAGGCATTGGAGTGATTCTTGACACACAGCCTGTGGGATGGTTGTGGGGGGCTCTTCCCAGGGACCCCCATCCTGAGTGCAGTCAGCCAGTGCCCAGTGAGGGGGTCTCCCAGGCACTGATTAGCTGGCATGGTGACATCATGGCTGCGTTTAGCATTGCCCATCCCCAGCAGACAGCCGGGTGGGACTGGCACTCATGCGTGGCTCTCAGTCCCTGCAGCGAGGAGTCTGGCTCAGTCCTGGCCAGCATCTATTGGCATGGAGCCATGGTTGCTGCTCCGGCAGGCCCAGGGGGTTGATCTGCTGGCTGATGTATGAGTACGCCTTGGCAAGATACATGGGTGCGGCTCACTCAGCAATGTGTGGCTGGCATTGCTGGTGAACGGGGCTCTCTGAGGAGTGCTGTGGCAGGCAGGAGGCAGGGGAGGGCAAATCCCCTGTTAACATCTGTGCTGGCTCCATACAGGGCAGGGCAGCTCATGGTGGCCATGGCGTCTGTGGGAGCTGGTGCCAGCGGGGCTTGGGGGTGACACATGGCTCCAGGGTGCAGGCATCGTTAAGGAGCCCACCACACCCCATAGGGGGGTTAATGCCTCTGTGGGGAAGGAGTGGGCGGTGGGGGGGGGGTGGGCTCGGTGCTGCTTGTCCAGGGTAGGCGGAGGTGGCTGCGGTGGGATGAGGGTTTGCAGCCCTGGTGTCCACAGGGAGTGGGCAGGTGGTGCTCTGGTCCCCAAACAGTGGGTGTAACCCTGGTGCCAGGCTCTGGGGCTTGTTTCTCTTGCAGGTTGTTGGAGCAGCTCCCGGCAGATGGCAAAATCCTGCCCCAGCCGATGGTGCACCTGGGGCCGGCTGGGCCTGCCTGGCATGGGAGTCCAGTTGGAGGGGCCTGGGGGCTGGTCTGGCCTGGAAAGTGGGCACAGATCTGCACTTTGGGGGACTCCTGCACCAGTAGCCTGGGCAGGAGCTAGCTGGGACCCTTGAATCCAGCGAGGCAGGCGTCAGGTAACCCCCCCACACACACACCAGCACGAGCAATTTGGTTATTAGTGTGGCAAAAATAGCTGTGTCCTTGGCATGCTGGGAGAGGGGGGTGTTCAGAGGCAAACCAGGGTCTCCCAACACTCCCCCTCCCCCTTCCTGCACTCCCTCGGGGCACCTGTTGTAGACAGTGTCCTGAGCTGGGGTTCTTCAATGAGTTCTCGCTGTGCCAATGAGTTCTCGCTGTGCCACCAAGCCCTGCCCCACTGTGCCACACAGCCCGGTGTCATCCAGCTCTTGCCCCATTGTGCCACGAAGCTCTGCCCTAGTGTGCCACTCAGCCTTGTTCCACCCAGCCCTTCCCCACTGTCCCAACAGGCTCTGCCATCACTGGTGGATGGGTGAATGGATGGGTGTGTATGTACAGGTATGGGTAGATGGGTGTGTATGTACGGCGATGGGTGGATGGGTGTGCATGTACAGAGATGGATGGATCGGTATGTATGTACTGGAAGGTAGGGATGGACGATGGGTGTGTATGTACGAGGATGGATGGATGGATGTACAGGGATGGATGGATTGGTATGGATGTACAGGAAGGGAGGGCTGGATGGGTGTATATGTACAGGGATGGATGGATGGGTGTGTATGTACAGGGCTGGATGGATGGGTGGATGTGTATGTACAGGGATGGATGAATGGGTGGATGTGTATGTACAGAGCTGGATGGATAGGTGGATGTGAATGTACAGGGATGGATGGATGGGTGTGTATGTACAGGGATGGATGGATGGGTGGGTTACTGTATATATTTAGGGAGGGAGGGAAGGATGATGAATGCATGTATGAGGGGTAGGTGGATGGATGGATGCTTGAGGGGGGTGGGTGGATGGATGATAATATTTTGTATTTCTGTGACGGAATAGAAATGCTCTCAATGGCTCCTCTGACTATTGTGTGGAGGTGTCCATACTCCCCTCTGATTCTTGACATATCTGAATCTGTAACTTGACTCCAGGTGGGGGGAAGAGGTCACCTGACCTCCTGCCCGGGAAGGAGACAAAGGAAGCAGGGAAGGAGCTGGGGAGTGAAAGTCAGTCTGCAGCTGGCTAAGGAAGGGGAGGGAGGCCCAGATAGGGTCTGGCCTCCCTGGACCCCCGAAATGGATCCAGCTGAGGGGTCCGGTTCACTCTATCCGCAAGCTGTGTTAGATCATGTTCCTGTCGACTAATAAGCCTCTGTTTTACTGGTGGGCTGAGAGTCACGTCTGACTGTGGAGTTGGGGTGCAGACCCACAGGCTTCCCCAGGACCCTGCCTGGCTGGGCTCACTGGGGGAAGCGCATGGAGGGGCAGAAGGTGCTGAATGTTCTGAGGTCAGACCCAGGAAGGTGGAAGCTGTATGCTGTGAAGCTCCTAGCCTTGGAGACAGGCTATTTACGAAGAAGAAGCTTCCCCCCAGAGTCCTGACTGGCTTCTTAAGGAGCAGGTCCAGACCATCGCCCCGGGGACTCCGTGACAATTTCCACAGGGCCGTCCAGAGTATTTGACTGCTTGGCTTTCTAGCATGAGGGGTCGGAACTTTATTCAGAGCCCAGAGCCTCACTGTGCCAAGCACTGAAAGTACACATGGCGAGAGAGTCCCTGCCCTCACAGGCTGCCAGTCTTAAATACCCACAGGCTGGGAGGCAGCACAGGGAGGAAGGCAATTTCTGATGGTGCCAGGCACAGCTTGGCATAGACCCTGATCCTCGGTCCTATCTGCCTTATGAACCATCTCCCTGGGGGCACAAGATCCCCTTTTTCTGCAGCCCCCCTTCACTGACTGGGAGCTGTGGGACCATATAGACCATTGTTGCAACCAAGATCCTGTGGTGGCACCAAATCTTGTATAAAGGGGGTCATATGAGGTGTCTAAGACAAGGTTATGGTTTGCTGATTATGACTGTGCTATTTGTATGCATATGTCATTTTTGTTGTGGAAGTTACTGGGATATTGGTTTTCATAACCATTTGTCCCCATAACGAGTGGCTGATGGTGGTGATACTGGGAAACTGGTGTGTCTAAGAGAATTGCTTGTGTGACTTGTGGTTTAGCCAGTGGGGTAAAACCGACGTCTTCTGTTTGGCTGGTTTGGTTTGCCTTAGAGGTGGAGAAACCCCAGCTTTGGGCTGTAACTGCCCTGCTTGAAGCAATTTGTCCTGAACTGGTGCTCTCAGTTGGGTCCTGCCAGAAACAGCATCCTTACACCATTGCATGCCCACATCCTGGCACAGCTCAACAGGTGCCTGTGCTGGCCCTACACCCAGCTGCCACCAGCCTGTCGTGATGGGATCTCCAATGGCTGGACTCGCAAAGGGATTTGCAGGAAATGCCTCAGGCCAGATGCCAGGGCCTCGGCAGCTCAGCCCCCGCTGCGCAACCTGGCTCCGCTTCATGTGTGCCATCCACTGCTAGGGAATGGACATCCAGATGGGCCCTGCTGGAGATCCCAGCCCCTGCAGCCCACATTGCCCTCTGTACCCCCCAAGGCCATGGCTCTGCCTGCCCATCTTCTAAGGAGCCAGGAGCTTGACCTGGCCCCATTCCCGGCTGGTCAGTGGGCAGGCCCCTGCCCGCCCTGGGGTCAGTGGGTGTGAGCTGCCCTCGCAGCATCTGCAGGATCCAGCGCTGTGTGGCAGGACAGGGCCCTCTGGCTTCCGGAGCCCCAGCCTGAGCAGGGCACTGCCCCTTCTGCCAAGGGGGCCTTCCTGGGTGTGGGTTGCAGAGATGGCTGGCTGCCGGTGGGGATGGGGAGGTGATAAGTTGCCAGGTCACTGATGTCTAGCACCAGTAGCTGAGCGCTTGAATCTCTCGAGTCCAAGTCCCTGGCATGTGGGTTGAATGCTCAGAGGCTGGGGGGCCCTGGCCTGTGGGTTGGGGGCTCAGAGGCTGGGAGGCCCTGGCAGGGCCCTGGCCTATGGGTTGGATGCTCAGAGCCTGGCAGGGCCCAGGCATGTGATCAGCCGCTCAGCCTGGTAGTGCCATGGCCTGTGGGTTGGGCGCTCAGCCTGGTAGGGCCATGGCCTGTGGGTTGGGCACTCAGAGGCCTGGCAGGGCCCTGGCTTGTGGGTCAGGCACTCAGAGCCTGGTAGGGGAGACCCTGGCACATGTACCACAGTCCTATTGCACCCCAAAGCTGTGGGGGTTTGAACCTTGCGACTGCCGATGCTGTGGTGGGCGTTGTGGCCCTGTCTTGCGGGCTGGCTGATTCCGAGCCGTGGGGTTATCGCTCTCTTAGGTCCCACCGCACCCAGAGCCCTGCTGGGAGGAGCCTGACCCCCCTGTCTGTGTTTGCCCACAGAGCTGAAGACCACCGGCACCGCTCACTTCTTCAACTTCCTGCTCAACTCCACGGACTACCGCATCCTGCTGAAGGATGAGGACCATGACCGCATGTACGTGGGCAGCAAGGACTACATCCTCTCGCTGGACCTGCACGACATCAACCGGGAGCCCCTCATCGTAAGGGCCCTTCCGTCCTGCCCCCGCCTGGGAGGCCCATTAGGGATGCTGGGCTGGGGAATTGGGGCAAGAGGGGGAAGAATGCTAAGCCCCTGGGCTAGAGAGAAATGAATTGGTAGCCACCATCCACCCCCTGCTTTGCCTGGTTCCACCATTGAGTCATTGCAGCAGGGGAGACCAGGGCCCCGGGGCGTGTGACCCTTGCTGGGGACTGTCCAGTTCTAGTGTGCACTCCCCTCAGGACCTTGTCAGGCTGGGAAGCCGAGAGTCAGTCAGGGCCCTTTGCTGACTGGAAACTCCAGCTGTTTAATTGATCCCAGAGAAGGTTGATCCTGGGTGATGGGAGCCTGAGCGGGAAGGACAGATCTGATTACAGAGGGTCTTGGGCCTAGTGGACAAAGGCAGAACCCGCCTTTGGGAGCTGAAGCCAGAGAAACCCATGTTAGGAATAAGGTACAAATTTCTCTAGGTTGGAGTTCAAAGCTGGCTCATGCCAGTGGTGACCGTCTCAATCCTACGGCCCTTCCCAACTCTTTGAGGACAGGGAAATGGGCTCCTGTCTCAGTCTGGGTCTTCCTAAAGCCCCCGACCCAGTGCTCTTTCTGATGTCTGAGCAGATAGGCCAAGAGTTAAATGGAGACTTGCCCCATGGCCTGGCTCTGCAGGGAGCTCTCTGAAGATTCCCCATTGGCGCTAGCAAGAGTGGAAGCACTAGAGCAGATGGGGCCACCCAGTAACAACACCAGCCTCCACAGGCAGCCTGAGTACTCCAGTGCAGCAGTGGGAGATGGGCAGGAAAATCTTTGAATTGATGAGGCCCCCACAGGGATGCTCTCACTGAGCTGCCAGCCAGGTGCCTCTGACCAGCACCAGCATCACCCCCAGCACACCCACGTACGGCCATTAGGGTTGCCAACTTTCTAATTGCACAAAACCAAACACCCTTGCCCCACCCCCTTCCCTAAGGCCCCACCCCTTTTCTGAGACCCTGTCCCACTCACTCCAGCCCCCTTCTCTCCCCACATGGCTTGCTCTCCCCAATCCTCACTCACTTTCAATGGGCTGAGGCAGAGTGCGGGAGGGGGCTCAGGGCTGGGGTAGGGAGGTGGGGGATGGGAAGGAGTGTGCGGTGCGGGGTCTAGGAGGGAGTTTGAGTGTGGGAGAGGGTTCCAACCTGGGGCAGGGGATTGGGGTGTAGGTTGGGGTATGGAGTCTAGGAGGAAGTTTGGGTGCAGGAAGGGGTTCTGACCAGGTGCCAGTGGTTGGGGTGCAGGATGCGGATCACTCCATCTGGGCAGCGCTTACCTCAGGTGGCTCCCGATTGGTGGCACAGTGGGGCTAAAGCAGGCTCCCTGCATGCCTTCCTGGCTCCACGCAGCTCCCAGAGCTGGCCAGAATGTCCAGATGCTGGGACACGGCAACTCTGCGTTCTGCATGTAACACGCACCCTCAGGCACCACCCCCTCAGCTCCCATTGGCTGCGGTTCCCAGCCAATGGGAGCTGCGGAGCTGGCGTTGGGGACAGGGCCAAAACGTGGAGCTCCCCTGATCGCTCCTGCGCCTAGGGGCCACAGGGCCATGCCGACCTCTGCTGGGAGACATGGAGAACCATGGTAGGCAGGGAGTTTGCCTTAGACCTGCTGCACCACTGACTGGACTTTTAATGGCCCAGTCAGCGGTGCAGACCACAGCCACCAGGGTCCCTTTACAGTTGGGCATTCCGGTCGAAAACCGGATGCCTGGCTACCCTAATGGCCTTGTGGTGATGGAGCTGTGGTGAAGGGAAGACAAGCTTGCCTAGATCCTGCCTCTTCTCTTTTCACCTTTTACTACTGCATGTGGGATGTCATGTGGCAAAGCCACCCCCAGAGCATTTCAAGGTGGCTCACAAGTGGCCTGCTGACCCATCAGACTGGCAGGAGCTTTTCCTGGCCCATGGGTCCTGGGCCCTCGCCACCAGGGAGCCATGGAGCAGCAGCAGCAGATTATGGGTCCATGCCCGAGGCTGAGGAGGGGCTCAAGGGCAGGATGCGCTGAGCGGGAAAGTGCCAGCCCCGCTTATGTCCTTGTCTTTTATCTGCCCCTGGGCTGCCTCCCCTGTCTGGTTCCTGAGCTGCAGGGGAGGAGACCAGGAGCAGATTTACCATGAAACAAATCATGCAGTGGCACGGGGTCCCCAATGATGAGGGGTTCCCCAAAATGCAGGACAAATATCTGACAACCTGCCTGCGAGTCCCAGCCAACAGCGCAGCAGGGCTCAGACAAGCAGGCTGCTTGCCTGCCGTGGCCGGTGGCCCCATGCCGCTCCCGAAAATGACCGGCTGCTTGCACTGTTCTGCATGCCTCTGGTACGGAGGAGGCGGGGGCAGCACACAGAGACCCGTTGCTCCTCTCCTCCCAAGGGGCGCACAGAAATGTGCCAGCAGTAGTGGAGCAGAACTGAGGCGGCTCCCTACCCGCTCTGCTTCCCTCCCTTTGTGCTGCTTTGCTCCAGGAAGAAGCTGGCATGTTCCTGCGGCACCTGGGGGGGAAGTGTCTCCATGTGCTGCCCCCAGCCTGAGCACCGACTTCGCAGCTCTCATTGGCCGCAGTTCCCAGCCAATGGGAGCTGTGGGGGCAGCACCTGCAGGCAGTGGCGTGCAAAGACCCTCTGGTCACCCCACTGCCTAGGAGCCACTGCCAGAGGAGGTGTGTGTGCTGGTCTCTTTGGGAGCCGCATCACCAAGATATGCACCTGCTCTAGTCCCCACTCCTGCACCCAAAGCCTCTGCACCCAAACTTCCTCCCAGAGCCTGCACCCCTCCCCCTCCTCCCATACCCTAACCCTCAGCCCCAGCACAGAGCCCGCACCGAGCACTCTCACTTCCTCCCAGAGCCCGCCCCACTGTACCCCAACCCCCTGCCCCAGCACAGAGCCCACACCCAGCACCCTCACTTCCTCCCAGAGCCCACCCCCCCACCCCCCAACCCCCTGCCCCAATCAAGGTTCCCCCCTTTATTTTCATTTACTTCCCATTACTTATAGGATGAGGATGAATGAAAAACTGTGGAGAGGAGGGACAGGGGGAGATAAGAGAGAATGTTCTTTTTCTTGGCTGGGTCCCGAGGGGGAGGGTGAAAATGGAGCTGTGCATAGGGCCCCACTAGCTCTAAATCTGCCACTAGAGGAGATGCCCTCTCTGTGTGCCAGAAGTCGAGCCACCCTTGGGGAGAAGTGAATTCAGCCCAGGGCAGCTTCTCCTGGAGCATGGTGAGATGCAGGACCCTGGTTCGATCCCCATGAGCTGGCTGAGCTGTAGTCTATTCCTGCTGGGAAGCCAGTAGCAGACCATGGCGGGGAGCTCTCTGAGGGGCCCAGGCCTCGGTTGCGTGGGTTCAGCCAGATCTAAATTTAGCCCCGGTGGAAAACCCCAGGTGACAACTCAGCGCCTGTTGTTTTGTCAGATTCACTGGCCCGCGTCCCAGCAGCGGATCGACGAGTGCATCTTGTCCGGAAAGAATAACAACGTGAGTCCTTCTGGGGGCACGCGGCTGGGAACTGGGCAAAGGCACCTGCGGGCATGGAGAGTCAGCCCAGGCACTCCTCCAGGGGTTGGCTTTGAGATCCACACTCGCCGGTCAGCTGACGGACTACAGGCTGTACTGACAACAGGGAATCTCCACCTATGTGCCTTGCACCCCAGCATTGTGATACTGACACGTGGTTCAAGGGGCCGTTGGCTCACCAGGGGAATGTGCGTGTGGCCTTCCCCTGGCGCATTGCTATGGTAACCTATCGACGTGGGGAGAGGATCCAGGTTGGCTGGGCCTGGTGATCGTCTCGTCATTCAACCTGCAGGAGGGCCTGAGTTCGGTCCTTGCCATGCTGGGAGACTGAATGGCCGCAGCAGGGCGCTGAGAGCTGGGGATGTCCCACCGTCCCAATGGATGTCTCAGGGCCCGAGCTGGAGAGGATGTGGGTGAGGGGGGCAGAGGCACCCACCAGAAATTTTGCCCATGGGACACACCAGTGGAGCCATTCCCCCTGCAGCCGCTGCCCCCAGCACCTCGCCCCCTGAGCCCATGCTAGGCTCAGTCCCCCTGCCAGCCTGACCCGCCCAGGTACAGCATCACTCCCTGTCCCTGAGAGTGGAAGTGGGGCACCCGGGGCGGAAGGCCTGGTGCAGGAGCCAGCCCCATGGCAGTGGCGATGAGCAGCAATGGCTGCCCCCTATCCACACAGGTTTGGCCCTGTGGCCCTTCTGTCAGGAGTATAGGGCCAGGAGAGGGCAGGGGAGCAGCCAGCACTGTTGCTCCTCATCACGCCCAGCGGTACACCGTGCATGCCATGCAGTCACTGCTGCTTGGGGTACAGCCAGGCTCAGGCCAGGCTCCTGCTGGTGCCAGCCAGGCTCCACCTGAAATCCCCAGCCCACACGCCCCACGGTTCCCGTCAGGCTGTCCAGTGACTGTGCCTGGCTCCGAGAAAAGAAGGGGCCGGCGGTCATAGAGCTGCTTCCACCAGAGCCAACCCCCTGGCAGCCGCTTGACCTCCAGTCCTTCTCTCCACTGGTCGCTCAGCTGCTGTCACTCCTGCCGCAGGGCTCAGGGCCCCTCCCCGCCATGACAAATATGCCTGCATCCCCGCTCACCCCCACAGCTTGACGGCTCCTTCGCCAGCTTCCCACGCTGCACTCCCCAGGCTCCCCTCCCCCGACTTGGAGGAAACAGGAGCTGCAAACAGGATGCCTAGCCCTGACCCTGGGTCGTTAACTAACAAGCCGGGCCCAGCAGGACACCCAGCCATAATTGCTGTACTGCTGCCTCTCACCTGTTGGTAACACAGCCTGACTGGCCCCAGAACTTGGCCCCAGCGAGAACAACCCGGCATCCCCTGCCTGCGACCTGGGGCAGAAAGGGGTGGGGTGCCCACTGGCCTGTTCCCCAGAGCAGATGGAATAGGGTGCCTGTTCTCCTGCGTCCAGTAGCAGGGCAGGGAGTGCTGGCTTAGGGGGAGCTCATGGCTATATCAGCCCCAGCCGCTCCCAGTGGGACTCCATGTGGGGAAAAAGTTCCTTCACTGAGTCCTCAGGGCTGGATCAGCTATAGGCCACGCAGCAGGGTCAGTCCTGGAAATACCTACTGACCCCCACCATCCCTGGGCTATTTGAATCCCTCCGAGGAGCCCCAGGCTTGGCATCAGGCTACACCACCCCTCTGGCACCGGGACACCCTCCTAGCTACACGCCAGTCCCCCGCGGCCCTGACATATGAGGCCTGAGCATGCACCATGCAAGCAAAGCTGGGGTGGGCATGGGGGTGCCGAGGATCCTGCGCATGCTGCCCCTCACCCCCATAACCCCTCTCATTCTCCTCCTGTTTCGTAGGGAGAATGTGGCAACTTCATCCGCCTGATCCAGCCCTGGAACCGGACCCACCTGTATGTCTGCGGCACTGGCGCCTACAACCCCGTCTGCACCTTCGTCAACAGGGGGCGCAAAGCACAGGTGAGGCGCTGGAGGGTCACTGGTTGTCCATGCATGCCCAGCTGGAGGGGTGGCATCCCCTTTGCTCCTGGGAGCTAGCCTAGGCATGGCATGTCCTGTCAGGGCTGCCTGGGAGGTGCAATATTTGCTCCAAGAGGCCGTCACCCAGGCGCAGCCTGTGGCTTGCAGCCACTGTCAACCCAATGGACCCCGCAGGAGGCCTATAAGAGGCCTGGCCGAGGTCTGCAGCACAAGGCCAGGCTGCTGCTCCTCTCACCCTGGAACCTGGGGCTACCGTAGCCAGCTCAGAAGGGGGGTGCTCATGGAATACAGCAGCCCTCTGGCCATCCCGGTGTCTCTGAACTGCGTGTGGGGTTCTCTTTACATGGATTTCCTTGCCAGGGGAAGTTTACAGCTACTGGGCTGTGAATCCCCGTCGAACAGGATTCTTGGGCAGGGAAGGACTCTATCTGGAAAGCAGCCGGGGGGGCCATGCACTGCGGCTGAGATGCACCAAGCCCCTGGCTCTCGCTGAAGATCTGCTGGGAGCTTTGCACACCCCTTGAAGTGGGAGAATCTCTGCTTTGGGCCTGGCTACCTGCAGAGTTGTTGGTGCTCGGTGACCTAGCTTGGGGAAGCGAGTGACCCCACCGGGAGGGGTAGAATGTCTCTCTTCCCTTGGAGACTGATGAGTTTTGGTGGCATGGGGCATGTGGGGAATGCAGAAATTTTTGCCTGGCAGGTGCTCAGGTAGGCATGGGGAGGGAGGGGTACATGAGGTTTGGTACATTTCACTTTGGTTTACATTAGTGAATTCTTTGTATCTGTGTCTAAGATGGGCTCATGCCCCTGGAGTCAAGGACGGGGACACATATTAAACAATAAAAAATGATGTCATCGGGTGCTGCTTCTCAGCTCGGCTCCACCAGGTCTCTGGTAGTGCTCAGCACTAGGTTATTCTGTCATGTGCGTACAGTGAGTTGTGGAACAGGGAATCTTGGTTTTCGCGTCGCAGCTGGTTGGGGTTGCCAGCGTCCTGTTTTACCGGAGAGCTAATCCCACACACGGGTCAGCACCTCGGTCCCATTACTAAGACCGCCTGTGTCTGCAAATGGCTTCATTAATACTGCTGCCCCTCTGCCGAGCAGCAGCAGAGCTCGGGGCCTGCAAGCCAGCCTGCCAGCAGAGGAGGAAGCAGCAGCGTTAAGTGAGGGGAGATTCGCAGTGTATCCATCGGGCCTGGAACTGAGGTGGGCCCAAACCAACCTTCGTTCGAGAATCTCGTCGATGCACCAATTCTTCAGCAGCTACTCACCCTCCGGATTTAACTAGTTAGAGAGAATGTGCGGCAAGCAGACTGCCCTGCTGCTTGCCACAGCTCCCTCCTACAGAATGTGCATCACAGCACCCAACCTCCCAACATTTCTTCCAGCTGCCCACCTTGTAAGTCTGGGGAACAGCATCACCTGGTGATGCCTGCTGTGTTGTGGACTGTGCCTGGCTAACACCTGCCTTGTTCTAATTGTGTGATTTGGGTTCATCGGTCACAGCCGAACGGCCACGCATTTTTGCGCGCTCTGTGCAGGAAATGGACGCACACCTTCCTGGCTTTCTATTGGCTGTCAAGTGGGGGTTTCTATTGGCTTCCTGCCCTAGAGAATGGGGGCAGGGACAAAGAGGCTCCCCCACAGCCATGTCATCCATTCCAATCCAGCTGTGATCCTTCACAAGCAGAGGCTGTGTGCTGTCCCCTCTTTAGGGCTGTTTGGGGGCTATGGGGATCTCAGTGCATTTCCCCGGGGGCTGCATCTCCTAATCACAGTGAGCATCAGGGGCCCAAATTGAGCCAGACATTTGGTATTTGGTCATATGCAGTCACAGAGATGGGTCAGGACCCAGCCCTGCTGGAGCCAGGATTCCCTGAGGTTTAACCAAGGGACTTGGTCACTCCCTCTGTTCGTGTGTGTGTGTGTGTGCGTGTGCGTGTGCGTGTGTGTGTGTGTGTGAGAGAGAGAGAGAGAGAGAGAGATCACCGGGGGTGGGGAGGGGGCTTGTCACAAAGTTCCGCATCTGCTGTCAGTGTCAGTACAGGGCAGGAGGAGGCCTATCCAATGTGTGTCACACACGCACATGTGCCATGCACACTGGCACACGTCATGTCTGCACAGGCCATCACAAGCATGCCGCCACGCTAGCACACGGTGGGCACAATCGCATGTGGCACACACGAGCCTGGGCACGCTCACAATGCCCTGGGCTCAAGAGCGCTGGCTCTGTCCATGGGAGCACTCTAGGAACTGGGACAGGCAATGCTGGCTGGGGGCGGGGGGAGTTTCTTGCCCTTCCAGGTGGGCATGATCCCCTCCCACTGCCCTAGTGCCCATCCCCGCCCACCTACTGGGTGGCCTCTGTCCCCGCCAGCTCTAACTCTCTGCACTGCTCCTTCTCCTCAGGCCTTTGCGCTGACCCAAATCGTCCAGTTGGGAGGACGGGGAAGCCGAGCTGCCGACTCCTCCCACAGCCCGACACCAGCAGAACGCAAGGTGGGACTCGCGCTCAGATCCCCCCAAGGGCAGGAGCCGGCTCCCCTCCCAGGGCATGCCTGGGCTCCCTAACACTCCTCCCCCATGGCATGCACCTAACCGCTAACCCCCGGCTGGGCACGCCCCTTGCAGCGGCTGAGCTGTCTGTGCCACCACCCGGCACAGAGCAGCCGGTCCTCACATCTCCTCTCAGACTAACACCTTGCTCCCCCAGGTCTTGCTGCAGATGCTGCGGGGAGGAGGGACACTGTCAGGGGCCCCATGCCGGGAACGGAGCCAGGGGCTCCAGATTCCTTTCAGAACACCGGCTGCTCGCAGGGGTGGGGGGAACAGTGGATGTTGGGCCTGAGTTTTGATAGGACCTACCAAAACACACATAGGTGCTCCCCCGGCTGGCTCTTTAAGCCCGGGCAGGAAAGCTGACAACGCTCCAGCTGGAGACGGATTGTGCTCTTTAATTGGGAACGGGCTAGATCGGGCTAGGGAATGGGATGCACGGCTCTGAGGCCCTGCCCCCGACAGTGTCTCTTCGACGAGATCATCTTCCCACTGGGCTAGTGGCCAGGCTGGCTCACTGCATGGAGGTGGGGTTAGCCTGGGTTCGTTTCGCTGGCTCCAAAAGCAGCTCAAGATACTGGGAGGAATCAGGAGCTCATGGTCCCCAGGGGGAAGTTCAGCTTCTTCCGAGATTTGATTTTCTCTGCACGACCCTCCTGCTGTGCTGCGAGTGACACACTCAAGGCTCCTGTTTGAGGGTATTTGCTCTTCTCTCCTTACTCTGGCTGCCCGCAGATCATGTGCCAGGGGCTCAGAAATCCAGGTCTGGTCCTCACCCCCAGGGGCTAAGGAATCCAGATCCAGCTGCCCCCAGAGCCTGTTCCAGGGGCTCAGGAATCCAGACTTGGTCCTTCCCACCTCCCCAACCCCCATAGAGCATTCCAGCAGTCAGGAATCCAGGTTCGGTCCTTCCCACCCATTCTTCCAGGCTGCCTCCAGAGCCCATTCCAGGAGCTTGGGAACCCAGGTCTGGTCCTTATGTCCTCCCCAGGAGCAGCCAGCAGGAGCCGCTGCCAGGCCATGGCACCTTCTACTCGGGGAGGTTATTCGCTGTGCAGGTTTCAGATTGGACAGCTCTCCCACCCTCCAGCAGGGTCTGAAGCATAGGGGGCATAGCAGCTGCCTGGCAGGGGGCAGGAGGCACCTTCTGCCACCAGCAAGGATCCGAGACACCAACATGGGGACAGTTCCCTAAAGCAGCTGAGGGGTGTGGGGAGGTGTCACACAGGCCTGGGCACCCGCCTCCCATGGCTGCCTCCTGGGGTAGGGCCTGGTGTCCTGCTCTTCCTCTGCCATCCCAGGGCGGCCGGGGGGCGGGGAGGGGGGGTGGCAGCTCCCCCATTCCTGGATCTTCTCAGCCCCCCTCTCTCTCCCCCATGAGTGTTTCTTCCCCCACCCGGCTACAGTCCAACTCTCCTCCCTGGCTCCTGTGTGGGAGCTGGCTCCTCCTGTGAGTGCACGAGGCCCCCCCATGGCACATGACTCTCCTCCAGGAGCCTGCCTGCTGCAGTCCCAGTCCCTCAGCATCGCTGCATCCCGCCAGAGAGGAGACCTGTATCCCCATCAGGATGACAGCACGCTCCCTGCTGGGCCAGGGCAGCCTGGGCTGGACTAGGGGTAGGAGCCCCTGTGACAGGCAGACAGCAGCCCCCCTCTGCGCCAGACCCTCTCGGGCCAGAAAGGAAGAGCTACCTTTGGTGTTTCCCCATACGCCTGCTGCTGTGCTTGGGTCACCATCATGAGAGAATGGAGAAAAAACCACAGTGGTCTTCCCCTCAGCAGGAATGTGGACGTGTCAGCAGGGGGAGGGTCACCGAGATCCTCCTGGAGAGGAGCCCCTCAGCAAGAGGATGAGGAGTTGCAAGACAGAGCGACAACGTCCTGAGGAAGAGACAGGAGCCTCTGGTGAAGTTCTGCTCAGCCCCAAAGTGGGATAGGGGGCCACTGTGCTGACTGGATGCCATATCTGTGCCCCTGAGCTCTTGGGCAGCCCGGAGCCTTAATCTATGCCAGTTTGTAGCAGCCCCAGGATGCCCACGACTAAGCCAGGAGAACGCTCTCAGTGGGAGAACCTAGGCCTGCCTGGCCACGAGCAGAGAGATTCTATCATTGGGCTGGCCCCCGCAAATCTCACATTACCACATTCCTCACTAGCACCAGGCAAAGCCTGCAAACCAGTGTTTGGGGCCTTGGGATTCCAAATGGCTCAATTCCTGTGAGATTTCAGGAAGGGCGGTTCTTGAAGAGCTAGTACCTGGAGTCAGGGGTTTATGGGAGGAACTCAACTTGCATCTTCTGGAAGCTTTCTAGCCCTCACTGATATGCTTGGAAGCATGGATGCCAAAGGCTCCAAGCCCAGAAGGCAATGAGTTTGAAGCTGGGATATTTGGGGTTTTTTAACTTCTGGTTATTCATGAGTAGGTTTACTTGGTGTAAATATTCGAGGGATGGTGGCCTTTATCAAGCTCTTCACCACACGGTCTCCTACTTAAAAAGTTTAAGTCGTTCAGTCAGGGAGCAGAAAAAATACCATCTGACTTAGGGGACCAATCACCCACTTGAGAAACAGTGGCAGTAACGTTTTCGTGAAGCCATTGTCTGGCCCAAATGACTGGTCTCACCATTGCAAATAGGAACTCAATTTTGGAAGATCAAAGTCTGCGTGAGAAGGAAAAGGGGGTTAAATTTGCTGGATGAATTATCCACAATAAATGAGTAGCCCAGCGCTGGGTTGGTTTCCAGTAATTCTTAGTGCAGCTCACCTGCACCACTGAATTTCAGCTGTCATTCATGCTAGGAGAAAGCGCCAGAGTGCAGATGGGGAGTGTATGTTTGTACTCAGGGCGGGTGTGGCAATAACTGTTGGATTGGGATGGTTGGATATACACCAGGGTGGAGGTCGTCCGTACCCAGTTTTACCTCAGTCACATTGATGTGCGTGCTCCCAGTGAAGCTAGTTGTTTGCGTTACCCATTGTCACTGCGCTCAATGCTCTTTTTCATCCCATCCATTCATCCCAACCTTAATGCCCCTATATGGCTCCGTCTTATAACAGCACCTCCTACCCTGACTCAGCCCATTCCATTGAAAGGAGCTGACATGAGCAAGTCCTCAGGTAAAAGAGGGGTCGAGGGAGGGAGATTAATTCTGTCTGATCCAATCCATCTTTAAGACAACTTCAGCACAGCTCAGCACAGCTCATTTGTGTGACTCTCTGAGACTGGGATGAGCTCAGCAGTTAGCTATTTGAACCCTATGTCTTTCACTTCCAGCCCTTCAAATCCGGCCCCTTCCGAAACAGTTACCGTGCTCTGAAGCCCATAACCGGCCCTTCTTTTCATCCCCTTGTTAGACAAGTATTCGCAGAACATTCCAACAATCAATAGCAATTATGTTACCGACAGCTTAGATGCAAGCAGAACATCTGGACTAGATACGGTTGAAATGTTCCAATGGAAAGTTTTTCCATTGAAAAGTACCATTTTTTCATAAATGCTCCTTTTTTCTTTTGGTCACACACCATCACCAGTGTTATTTTTGGTTTCCAGCAAATATTTTTTTTTAATCAGAAAGGTGATCAAAATGTCAATCGCATTTTTTGTTTCCCAACTTTCAGGCAATGAAAATTTGCAATGACCATTTGGGTAGGGTTCCAATTATTTTTAAAAAACATTGTAAAACAATTTGCAAAGAAAGAAAAAAGTGAGTCCATTTCAAACCATTCAAAATGAAAACAACTTCAGCGGTTTTCACTGCACTGTTTTTTCAACCAGCTTTAAGCAGGACAGGCTCTTGGATTTCGGACAAAAAAGGAGAAGACACTTAGTCAGGTTATAGGAATGGGTGTGTGACTTTTCCTCGAAACACCGAGCCTGATACCCCTGGCTCTCTACTCACAAGTGCTGGAGTGGCACGAAAGGGCAGGCTGGCATAAGGTAGTTGGGCCAGTATGACTTTTCATTCAAGGATGGTTTGTACCATGCTGCTGTACAAAATATCACTAGCCAGAGATACCTTGGACTGCCCAGATACAAAGGAACATGGGCATTGTCAGGCTGGATCAGAACCGAGGTCCATCCAGCCCAGTGTCCTGTCTCTGACTGATGCCGGTGCCAGCTGCTGTGGGGGAAGGTGTAAAAGCCCTGCAGCGGTCAAAGTCAGGTAATCTTCTGTCCACGTAGGTCTCTAGTAGCCAGCAATTGACTCATGCCCTGTGTAAAAGATTGAGTACCCCTACCCAAAGTTACTGTGGGCATAAGATGGTGATACCATCACTGCGGGGGACAAACAAGACAAGCCCATTGCTGGTGTAGGATTACTACGAGGTGCTATAGTAAATCGCACGGTGGTAGGCTGGCTGCCATGGAGATGGCCTGGGAACTTGGAGCAAGTTCAAAGGGCTGCCATCCATTGAAATCTAGCCTGTTTCAATCACGAGTGAAATATCACTCCCAGCCCCACCCCTGTCAGTTCTGTGGTGTTACACTCACCCTCCCTTCTCTGTGATGCTTTTCTCTGCTGTCACTGTTGGGGGACCCACTCAGACTGTGGGAGAAGCTGGCTGATGCCTGGGCTGCATGGAGAATGTCACCCTGGTGTAGCGACCCCTGTTGTACATAAGGGAAACCACAGCTGGCACAGAAGCGGCCAACTCAAGTGGCAAGCAGGGGTGGGCTCAATCGGTGCAAATAGCTATTTAGCCCTGCGTACACTAGGAGTTGCACTGGTACAGCTACAGTGGTGGCTGGCTGGACTTGGGGGAAATCACTAGTACAGACAATACCTAATTAAATATGAGCCCCATTCTGCGAAGCACTTAACCACATGTTTAAATTTTATGGTTAAAAGTTAATACTGCTGCCGACTCTCACGGTTTGATTGTGAGTCTGACAGTTTCTAGAGTAACCCCACAATTATTATTGAGTTTTGGGTTTTTTTCAGATCTCATGCTTTTTAAGCCAATCTCATGATTTTGGCAGGCCAGATTAAGGATTGTTCTGCATTTAAAGTTGGCAGCTCCTGAGTTAAACACATGTCTAAGTGCTTTGTTGAACAAGGATGGTTTGCTGACTTGGGACCTGCTTTATGGGGAAACCAGGGACTATTTCCCAAATAAGGTCAGGTGTACAAAGTAAATAAATTGTCAAACTGCCTGGAATGCCATCCTAAGGGGCAGGACTTCCTGGATTGCACTACTGGTGGGTTGAACTTCCTGGAACGGAATCACCCAGGACTGGTGGTATGACCTAATGTGAGGGTAGGATGTGTAGCCTGATCTCATCATTTGATCTTCCAACACCCATTTACATAGAGACACTTGCCGTCCCCACTTCCTGTGTTTCCTACTCAATGGAGTTTAATTAGTAGACAATAATTGTGGTATCGCATGCAAAGGATGAAAGGACTGTGGAGGCTTTCAGCTCATTGCTGCTTGTACTGGAAGGTCATTTCCTTAGCAGCCAATCAGATGGGCCCTAGCTGGGGTTGCTTCTGTTTTTGTTCTAACCCAGGCTACCGTCAAAAGGCTTGTGACTGGCGACCAGCAGCATTCCTGCAAATCAGTCACTCTGAGGCTGTAATAACATGCAGGGGCGCTGACTGTCTCTGCTCTCACACACTAAGCAGGGTCTGGTTAATATTTGGATGTCAGATTGCCTGTTAAAAATGAATGATTAGGCCCTCTTAGCTTTGGGTCAGCGCCCCCGGCATGGCTGAGGTGCCGTTGCTTGGGCGAGATGGCAGACTTGTCAGCTTGTGGCTGCTACTACTGTAATAAACCTGCATGCAGTGCTACTCTGCATGGAAAACCAGGACAAAGGTGTGGCCAGATGGGGGCTCCATCACCAATGACTCCAGCAAGATTAATGGTAGAGACAGAAGGACAGATGCCGTGATGGGGCAATCGCTGGGCAACCTGGGCCTTGTGCCATTGAGAGCTTTGTGCAGGCCCAGCTGGGAAGGGAACTGGGCACTCTCAGTAGCACTGGAGTAACAGCCCCTCACCGTTCCACCGTACCAGCACATTCTGCCTCAGCTGGTGCCTCCGGGATGCGCCCCAGCTGGAGTTTGGTGGCGGAGCTGGGAACGATCCCATGACATAATTCCCCAGAGGAGAAGTGATAACTCCCGTGTCCCGTTCAGGTTCCACCTTGGCAATGGGTAATTCCGTTCTGCCTCTAACTTTACCTCCGCAGTTCCAGTGGACCCAGCATTCTCCTTCATTGCCTGCCATTTGGTATGCACAGCATGACTGTGGGCTGCTAAACAGCTGCTGTGCTCCCCCCGCAGATGGGGCTGCATTTCACTGCTGGATGAGGTGCTGTGGAGTTATGAAAACACGTTGGGCTACTCTGTCCTATGGAAACAGAAGGGGCAGGTGTAATGGGCTCCCTCCTATCTCTGTTCCAGGATTATATCTTCTACCTGGAGCCAGAGAAGCTGGAATCAGGGAAAGGGAAGTGCTCCTATGACCCCAAGGTGGACAGCGTCTCGGCCTTGATAAGTGAGTCCTTCTCTCTTGCGACTGCAGCACTGCAAGATGGCCGAGGGGATGGGGGCTGCTCTGGCTGGGCCCTGTGGTGCTCCAGAGGGACACCCAGCTGGTTCCCGGCACTGATTCCAGGGCCATAGATGGACCTAGACCAAGAGGGGATGAAGGGGGTATGATGGTGCCAGCCATTGCCAAGGCACAAGGCCAGGAAAGTTCCAGAGCAGCGAAGCGGAAATGCAGACCTGGCTGTGGCCTGCTCTCCATGCAGGGAGATGTCTGCAGTGGTAAAGGTAGAGTAGCGAAGGTCTGGGAGGCACCAGAGCCCAAAGAGCTAAGCTTGTCTGCTTGCTAGAACCACCTTAGCCAAGGCAGGAAGGTGCCAAGGGACCAGGCAACTGGTAAGGTGCCCGGGCACATCAGAACCCAGTTGAGCTCCAGCCCAGAGCCAGGAGAGACCTGGCTGGTTGGCTCACAGGGGATGCAGTCGCTGCAGATAATGTGTTAGTCCTGTTGGGCTACTCCGTCCTCCCTGCCACCACCAATTGAACCCTCGGTCACCCTCTCCATTGGTGCCACGTGATCACTCTCGCTGCCCAGGGAACCCCCAGGGGAACTCAACAGCCACAGAACGCCTGCTGCCTGCTCTGAGCAGCCATCTACTGATCCAGCCCTGGTCTGGGCTGCTGGTGAGCCCCGACTTGTGCAGACACCACTGCACTGCGTCCCATGCGAACTTGCCACTCCAGCGAGAAGCAGCCACTTGCAGGTTACGGGGAGCTGAAGTTGGGGAGTGCACAGGCTGGGGTCCAGGCTGGGGAGGGAGCTCCAGAACTCCTGTCCAGGCTTTGCCTGGGACAAGCCAGGGAGTAGAGCCCAGTGGCGCTGGCTGTTCTTTTCCTGACCCTGGCACATACGGTTTCCCTTGCGTGGACCAGGCATGGCACCCACCTGAAACAGTTGCTGCTGGCCTGGCACAAGCCTCCACCATGACTCTCCATCGCTCAAGGCTGGGGAAGTCTCTCCCCATGACTCCCATTTTGTGCCTCCTTTAGGCTGTCCCCCACCCTCTTAAACTAGTCAGTGCCACAGCTGCGTGGGGGTGGCCCACAGACCCCGGCTCTTCCGCCCAGCTGCATTAGAGTGGAGCAGTGGGCTGGCCCCAAGGGCGGGACATGCACCAATTAGGGCTGGCTGCATGCCAGGAAAATATTAGGTGGTTTGAGCCTAATGTTAAAAAGAGATGATGAGAAGCTGTTTAGCAGGGCAGGTGGCTGCTGGGGGGCTGCTCGCCCCTCCCCAGAGACGTTAGCTTGGCGGCGTTCTGCAGCTCCACTGAAGATGGCTGCCCCCAAGGAAGCCAGGCAGGGATCTGAGTGCAGGGCCAAGTGGCTGTGAGCTGCCAGCAAACCCAGTCCTGGTGTATGGGAGGGAAGGCAACGGATCAAGTCACGCGCAGACAGGGCACTTTGGCCCAGAGTGAGGACTTGGAGGGCTGTGGCATGGCAAGAGATGATGGATGCCATGGTGATAGGTGTGGGATGAACCTAGGTAGAACAGAGTGGAAGATGGGATAGGAGAGGCTCTGACGGCCACCGACAGATGATGGAAAAGTCCCCAGAGCATCTCTTTCCTCAACAAGGTCAGATCCAACCCCGGGGTAGGAATGGCCACAGTGAGTCAGCCCCGTGTACTGGGAGCGTCTCCACCCTGATCTCCTGTCCTATTTCTGTCCCTATTCTCCCCATTCAACTCCCATTTCCACCCCCGAGCCCCCAGCTGATCAGGTGCAGCCCCGGGCACTGCTGGTGCCCTCCTGGAAGGTGCCAGGTTGCAGCACAGAGCATGGCAGCCCTGGTGTCTGCGGTGCTTTGCCCCTGGGGTGGTGAAGGACAGGGCTAGCTGGGATGGTGTTGCAAAGGACAGGAGAGTGAGATGGGGCAATGAAATAACCCGGAGCGGTATAGATGTCCTGGAGTCCCCGGGCCTGTTGGGCAACAGCTGTGCTGGGCTCCCCTAGGACCGCTAGCTAAAGCTCTCACTTACTGCTAATCCCTCCCTCTGTGGGACCTCGGCCGCCTCTGATCTTCTCCATGTACGGGTATTGCTTTACAGGCCAGCCCTGGCACTGCTTCATTCCCTGGCTGCTATGGTGGTGTCCTGCATTCCAACCCCTGCTCCAGGACATCCTGGTAGAGAGAAGGCATCAGCCACCTTCCCATGCCAATCAGCAGCCCTCAACCCCCTCCCCACTGAGCCTTCCCCTTTGGGCAAGGCTTGGGGGCAGGACAAAGGGTCTGCATGAGGAGGGGCTGGGGAGTCCTTAGGCTCCTGACCCTTCCCCTTCAGGATCTGCTCCCCCACACACCTCAGTCCCTGCTGATCTCTGCCTCCCACCTGCAGATGAGGAGCTCTATGCTGGCGTCTACATTGACTTCATGGGCACGGATGCGGCCATATTCCGCACCATGGGCAAGCAGACGGCCATGAGGACTGACCAGTACAACTCCCGCTGGCTTAACGGTGAGTCCGGGGGAGCCGTGGGTGGGAATGGGCCGGCATTGTGCATCTCCAGGACATGGGATGCTGCCCAGGGGCCTGGCAGTTTGTATAAAGCCCAGTGCCCTCTGGCCTACCATTCCTGGGGCTTCTCTGGGGCTCACGTGGCATGAGCATTACATCCAGGATGGGGCTCACTTCCCACAAGTACCCGGGAGATCCCCACCCCCTGCAGCGTTTCAGGAGAGTCTCCAAGACTTAGCCCCGGTAGAACGCAGTCATGGCCTTGTGCCAGCTTAGCAAGGCTGTGCCGGCTACATGGTGTAAAGATGCTGGCTTTGGTGGGACACAACTGAGAGTATGAGTTCAGGATGAATTGCTTAGAGCAAAGCAGTCACAGCCTCAGCCTGGTGGTTCTCCACCTCTAAGGCACACCAAACCTACCAGACAGAGAGGTCTTTGGTCTCACTCCACTGGCTAACCATAAGTCATACAAACAATTCCCTTAGAAGCTCCAGTTTCCCAGTATCATCACCAGTGCCTCTCGTTATGGGGACAAATGGTTATGAAAACCAATATCCCAGTAAAAGAAAAAAGGTTCTCCCGATCCCAAAGGATGAAGCCCCACACCCAGGTCAATATACCAGTCAGATCTTACCCACAAATCACGCTGTTGCCAATCCTTTAGAATCTAAAATCTAAAGGTTTATTTAGAAAAAGAAAGAAATATAAATGAGCGCTAAGATTGGAATTGAAATTAATGGCAAAGTTCTTGGTTCAGGCTTGTAGCAGTGATGGAATAAACTGCAGGTTTAAATCAAGTCTCCAGAGTACATCCACAGCTGGGATGGGTCATTTAGTCCTTTGTTCAGAGCTTCGGTTTGTATCAAGGTTCCTCCAGAAGTAAGAAGCAGGACTGAAGACAAAATGGAGGGGTTTCCAGGGCCTTTTATATCCTCTGCGCTGTGGAAGGAAACCCCTTTGTTCTCTCTTGGTAAACCACAGCAGCAAGATAGAGTTTGGAATCACATATCCATGCATGACTCAGTTCTTTACAGGCTGATGCCATTGTTTACATGTTAGTTTGAACGTTCCCAGGAAAGCTCAGATGTGGATTGGCGTCTCCTAAAGTTCACTGTCAGTTAAGTGTTTCTTGATTGGGCACTTACTAAGAATAGTCCTTTCTCAAGAAGCTGACCAAATGCTTCACTGAGTCTACTTATCAAAATACAATGAGCTACAAGTACGTAGCCAGTATTCATAACTTCAACTACAAAAATGATACACACGTACTGACAGCATAATCATAACCAACAAATTGTAACCTTTCTATAGACACATCACATGACAACCTCTGTACAATATTTGCTGAAAATATAGAACAGTGGTTGCAGCAAGGATCTATATGGTTACAGTTCATGTCAATAACATCACACACTGGGCATCCTGGGTGCAGTTTTCCCTTTGCCCGTGGTATGCCAGGCAGAGCTGGTGAAGTCACAGCCCCAGGGGCTCAGGGCAGGAGTGGGCGAGGTGCGTTTAACCAGGGTGATGTGAACAACAAACTTTCCTCAAACTTTCCTCCAAGCCCCTAATGTCCCTTCACTCCCACCCCTCACCCCAGCTTTGTGCCTTCTCCCATGCCACCCCTGTGCTGAGAGCCACCACTCTCTTCCTTCAGAGCCTGGCACCAGGGGATTTCCACCCTTCTGAGATGCTTCCAGGGCCTCCTGGAGCCTGAGGCCTGCACATCTGCCCCCTTCTGATTCCTGCTGGCAGTTCTGCCTCTGCCAACAGAGCCGGAGACACTAGGCTCTCACCACCAACCTGCTCACAGCTGGGGGCATTCATAGGCAGCACTCCCCGCTCTGGGTATGTTTCCAGCAGTAAGAGATCCCTTTGCAATGACCCATCAGTGCACACTTGGCCCACTCCATATCCAGTGGGCACTGCGGAGATGCTGCCTGCCTGCCTCCTTGCCAGTTTGTCAGGCACTCCCATCATGGCAAACTGCTGTGAGGGCCCCAGCAGGAATGCCAGGCCTCCTGTCCCTGGCCACAGTGGGTCTAGACAGCCCAAGGGCCTCCCACGCAGTGAACTGCTGTGGAGCTCTAGTGATGCTGGCGCCGGGGGGGGGGGAGGGGGGGCAGTTTTAAGGCTGGGCCCATCTTCTTCCGTCAGCAGTTCTGCACAACATGGATGAGCGCAGCCGCTGGTTCATTGGGAGCAGAGAGAGATTTCACTCCTGCTCCCCTCTGCACCAGCCAAAACTAGGCTCTAAGTCCTTGGGTGCCCTGCTCCAGAAGCTTGTCAGCACTGGAAATACCAGAGGAGTGAATGGGATGGCCACCATCTTGACCTGGGGAACTCCAGAGCTCAAGCCAGGAGCTGCTACAGTTTGAGCTAGAGACCAGGCTGGGGCTGTGAAAGCCTCACCTCCTGTATGGACCAGGCACAGAGAGGACCTGTGACCCATGACAACCAAGGGGTTATGTCAACCTAGGAGGAAAACAAATTGGAAGGTTGATAACAGCCCAGGACACAGAGCAAAGCAACTGGCATCTGCATTCGTTTCTCAAAGACATTGTCCTCATTGAGCAGGAGAACCTGGACATGTGTCAGAGTGTTACATGTGTCAGAGTGTTACAGACAGGACATGGCTGTCTAAGGCCAGCCGTGTCCTGTGACAGGGGTCAGAGTTTCATCCCTGACAAAGAAGTGCCCTGCTGAAGGGGGTTCTTACTGAAGAACCAGGCTAGTGCTGGAGCTGAGGAGGAACTCTGAAGCATCCCTGACCTGATTTGCCAGAGCAGCCTTTCCCTGGTGCAGTGATCTGAAAGGGTGAGACCTGCCCCAGGTGCATGACCTGAGACACTTGTAGATTTGCACCCAGACTCACCAAAATTCAGGCCATTCACCTCAGTAGCTACCAGCCCCTCATGGCTCCATCCTTGGAAAGTGGGCAACCAATGAGCAGCACTATATCCTCAGCAGTGGTGGCCATTTCATCAGGCAGACACACGAATTCCCTCCCAGCATGTTAGCCTAAAACTGCATGGATGGATGGATGGATGGATAGATAGATAGATAGATTAGATTTATATGGGAATGAATGGGTGAAGATGGAGGAATGGGTGAGTCTGGATGGATGGAAGGGTCTGTACAGAGGGATAGATGGTTCTGCATGGGAATAGGTGGATGGGTCTGGATGGGAATGTGGTGTCGGCCCCATCATCTGCAATAACCAATCCAGAACATTTCTTTCCTGTTCTCCCTCCCTTCCCTGCTGCACCAGAGGGAGGTCCCTGGGAGGTATGCCTGGCCTTCTCCCAGTAGCACCTGCACTTGTGACAAAGCAGCACTGACAGCTGAATAAACTGAAGTTGGAGCGATCATATTATACCTCTGGGCACAGTAGCTGCAATTGAGAAGGCAGAGCTGTCACCGTGGGCTTGGAGGCATATTGATTGATGATGGACAGATATTCTGGCAGGAACTGCACTGGTCACTCCACTTCCAGCTGCCAAACAGTTTCCATTCTAATCTCCTGCTTCCAGTTGCTCGAAAATTGCTGAACTTTGGGGCTGTGATTTCCCAGGCGTGGACTCCTTCAAGTGAATTGATAGCCAAATATTTGAGCAAAAAACTGTCAAGCCATTTTGGAGTCCAAGGAGAGTTGGGGGCCGAGGGGGGACACACTTTTCTCATTATTAAGAAAAAAAATCAGACTTTTGTATGGCACCTCGTGCACTGACACAAGCAGGGACAGGGTCTAAAACGTGCCGGTGAGAATGCAAGGGCATCAGTCTGTATTACGGCCTCAGTGAAACACGCGTACCAGATGGTTAGCCATGGTCACCCCAACAATAGTCACTGCTCCTATGCCTGGCTTCCATGGGGTTGGTTACTGGATAAGTTGTTGCTGCAGTTAGCCTGGGCAGTTGGCTGCTAGGTCTGAGCAGCTGGGTTAGCCTCATCTGGGTGTGAGCATCCCCACTGCAAGGCCCAAGCTGTGCTCCTGTGCCTTCACTCACCCGTGTGCCAGCGGCATATCCCATGGTTCTTTGTGCTGAGGAATCGTTCCTGGTCACTTGCAAGCAAACTTGTCTGTTCTCTGCGGGGGACTCGTGGGAAGAAGGTCCTGGAGGCTTCATGCTGAGGGTGCATTCCCCCCAAAGACAGGGAGCTCTCTAGCTAACTAGTTTCAGTTTACGGGCTTTATTGCTAGCTATAAACTTAGGATATTGCATTAAAAACTATTAAGAGAAAACTAAGGTTGCCTTGCTGAGCATTCCAAAGCCACACAACCTTAACTCTGCCTTAGGTGTGAGTATTGCCATAGGGTGTTTCTTGACAAATTCACATGTACTTTTGCCAGCCGGGGGGCAGCGGGGACATGTAATGGCCTCTCGGTAGATTGCAGGGCAAGCTCCTGGCCCATTGGCACTGGGGCGTGCATGCACATGGGCTCACAGTGCTGGCATGTCTGGTTGCAGACCCAGCATTTGTTCACGCCCAGCTCATCCCAGACAGCGCTGAGAGGAACGATGACAAACTTTACTTCTTCTTCCGGGAGAAATCGGCTGATGCCCCGCAGAGCCCTGCTGTCTACTCCCGCATCGGGCGCATCTGCTTGGTATGTACCTGGGTCCCCACGGCATCCCCTGCTGGGAGTGGCTGGAAGCTCCCCCCACAGACAGAGCTCCTGCTTCATTCTCTACAGTGCCCCCAGCTGGGACTGGAATACCAGCAGTGTCCCCTACAGATGGAGCTCCTGCAGGGAGAAGCTGGGATTTGAATAGAGTGTCTGGGAGCTCCCCACACAGCCAGTCTCCTGTCCCCTCCCCACAGTGCCCCTTGCTGGGAGAGGCTAGGACTGAAGCAACTGGGAGCTCCCCCACAACCAATGCGCCCATCCCACTCCCCACAGCACCCCACGCTGGGAGAGTCTGGGGTGGAGCAGCTGGGAGCCCTCAGCAGCCAGTGCTCCTGCCCTTCCCCATAGCGCCCCCTGCTGGAAAGCCCAAGCTAGGAGGACGAGTCTAGCGCACTTTCTGGTTGTCCGGGTGCCTGAGGATGGTATTTTCCCCCCTGGTTTAGAATGACGACGGAGGTCACTGCTGCCTTGTCAATAAATGGAGCACGTTCCTGAAAGCCCGGCTCATCTGCTCTGTGCCGGGGCCTGACGGGATCGAAACGCACTTCGATGAGCTCCGTAAGAGCCAGTGGGCAGGGGGCACTGGGGCCCTGCCATGGGGTGCGCTGGGCAATGAGGTGTCTGGGTGGGGCAGAGGCTGACTACAGACCCCAGAGGTGGTAGCGGGCATCGCGGAGCAGGGGCACCGCTTGCAGCAGGGCAGCGCCACATCTGGGTCCCCAGCGCCTCCTGGAGAGCTCACGGGCATTCCTCCCTGGAGGTGCCCAGCAAAGTTGCTCTCGGCAGAGGCTGGGAGGCAGGGCAGCCCCTGTCAGCTTGTCAGCACCTGCCGTGGCACATGATGGATGGGCTGCAACCAGGAGTAGGACGTGCCATCCCATCGCCAGCTGGTTCCCTGCACTTTGCTTGCCTAGATCAATTCCAGATGGTGCCCAGAGGCCCCCCTGGTTCCTGAGTGGCACTCTCCCCAGCCTGCATCTTCCCCACTGGTGCATGTCTTGCAACCGAAGCATCCCCTGTGCGACAGCCCCCCCTCGTATAGCCAGATGTTTCCCCCACAGCCAGCACTCCTGCCCTGCTCCCCACAGCGCCCCTGATGGGAGAGGCTGGAGTAGCCGGGAGCCCCCTCACAGCCAGCGCTTCAGCCCCACTCCCTGCAGCACCCCCTGTTCTCTCTCCATCTGCCCTATGTCCCCCGGTCCCTGCAGAGCTCTGGGACATCTCCCCAGCTGTTGATGCTTTCTCTCCTCCCGTCAGAGGATGTGTTCATCCAGCAGACCCAGGATGTGAAGAACCCCGTCATCTATGCTGTGTTCGCTGCCTCTGGGTGAGCCCACCGGGAGGGGTTGGGGAGAGGTTTCTGTGGGGACCAAACTGGGGGCAGTCCCTGCTGAGTGAGTGCATCCCCATGGGAACAAAGGGGGAAGCACTGCAAAAGGCTCTGAAGCTCAGGGACAACATGCAGGAGCTGCTGGGGGGAGGGGAGTAGATATGGGGGGTATCACACTTATGGGGACAGACCCTCCTAGCGCAGGGCATGCTGTTCAGGCCCGTCCTGATGTGGGCAGAAGGTTCTGGGTCAGGCCTGCCCCAGCATGAGCAGAGAAGGTTTGGGGTCAGGCTTGTCGCAGTGCGAGCAGAGAGGGTTTGGGGTCAGGCCTGTTCTGGCACGGGGCAGAGAGATTTTTGAGTCAGTCCTGGCACGGAAGAGAGGGTTTGGGGTCAGACCCATGCCGGCACTGGCAGAGAGAGTTCTGGCTCAGGCCCGTCCCAGCATGAGCTGAAAGGGTTCAGAGTCAGGCCCGTCCCGGCGCTGGCAGGGAGGGTTCAGGGTCATGGACCCCCAGGTGAGAGCAGTGCCTCATTGGGCCCTGTTCCCCATTCCCCCAGCACCTCCTGCAGCGTGGCGTCCTGTCACACAGTCTGAACTCAGGCAGGAGGGGCTCTGTCAGCATTCCCTCCCCACTCTGAACTCTGGGATACAGATGTGGGGACCCACATTAAAGACCCCCTATGCTTATATTCTACCAGCTTAGGTTAAAACTTCCCCAAGGCACAAATCCTTCCCTTGTCCTTGGATGGTATTGCTGCCATAGGCGTGCGCAGCACATTTCATTAGGGTGTGCACCCAGGGAATTTTATTTATTTATTTATTTAGAGGCACCGCACTCTGCATTGAAAGCCACGGGTTTTTTTTGAGACATTAGGGTGTGCCTGGGCGCACCCGGCACACCCTGTGCGCACACCTGTGATTACTGTCACCACCAAGTGATTTAGACAAAAATCAAGGGAAAAGGGCCACTTGGAGTTCCTGTTTCCCCAAAATATTCCCCCAAACCCCTTCACCCCCTTTTCTGGAGAGGCTTGAGAATAATATCCTCACCAATTGGTTACAAAGTGAGCACAGCCCAAACCCCTCAGTTTTTAGGATACTGAAAATCAAAATTTTTCTTAAAAGAAGAATGTTATTTTTAAAAAAGTAAAAGAATCATACCTACAAAATCAGGATGGAAGGTAACTTTACAGGGAGTAAATAAAAAGATTTAAAACACAGAGGATTCCCCTCTAGGTTCAGCTTCAAAGTTACAAAAAACATGAATCAAATTCCCTCTTAGCATAGGTAAAATTCACGAGCTAAAACAAAAGATAAGCTAACATATTTCCTTGCTTTTATTTACAATTTCTATAATTTTAGATGTATCATTTCAGTTGGGTTTTCAGAAGATGCTTTACCTGCTTGGTCTCTCTCTCCGTCCAGAGAGGGAACAAACAAAGCCTCTCCCCACACCTCCTACCCCTAGCCCCATCCCCATCCCAGATTTGAAAGTATCTTCTTTCCTTATTGGTCCTTTTGGTCAGGTGCCAACCAGGTTATTTGAGCTTCTTAACCCCTTATGGGTAAAGTGATTCTGTACCTCTGGCCAGGAAAGATTTTATGTTACTGCATACATAAAAGTTGTCACCCTTCCCTTTATATTTATGACAGGCTCCATGGCCTGAGACTGCCTCTTTCCTGCCTGCTCCCAGCCCAGGAATGGGAATCCCTCTTGGCTTCCCTCCCCCAGCTCAGGAACCCCGCAGGGCCACGCACTGGCCTGAGCAATGCTGGGCTCTGCCCCATCTTGGCATGAGCCTGGGACTGGCACTCCTTATCTAGCCCCACACTCCCAGGGACTTTGTGAGCACAAAGAGGTCTCTTTCCTCCCACAGAAGCCAGCTCCACCTATCCAGCTGATCACTGTGGGGGGCAGGGGTGTCTGGGGGGGTCTCACACTGCCTAGGGGAGGGGATCCCAGACCAACTGGGGATTCACCAATTGTCACCCAGAGCCCTGGAAAGCATCACTCCCACCCCCCTGGAGGGAGGCACACACTATTTCACAGATGGGGAAACTGAGGTACAGAGAGGGTAGTGACTGACTCAGGGTCACAGCACAGTCCTGTGGCAGAGCCTGGCATGGAACCCAGGCATCCTGGCATCCAGGCCGGTGCAGTAAGCACCTGGGCAGCCTTGCCGCGTGCCAGCTGGCATCACTGAGTCAGTCCCAGTGGGAGAAGCCAGGCCAGGCAGCCGCTGAGGACTTCAATCTGTCTGGATCTGCCTCCGCAGAGATCCAGGATCACAGGCAAAGCAGCTGGATGGGGCTATTTCCTGGACATGTCTGGGCATCGCTGTGCCATCACCTTCACAGCCAGTGGTGCCCTGAGACCCCCCATGCCAGGCTGGAATCCTGGCACCCTGGGCACAAGCCCCTCACATGTATTGGGGATGAGCATTTCTGGATCCCACATGAGCAGGGAGCTCGAGGTGCTGTCCCAGTCCAACTGGGCATGGTCCCTGCCAGGCAGGTCTGCGCAGGGCATGGGCTCAGGGTGGGTCTGAAAGAGATGCCCCCTGGGGATAACGTGATGTTCCCCACCACCCTCAGGTCCGTGTTCAAAGGCTCCGCTGTGTGCGTGTATTCCATGGCCGACATCCGCATGGTCTTCAACGGGCCCTTCGCCCACAAGGAGGGACCCAACTACCAGTGGATGCCTTACACAGGCAAGATGCCCTATCCGCGCCCGGGCACCGTAAGTACAATCGGGGCCTCCTGCCAGAGCGCCTGGCCAGGGCAGGCAGCAGGGGAGCGGGGATCCTCTGGGGATGGCTGCACGGATGGGCACTGGAGGTGTGGGGTGGAGGGCACAATCACAGAGTGCCTGCCAATGTGTGTATCTAATGGGGACCTCCCCTGTGCACAGACTCTGATGCTAGCCCACCAAGAGTTATGGGACCTGCCCTACTACAGGGCCTAGAGCGATTCCCCCTGGCCAAGCCAGGCCTGGCACTTGGCTCCCAGGAGAGCCAAGGGATAGCAGACAGGCTGTGGCCATGAAGGGCTGGGAGGCTGGGCAGGGGGCTGAGGGAAGGGCCACGAGATCGTGCACTCAGCACCAAGGGAATGGGGCTGGCACTGCCCGGCCCTGTGGGGAGCTGGCTAGCTCCAGGCCTGGCCATGGCCTGTAGAGCCGTTGACCACTGCCTGGGCTCCACCCGGCCTAGCCTGGCTTGGGAACAGCCCTAAGCAGTGGCCATCAGCCACCCCTCTGTCAGCCTAGTCCTGGGTGGGCTGGGGTCCCCTGCCCGGACCCCCCGCCCTAGGCATCCTCAAGCCGCTCTTCCCAGCAGAGAGGCCAGGGACTGAAAGGGGCCCTGGGAACTGAGCGAGGGGCAGTTTAGCCCTGTGGCTGCCTGGCCTCCTGCTGCGTCAGTGTGTGGGGTGCTCAGCCCAGTGCTGGCCTTGTGCCAGGGCTCTGCCACCCCTGCGCAAGAGGCACCCAGCCAGCTCTGCCAGCAGAGAGGCTCCCCCTGTACCACAACCTCCGGCCTAGACAGAGGCAAGGGCAGGGCACAGGGCAGTGTGGTGGGGAACGAAGAAGTCACAGGCTCCCCGTGAAGGGGGCACACATGAGATGGTCACTGTGGGTCGGGGGTCTCATGGCACCTGATGCTGGCTGCAGGATGAGTGCACTGACACCTTCAGGAAGGGAAAAGGGGGCAGAACAATGTCCAGGGGCATGAGCTGTCCTGCAGCATGGGTGGGGTTGGGGCCTTGCCATGCAGTTGGGTGGCGGGGGGCTGTGCATCGGGAGGCAGGCCATGAAGTGGGGTGGAGGGACCATGCCTCAGGGGACAGGGCGGAGGTCATGCCATGGGCTGGGGCAGGGGGAAGTCAGGCCACAGGGTGGGGTGGGAGAAAGCCAGGCCGCGAGTAGGGAGCAGGGGACGGGCTGCAGGGTGGAAAGTAGGGGGAGGCTGGGCTGTGGTTGGGAGGAGAGAGGTCTGGCCACAAGGTGGTGCTGGCATCTCACCTGCCCGCTCTGTGTTTCAGTGCCCGGGAGGCACCTTCACCCCCTCCATGAAGTCGACCAAGGATTACCCAGACGAGGTGATCAACTTCATGCGCACACACCCGCTGATGTACCATGCCGTGTACCCTGTGCATCGCCAGCCGCTGGTGGTGCGCAGCAATGTGCACTACAAGTTCACCACCGTGGCCGTGGACCAGGTGGACGCAGCCGACGGGCGCTATGAGGTGCTTTTCCTGGGCACAGGTACCCGCAGACGTGCACTGGAGACACACACACCATGGACCCACATGGGCCATGCGGGAGGGCACGCTGCCCGGCACTGGGCACGGCAGGGAGTTTAGCCCTCCTCTGGGCCAGCTCGCCAAGTCAGCGTTGCCAGGGCTGCGCAGCTGCTCTCCCCGTCAGACATGCCCAGTCACTGTGAGAGCTGAAGATCAGCTCGTTGACTGAGGAGCCTGGCAGAGCCCCACCCAGAAGCTGCCTCAGAGCCCAGTGTGGGACTGCAGCAATCCAGGCCAGGCTGTCTATTCAGGATGAGTGGAGTGGGTGCCCCGTGGTGACTCCAGCCTGGCACAGAGCTGGGCAGGGAGTGGGGATCTGGAGGTGAGTGTCCAGACCCCCCAGGCTCCTGATGTGGGGTCAGGAGCGGCTCCGGATCCCCAGAGAACGTGGTGCCCTTAGCAGGGACTCAGCCACCAAAACTGGGCCGCACCAAGCAGGGCTGTAGGTGGTACAGGGTCTATGGTGGCTGTTGGTTCCCCACCCCTTGTGGAGGGACTGAGCCAGGCTGACACCCTGGGCAGACCCCAGCCCACCCCGCACTGGGCAGCCTGGCACTTGCTGGGCCATGTTGGGCTGTAGGGGGGTAGGGTGGGGCCTGGCACTTGCTGGGCCATGTTGGGCTGTAGGGGGTAGGGTCTGTGCCCGGCCCCCAGGGAGCCAGCCTAGGGGGCAGAGAGGCTTGTTTAACTGGGGCCTCATGGCAGAGCAGCCAGCGGTGCCTCAGCCCCTCTCAGGAAACCGAGCCCCTGGCTGCCAGCCGACCTGTGGAGCCCATCCAGCGCCGCCATGCAGGTGGCAGGGAACGCTAACGACCCAGAAAGATCCCATTAGTTAATGAATGTGCTGCCTCCTGGCCAGCTGTTCACTCAGCCGCCCCTGCACACAGCAGCCTGGCCAAATCTTCCCACCATCTGTCCCGCCTGCCAGGGAATTTCCTTGCTGCCCCACCATCAGTGTAACGAATCACCAGACCTCAGCTGTTCCTTCCCCCGAGGGTCTGGGGGGGGGTCGTCGGCAGGGGCTCCAGCAGGCCTGTGAAATGGCGTGCGGGGTTCGGTCCAGCGCCCAGATGGAGACTACTGCACCGGCAGCACTTGATGATAGCGAGGAGCTCCCCAATCTGTGCCCCAGCCCCGCTGAGGGTGGGGTGCGCAGCAGGATGTGGGGGAGGGAACAGGGCTTCCCCATCACTGCCTGGGCAGTCCTGACTGCTAACCAGCTCTCCCCAGGCCCAGGATCGGAGTCCCAGACCAGCCTCGCTCTGCATTGTGCAGCTGTGTTCTGTTCATCCACCGCTGCACTCCCCCGCCCTCTTCCAGAGGCAATTGGTTTGAGTGACGGGAGCTGGTCTGTCCCACCCCCAGTCAGCGGCATGTGCTGTGAAGCACTGGGTGGCCCGCGGGTGAGGAGCCAGCCGGTGCCATCTGCAGTGCCCCATGATCACAGAGCACATCTCTGGGGGCCACACCAAAGTCAGAGCAGACGCTGGCAGCTTTGTGAGTTCCTCCTGCTGGTGCAGCCTGCTGGGCCTCAGCCAGGTGCCGCGGCTGCTGGAGAGATCCAAGCACCTGAGCCGGCACTGGGCAGCACCAGGGCTGGCGGATCCCCCTGGGGGATGATGAAGCTGTGGCTCTGGGGTTCAGTCCAGGCCCCGGAGTCCCGTGGTGGCTAAGAGCCTCGTGCTGATCCAGCCTCGGCGTTTGTAAAGCTGTGATGGCAGGTTGGCCTCTCCCTTCCCACACCATCCCCAACGGCACAGCCCCGTGCCCCAGACTGTGGCAGGGCAGCAGGGTCCATCCCGCACGGTGCTGAATGCTCGCTGTGCCTTGCAGATCGTGGCACAGTCCAGAAGGTGATCGTCCTCCCCAAGGACGACCTGGAGACCGAGGAGCTGATGCTGGAGGAGGTGGAAGTGTTCAAGGTAACGCCTCCTGACCCTGCGCACACGGCGCTCTCAGGCCTTGCTGTGCTGCCCCCACCATGGACTGGGACAGTTCTCCTCCCTCACCCCCCACCTAGGGGAACTTCCCTTCCTCCCGCTGCTGCAGCGGTAATGTGCAGCAGGCTGCCACTGCAGCCTCATCTGTGGCGTCCTGGCAGGCACCTGGGCCCTGATCCAGCACTTGCTGGTGTCAGCGGGGGGCATCACAGGCCCACAGCTTCTGTGTTTCTGCCCTGTGGGCTCTGACCCCCGGCATGGTCAGTGGCAGGAGGTGAGCACACTGTTCAGCTGGCGCCACAGGAAGTATAAGAGCCCCGCTACTGCAGCTTGCTGAGGGAGTGCGCCAGTAGATCATGTGCCAGCAGCCTGTTCCTGGCGCTAGGGGCCCGGGGTTGGAGCCCTGGCTCCCTGGGGCATGTGCGACTGCTCCAGGGAGGGGGTTGGGTGCCAATGGATTTGTTTCTGACTGTCTCAGCCCTTTTCTCCCTGTGGTCGGGAGCAGCTCCGAGGAGGCTGTGACCCAGACTAACTGCTGTGCTCCTGTGCTCTCATTCCAGGTTCCTGCCCCCATCAAAACCATGACCATCTCCTCCAAGAGGGTAAGCCAGTGGTGCACTGCAGGGGGTGGTGTTCTCACAGGGATCGCCCACCTGTTGCAGATGCCAACCCAGTCATGGCACTCCCACCTGCTGAGGAGGGATGGAGAATCCACTTGTTCCTAGCTGGACAGGGACCTTCCAAGCGTCCCCAGGGGCTTCCACCTTCACTTGCATAGTGCAGCCTGTGTGTTCAGACGGGCTCTGTTGTTAACTTGCAAGGGCAGGTCGGGGAAGGGCCACTCAGAGATCTGAATTCCCAGCCCCATTTGCAGGGGGGCGACCCGGAGAGCGATGCCTGGGGAGTACCGGAAACCCGCTTGCTCTGCCTCAGCCAGACCCGGGGAGAGGGGATCTGCTGGGAGGGAGCAATTCCCAACCATTTCCAGACAAGCGCTGCGTTCTCAGAGAGGCAGCCCCTCCTCATTCCCAGCCTCTCCTGGGGCGCCCAGGCCAAGGGAGGACAGGTGGGTTTGGCACCCGGGACAGTGCAGGGTCTGCCGCAAAGGAGCGTCTCACCGTGTCATCTTTGCCCCCCACAGCAACAGCTGTACGTGGCCTCGGCCATGGGCGTGACCCACCTGGCCCTGCACCGCTGCGATGTGTATGGGGAGGCCTGTGCCGACTGCTGCCTGGCCAGGGACCCCTACTGCGCCTGGGACGGCAAGGCCTGCTCCCGCTACTCAGCATCCTCCAAGAGGTACGGACCAGCTGTGCTGCAAGGGCAGTTACACCGGGTGCCCTGCACAGGGCCAAGCAGCACTAGAGGGAGGGGCTTTTATACGGGGGGACCCTAAACCTCGCATGGGTTCTCATACTTACTGGCTGGGTTTGCCAGGAGGGCGCTGGTGCTGGGAGGCAGGATGTGGGAGCAGAGGACTCAGTATCTTTGATGAGAGGGAGGATTAGGGCTCAGCCCCAATCCACGTGGTATCTGGAGGGGGATGACTGAGCCCCACATGATGCAGCCGAACTCCACCCACAGGGCTGCCCCAGATGGTTGGGGGCGACTGTGAGCAACTTTCCATCTGTGCCTTCTCCCCCTCCCACAGGCGGAGCAGGCGCCAGGACGTCCGGCACGGCAACCCCATCCGCCAGTGCCGGGGCTACAACTCCAATGGTGAGTAGGGCCAACCGGCCACCCTCCCCCTCCTCACACCCGCGGCGGGTACGTCTGGGACACGGGGGATGGAGAAAGATCGGGGGCGGGGGTGTGAAATACGTAGATTAGATGTCCAGATCTATAAATGAGTTGCAAGGTTGGATGGATGAGTGTGTATGTACAGGGTCAGATGGATGGGTGGATGGATGGATATGCTCAGTGGATGGATGGATATGCTGGGTGGGTGGGTGGATGGATGTGCTGGGTTGGTGAGTGGATGGATGGATGTGCTGGATGGGTGGATGGGTGAAAGGATGGATGAATGTGCTGGGTGGGTGGACTGAGGGATGGAATAGAGTGAGGGCTGACTGCATACACTGGGTGGCTATAGGTAGATAGAGTTCAGGGGACGCTGCAGTCCCCTTAGCGAGGGCAGGAAGCTAGAGGCAATGGCTCTCCCAACTCTCTGGGTTGGGTCGAGTTCACAGCATTGCGTCGATTCCGTTGCCCGACCTCCCATCTCCTCTGCCCCACTCCAGCCAACAAGAACACGGTGGAGGCAGTCCACTATGGGGTGGAGGGCAGCACGGCCTTCCTGGAGTGCCAGCCCCGCTCCCCGCAAGCCACCATCAAGTGGCTGTTGCAGAAGGACAACAGCGACCGGCGGAAAGAGGTAGGAGGGCAGAGCGCTGCGGGGGTACCTGGAGGGAAAGGCCCAGTAGCCCACTGCCTGCGGTGTGGTGTCGGGGGCCAGGTTGGTAAAGTGGGGTGCTGCAGGTTGGGACTGAGGCAGAGTGGGAGGCTTGCATGAGGCCTGCCAGAGTTCCCTCCCCACTCTGAACTCTGGGGTACAAATGTGGGGACCCACATGAAAGACCCCCTACGCTTATTTTTACTAGCTTAGGTTAAAAACTTCCCCAAGGCACAAATCCTTCCTTGTCCTTGGATGTTATTGTTGCCACCACCAAGTGATTTAGACAAAGATTAAGGAAAAGGACCACTTGGAGTTCCTTTTCCCCCCAAAATATGCCCTCAAACCCCTTCACCCCCTTTTCTGAGGAGGCTTGAGAATAATATACTAACCAATTGGTTACAAAGTGAGCACAGATCAAGTCCCCTGGGTCTTTAGGACACTAAAATCAATCAAATGCTTAAAAGAAGAACTTTATTATAAAGAAAAAAGTAAAAGAAGCACGTCTATAAAATCAGGATGGAGGGTAATTTTACAGGGCAATAAAAGGATTTAAAACATAGAGGATTCCCCTCTAGGCTCAATTTCAAAGTTACAAAAACAGGAATAAAACTCCCTCTTAGCATACGGAAAATTCACAAGCTAAAACAAAAGATAATCTAATGCATTTCCTTGCTATTATTTACAATTTCTGTAATTTTTAGATATATCATTTCAATAGGAGCTGAGTTACCTGCTTGATCTCTCTCTCTCTAACCAGAGAGAACAACAAAGAGAGCACAGACAAAACCTCTTCCCCCCTACCTCCAGAAGATTTGAAAGTATCTTCTTTCCCTTGCAAAGGGAATTAAAACCAATAGTAAAAGGTTCTATAGTCATATAAATAAGAAGAAAACAAAGGGAGAAGAAGTAGGTCCTCTAAAAACTGAGGATGGAGTGGAAGTTAAGGATAGTTTAGGCATGACCCAATATCTAAACAAATACTTTGCCTCTGTCTTTAATGAGGCTAATGAGGATCTTAGGGATAAAGGTAGCATGGCAAACAGAAATGAGAACATGGAGGTAGATATTACCATATCTGAGGTAAAAACCAAACTCGAACAGCTTAATGGGACTAAATCAGGTGGCCCAGATAATCTTCATCCAAGAATATTAAAGGAACTGGCACATGAAATTGCAAGCCCATTAGCAAGAATTTTTAATGAATCTTTAAACACAGGGGTTGTACCATATGACTGGAGAATTGGTAATATAGTTCCTATTTTTAAGAAAGGGAAAAAACGTGATCCGGGTAACTACAGGCCTGTTAGTTTGACATCTGTAGTATGCAAGGTCTTGGAAAAAATTTTGAAGGAGAAAGTAGTTAAGGGCACTGAGGTCAATGGCAAATGGGACAAAATACAACATGGTTTTACAAAAGGTAGATCGTGCCAAACCAACTTGATCTCCTTCTTTGAAAAAGTAACAGATTTTTTAGATAAAGGAAATGCAGTGGATCTAATTTACCTTGACTTTAATAAGGCATTTGATACAGTGCCACATGGGGAATTATTAGTTAAATTGGAAAAGATGGGGATCAATATAAAAACTGAAAGGTAGATAAGGAACTGGTTAAAGGGGAGACAACAGAGAGTCATACCGAAGGGCGAACTGTCAGGCTGGAGGGAGGTTACCAGCGGAGTTCCTCAGGGATCGGTTTTGGGACCAATATTATTTAATCTTTTTGTTACTGACCTAGTCACAAAAAGTGGGAATGTGTTAATAAAGTTTGCAGATGACACAAAGCTGGGAGGTATTGCCAATTCAGAAAAGGACCGGAATATCATACAGGAAGACCTGGATGACCTTGTAAACTGGAGTAACAGGAATAGGATGAAATTTAATAGTGAGAAGTATAAGGTCATGCACTTAGGGATTAATAACAATAATTTTAGTTATAAACTGGGGACGCTTCAATTGGAAGTAACAGAGGAGGAGAAGGACCTTGGAGTATTAGTTGATCACAAGATGACTATGAGCCGCCAGTGTGATATGGCCGTGAAAAAAGCTAATGCAGTCTTGGGTTCTATTAGGCAAGGTATTTCTAGTAGAGATAAGGAGGTATTAGTGCCGTTATATAAGGCACTGGTGAGCCCTCATCTGAAATACTGTGTGCAGTTCTGGTCTCCCATGTTTAAGAAGGATGAATTCAAACTAGAGCAGGTGCAGAGAAGGGCTTCTAGGATGATCCAAGGAATGGAAAACCAGCCTTATGAGGGGAGACTCAGGGAGCTGGGCTTGTATAGCCTATCCAGGAGAAGGCTGAGGGGAGATATGATTACTCTCTATAAATATATCAGAGGGATAAATACCATGGAGGGAGAGGAATTATTTGAGTTCAGTATCAATGTGGCCACAAGAACAAATGGATATAAACTGGTCAACAGGAAGTTTAGACTCTAAATTAGACGAAGATTTCTAACCGTCAGAGGAGTGAAATTCTGGAACAGCCTTCCAAGGGAAGCAGTGGGGGCAAAAGACCTATCTGGCTTCAAGACAAAGCTTGATAAGTTTATGGAGGAGATGGTGTGATGGGAAAACATAATTTTGGCAATTGATCTTTGACTATGGTAATAGAGGGGCCTGGTGGTATATGATGGAAAGTTGGAGAGGATGGAATCTAAGATACTAAAGAGAGTTCTTTCCTGGATGTCTGGCTGGTGAGTCTTGCCCACATGCTCAGGGTTCAGCTGATCACCATATTTGGGGTCAGGAAGGAATTTTCCTCCAGGGCAAATTGGCAGAGGCCCTGCAGGTTTTTCACCTTCCTCTGCAGCAGGGGGCATGGGTCACTTGATGAAGGGTTCTCTGTACTTTGAAGTCCTTAAACCAAGATTTGAGGACTTCAGTAGCTCAGATATAGGTGAGAGGTATATTGCAGGAATGGGTGGGTAAAATTCTGTGGCCTGCGTTATCCAGGAGGTCAGACTAGATGATCATAATGGTCCCTTCTGACCTTAAAGTCTATGAGTCTTTCCTTATTGGTCCTTTTGGTCAGGTGCCAACCAGGTTATTTGAGCTTCTTAACCCCTTACAGGTAAAGGAGGGATTTTATGCTACCCTTAGCTGTATGTTTATGACAGGGCCTGTCTCTAGTCTCCCCCTCTTCTGATGACCCCCTGCCATGCCCAGCTGCATCTAGCCCTTTCTAACACTCTGGCCCTTGGCCTCTCTCCCATCCAGCTGCGCACGGAGGGCCGGGTGCTGCGGACAGAGCAGGGGCTGCTCCTGCGCTCCCTGCAGCTCTCAGACAGCGGTCTCTACTCCTGCACAGCCACTGAGAACAACTTCAAGCACACGGTGACCAAGGTGCAGCTGCACGTGCTGAGCAGCGAGACCGTGCACAGCGTGCTCTTCCAGTCGGAGGCGCCCGCCCTGCAGGCCGACGGCGATGTCTCTGCCTCTGCGCTGGGCATGCGAGCTGGCCTCCCTGGAGCCCCCGGCCCCCACTATCAGGACCTGGTGCAGCTCCTCACCCAACCTGAAATGGGACTCATCAACCAGTACTGCCAGGGCTACTGGCGGCATGCAGCCTCCAGCCACAAGGAGGCGCTGGCCAGCCTCAAAGCCAAGGAGCTGCAGAACGAGAAGAAGCCTCGAAACCGCCGGAATCACCAACCAGACGTGGACCAGCTCACATGAAACCGCCGCCAGGGACTTTGTAATAACAGTGCTATATTTTCCCCCCTTTTAATATTAAAAATATCTATAAATATATATATAAATATATATATATACACACACACACACTCCTCACCTCCCTTTCAAGACAGTATTTATTTGTAGGTTGTACATAGTCCATGGGAGACGCGGTCTCACCCCATTGCCCCATGGCCCTTTGGGTAAGATAGCCAGATTCCCAGAGGCACCCTGGTCAACAGCTTGTCCTTTTCTCTTCCTAACTTCTATGGTACTGTAAAATAAAAGGCAGACACCGAGCGTGGGGGTGGGGCTAGTGTAAGATCCCCTCCTCCAGTCCCCCTTTGTTCTGTTTCCCGTTGGCTCCCTGGGCATTGATGTGTGCTGGACCCGAGCAAAGGGGGGATGTCTGGCTTAGGGATGGGAAGGCCATGCTGCCGGGGGGGTGGAACTTCTTAGACACTGTCAATATCCTTCCCCTGTCGACAATGGATGAGGAGGGGACGGGCAGGGAGAGAGGGAAGTGGTCCTCTCAAGCGGACTGGGTCCCCAGGCGCCTGGCACCCATTGTGCATGCATGCCCGGTGACACATCACTCCAGGCGGGACCATCCGGGCTGGGTGCTTTTCGAATGCCCAAGGCCAGGCTCATTGGGCTAAACCTGTGGGGGTCGAGGGCCCAAGGCCAGGCTCTTCCACCTGCCCCTGGCCACGCATCACACCTGCGAGGGGTATGACTGGGAATGATATCAGAGGCTCAGCCTGGGCTAATTGAGCAGATGATGTGATGCCCTCCAGAGGGTGGAGCTGCAGTGGTTCTGGGTGTGGCTGTGCCCACACATCATGGTTAAGTCAGGGATTCAGGAAGCAGAAGGGATGAGGATGTCAGCTGCATCCGCACTTCTCTGGTGCCAGCCACACCGAGCAGACACGCCCCTTCCCGAGCTCTGCTGCAGTGGCACCTTGGAGGGTACTAGGGAGACTGGGCATGGGGCCAAAGCTGCTTTCTGGTGGAATGGATGGGGCAAACAACACCACCCCCGCAGAGATGGGAATAATTCCTTTCAGCAGCCAGGGTGAAGCAAGGAAAGAACAGAGCGAGTAGGGGGATAGCGTGAGGCAAGGCAGGGAGCAAAGGCAGGCAATTGGTACCTGGACAGCTGGGTCTCCCCTACTGAGTGACCTTGGGCAAGTCATTCCCCTCTCTGTGCCTCAGTTTCCCCCTCTGATTACTTCTCATTATTTATTTAGCTATTGCCCCACTGCTGCTGGACCTGGAAGCACCAGCCTCTCTGCTGTGCAGCTTCATGATTTGGGGGCTGGGAGGGGTGAAGGATCAGTATTGAGTTATGAGGCACTGTGTGTAGTGCCATCTTGAGGTGCCCAGTTGCTACCCTGGGTCATGTGTGGGAGCTGAGTAGAAGGTCTTCAGGCAGCTGCACTGACCCAGTCATGGGGACTGGGAGCTAGTGAAAAGTGTATGTGGGGAGGGGGTTGGGGGATGGGTGGATGAAAAAAGGGGTCATAGGAGGGGACTGACTGGCTGAGAGTGCCGCCTGCATTCAATCCCTAGACCTAGTGGCCACAGCCACACACACCCTGGCAGACCCCAGAGTGCTTTGCAAACTGGACCAAAAGGGGCACTTCACCCACAGCTGAAATGCAGCCAGCCCCAGGGATGGTGGGGGCGGGAAATGTTACAACAGTGCCTCTGCCCCACAGCTTAAGTTAGGACTCTGAAACTGCCCCGGGAGCTGGGGAAGGGGGCAAACTGGACTCCAGATGCCTGGAGCAGGCATTGGCTGAAGTGTTGGGAGTTTTAAGGCCTGTGCTCAAAGCACCTGCCCAAAGGGGCTGTTAATTGGTGAGGAGAGACAAGAGCCTGGGGTTTACCCTGGCTCCCCTGCTCCCAGTCTATGCTGCCCAGGGTCACTACTAGGGGCCAACCTCAGCCCCGGGTTCAGCAGGGGGCCCAGCTCATGGGCTCACAGAGCCGCTGGCATGTTGCCTACACCACCGCAATAGCTTAGGCCAAGTCTGTGGCTGGTGCAAAGCAGTGCGGCGCCACGGCCTGCCATGAGTATTGGTGGGTCTTCACCTCTTCCTACGAGCTGAGGAGCCGGTGCTGGCCCTTCTGGAGTCAGGTGACCAGCCGCCCACTAGCATGGCATGGTCCTCTCGTACACAGGCACTCCATGGCCGCTAGCAGCTGTAGCGCTGTCCGCTGGGGAAATCCAGGCAGGCTGGAGCAGTGGGGCCAAGCAGGGCAGGCAATGCCCCCCAGACACCACACAGGGACACTCCCAGCCAGGGAGGTTACTCAGGTTCAGGGCGAGGAGGCTGGCCTAAGGACTGGGTACAAGTCTGGGAGACATCACCATCCCTGCCCCACCCCAGCCATGATGTGTGGGCACAGCCACACCCAGAGCCAGCCCTGGCACCGCTCCCTGGTAGAGCCAGGCACCTGGCAGGAGCAGATGGAAGCGAGGGCAGTGCTCAATGCACTAAGTACTGACTCTCCCCATACAGAGGAGACTATAACATAGACATCAGCTCTTCCCAAGCAATGCCTGGCTTTCTGCCCAAGGGGACAAGCAGATGGAGCTATAGAAATTAGTGATTAGCCTCCAGGGATGTGCAGTGAAAGCTGGGCAATGCTATGGATAACTGTCCATGATTTCAGATGAGAAAACATGTGACATGGGCATCATGCTGGGATACACTTCACCCTGCAATTCCACCACAGTCAGAGTGACTGGGCACCCCGGGGGCTGTGCCCATTTCTTTTTACATGACAGGAATCCGAGAGTTATCCATTGGTTTTCCTCTGAGAACGATGCCGAGGTCCTTACCCCACCTCTCCCTCCCACACCCCTCATAGGGCTCCGCTCCCCGCCAGCAGATGGGTGAGGGTGCAAAGCATCCTGGGGTCAGCTATGCAAATTCCAAAGCAGGAAGTCAGGCCTTGAGAGCCCTGCCTCTTTGCTCCCAGCTAGTTGAGACTGAAACGGGTACACTATGAGACCTACGGACAGACAGGGAGAACTCGCCCTTCCCAGGCCAAACCAGTAAGGCAGGAATTGTGCCCTTTGTTTCCCAGTGTGGCTAATGCCCGGTGTTAACCTCTTCCAAGCGGGCTGCTCCTGTGATTGAGTGGCCCATGGCTCATGTGGTGTGTACCGACAGTTACACACTAGGGCCATACCCATCTGATCCCCCCACCCCTCATCCCATGGGACAGCTGCCTGCGCCGGTTCAGACCAAACACGTCTGCTCTCTGGTGTAAATAGTTGTAAATGGCAAATGTAATGGAAGTGGAGTAGGCAGCAAGGCTGAGCTCCAAGGCACATCACACCTGTAATGTGAACTTCCTGTGTCGGGGAACGAACTAATAAACACTGGCTTTGTTTATGGAGATGCTGCCTCTTCCTTTGGCCTTCTCTCGGCCATGTTCTGTCTAGAAAGGCCTTGAGCTAGAGGGAGTTTTCTAGTGATCAGAACAACCCACTGTCCAGCTGGGCCAGTGTTATGAGTCTCCTTCTACTGGCTGCTACCATGGGAGGCTAAGAGCCTACTACTGCTACTAATGGATGGAGTTGCTCCTTTAGCTCACATAATAGCAACCCGGGCTATTAGTTCTGACAGTCCAGGGTTTGATGTCCGGCAATGATTCTTAGCGGTGGGGTGGCGAGGGGGTTACATGCGGTCATGTGCCGTGCAGCCGGATACCACGGTCCTCGGCTAAGCACGTGTGTGACATCAGGTGTAACACAGGTGAGCCTGCTCCGAGCTCAGCGACCTAGAGGAGACAATTCACCATTCAGCCACTAGAGGGTGACAAACCCTGGGATAGAGCCCATCCCATCCAGAAGAGGGCAGCAGTGAGTGTAATACACCTCAGACCCAACTTCTAAACAGCTGGCTAGCACATGTCTGTGCAGTAACACGGTAGGCACATGCTGACAATGTGACTCTCCCCTCCCACAATGTGCCATATAAGACGGTGACACCCCAAGAGAGCACCACAACCTGTCAGTATTGGGCAGGGAGGCTTGGGAACTCAGAGCTGCTCCCAAGGCAAAGGGATGAGCCAGCACCATTCAGGTGGGCTTTCTCTGCATGCAGAAGAATTGCTTGGAAAAAAAGCTGCAAACAAAGCAAAACACTGCAAAACTCACAGCAGTTTCCTTCACGAAAAGAATCCAAAATGAAAAATATCAGACTTTGGGGGGACGGTCACTTTCGACTCATTGGGGAACATTCCCGGTTTGGTGCATTTGAAACACTCATGACATGGGCCGGGGCAGATGGGAAGATCAAAAACTCTGTCGTTCCATTTGGGTGGGGAAAGCTCTTTTTGCTTCTCCTGCCCCACTGGTCTAGGCAAATGGGGGAATCACCCAAATACGAGGCCCTCATTGACAATTATCACATTGAAATTTTCATTTAATCCCCCACCAGGTAACAGCTAATGAAATTAAAACGTTGCTTTTTTTTCCCTAACACTGAGTTCTGCACCAGTTCTAACACTGACCCTGATCTGGCACATCCTGGTTCTTCTGACAGGGCCCAGAGGATGGGCCCCTGGGGGCCCAAAGAAGGGTTGCATGAGGCACACAACCCTCGAGTGGAGAAGCCAAGGTCTACACATTGGGCCATCCTCCGCCCTACTGCACCCTAATTCAATGCTACGGACAAGGCCGAAGCCTGAGCTGGGGCAAGTGGAGGCCTGAGCCTGCTCCTCCCCCGCACCCGCCCACCCTGCCCTGGTGTAGGTCTGATTTTGTCAGGAGGGAGCTCTTACCCAAACCATCTCCCTGGATGGAGCACTACAGATTCGCTCTCCTCTCTAGCTCAGGAAATCCGGGTGGCTGGGCTGTCCCTGTGCTGCAGTGAGGTTTTTCGCTCTCCAGGGCTGTTAGCCTCTCACGACACCCCTATGTAATGTTGTAATAAATCTTGTCACATATAGTATGAAGACATAGACGTAGAATGTTAAATATGTTAAATGTTCTTTTGCTAATTGTTAATGGGTTTTTGATATGACAGGATGTGGGTATATCTTGTTAATATGCAGTTGTACCAGTCTGACTATTGTGGTTGTGGCAGAATTTTAGCAAGAGGAAATGTAAGGGGAGTGTTAGCCCCTTACTAAAACTCAGTGGGGGTGTTTTGGTTGCTAGCTCCCAGTATCAAAAGAAAGGAGAAGGGTCAATGGGAAATCAAGACCCTGAGACTGACAGTCCCCAGGCACAATGGGGAGAGGACAATGCTCCAGGTCAGCCTGACTGACAGGGCGGGCAGGCTAATCAAGGAGTCCGGAAGCCAAGCGGGTTCCATTGCTGGGTCAGGCAGACTGGGGCTGCGCTAAGGAGAAAGTAGGGTCCCAAGCTGAGGCAGGGAGCAGAGCTGTGCCTGCCACAGGGGCCAGAAAAGCAGCCCAAAAAGCAGGTCATTGCTGGGAGCAGAGTTACAGAAGAAGCACAGAGTGCAGACCTGCACTGGGAGCAGAGCTGCAGCGAACAGAGCCAGAGGGGCCAGAGAAGCAACCCAGGGAGCTGGAGGCAGAGCAGCAGCAGTGCTGAGACAGAGTGGAGCTGGAACTGGAGCTGGACCAGTCAGGAGCTGGGTGCGGTGAGCATCTGAGGAGAGTGAGGGGGACCCTGCAGAGTGGGCCCAGCACAGGGAGACGCTCTTAGCCAAGATGCCTTGCAGGCCTGACTTGGAGTCGGATCGTAGCCCTGACGGGGCGAGGGTGATGCTGGGAAGAAGGGTCCTGCCACCTAGAACCTGAGAGCATGTGGCCACCACCAGGGCAAGTGTCCGACCCACAGCATTACTGCAGCACAGCCAGTGCCTGAGAAGGAGGCCTGGGACTTGTGAGGAACAGACTGAACTTCTCTTACCTTCCAGAGACTGCTGGTTGTGATGTCCCTGTGCCACAGAGCGGGGTGATGGAGTTTTCTTTAACCTTTCCCATTTTTTCCTTATTTTTTTAAATCGATTGCTGTTTAATAAACTCTATTTGCTTTGAACTGTATGTAAGGATCAGTGGGTCAGGGAAGCATCCAGTGCAGAGAGAGCATCCCGGAGTGGGGATACCCTAGCCCCTGCCCATAGTGACTACAACAAGGTTGCGGTTTGAACCCCCCAGGAATCCTGGGCCCAGCCTTGTTGGGGTTATGAGACTCTGCTACACAGGAGAGTAGAAGGGGTGCCCGGGAGGTCAGGCAGGCCTCTGGGTGAAGGAAGTGGGAGCAAAGACTCAGATCCTTTCACTAGCCCATTTCACCAGGGTAGTGTATAAGCCAGGAAAGTTCCCCACAATAGTGGGACCATTCCCCCACCTTACACGTCTGAGCCCCTGTCTGGCTGGGGCGGGGGGGAGGGCGGTTCATGTTTCTCAGGCCTAGTTGCCCCCTTCCAGCTCCACCACCCACAAACTCTCCTTTTCCCCTCAGCTTCATACACCTCCCAGCCCCTCCCCATGGTGGTGTGACAAAGAAGGGGGGGTTTCTTGTTTTCAGTGGTTTGCATGCAGAGGCTGTGGGATTCAGTTTCCCTGTGTGTTTATTGATTTAATGAGGTGGTGGGAGAGGGTGCTCATTGTTACGAAGGGCCAGCGCATGGCCTGGGGAATGGATACTCCAGTGCTAAGTGATGTGGCGACCAGCCTGGAGAATGGTTATCCTAGCTATTGGTGAGTGGGAGACCCAACTCGGGAGTCACAGCCAATTCTGGTTAGTGGAAGGACAATGGCCTGCGGAGAGAGTGGACCCCGAGAAGGGCTGTCACACCGGAGCGGGTTCCTCCCAGGGACCATACAGAGCTGAGTGAGAGCATGAGTCCTGTGAGTCCGTGACAGGTCAGCAAATGTGGCTGGGGTGTGGGGAGAAATGTGATCAGCCCAGTGTCAGGCTCCTCTCTTCTTCTCCCCCACCTCCGCTCCCATCATGGGGCAGTCCTGGAGCCCCAGGCTTTCCCCATCCTTGTGCTTGCTTGAGGAGGCGGGACTTGGTGGCTGGTGGCTCCCAGTGACCCATGGGGCGGGGAAGGAGCAATGATGTTATCACTGCGATATTGAGCAGCAGGACCTGAGCTGCCAAGTGGACAGAGGGGTGGAGCTGGGAAGGGAGGGTGGCAGCTGCTGGATGCTACGTGTGCCCCCCCCCCCATGCAGTGCCGTGCGCAAGGGCTACCTAGCCCCCTCCCTTCCCCCAGCCCTGATGAATTATGGGGCAAGGATGAGATTTGGCTGGGAGAAACCCCACCACGAATGCCAGCCTGCGTTCTCTGGAGCAGGGACCAAGCAGCCCTGCCCTAGGGAAGAGTGGCGAGGGGACAAGGACTGGGATGTAGAGCCTGGGTTGGCACTGGGATAAGATGTTGCAGGACAGCTGTTTGTCTTGGGCAGGCGTTGGTGTGGCTGCTGGAGGGGCAGGCCCCAAATGCAGTCTGAACCTATGGCTGGTGGAGTGGCCCAAAGAGTGGGCTGGGAGCATGGCCAGATTGGGCTAACAGGACGTCCCCTCTTGTGGGGCTACAGCTAGAGGCCATGGGGACACTCTGCTGGATGAAGTTAGGGCAACTTGGTCACTGCTGTATGGGGGACTCCCTGGCTCAGATTCTGGCTGGGGGTAGTCATGGGGCCTCTGAAAAGGGCCTGAGTGTGAATCATACCATTCAGAGTGTGATTATTCCCTGGAGCGTGGAGACTTGGAATGGCTAGGTGGGGAGACTAGGGCTGGGCCAGTGAGCTGGGGCATGGAAGCGACAGGATTGAGTCCAAAACACATTGGCAGGGTTGGAGCAGAAGGGGGCACTTCAGAGAAATGGGCAGAACATCTGGTCCCACTCATCCACAGCCTGGCATGGACCATGTGATTCCTGGGTCTCCCCTTTTCCTCTGCAGTCAGCAAATATTTGTGAAATCCACTGGCAAAGTGAGTGTCTTATCCCCCCTCTAGTGCTGGGCCATCTAGAAGATGACAACCTACTACTGCTTTCAGTTACTCTGTTAGCTTGCGTGGCAAAGGCCCATGCAGTGGATCTAAATGTCCCAACCCTGCTGATGCCCGATGGGGGTGTCAATATGATGCCACAGGATAGAATTTCTCTTTCTTCAGGTGACTTGTTTGTAGCCCTTGGAAATTACACCAAACACACAATGTTAAAAGAATACTGTTAAGGCTGCAAAGGCAGGCACTTGAAATGCCAGACTTGCACCCTGAGTCCAGCCCTCATGTGCAACTGCATTACAGCAGTGGATACAGTTCAAATGCAGTTGATTATATCCTCACACACTATTTTTTTCCACTGGATCCCTGTCCCATGAGGCACACAGGCTGGCCCTGCTCTGGGGGAGAACTGGGGTAATGCAGCGAAGGAGGCTGCTGGCTGTAGGATCGTAAAAGGTGATCAGTAACTAAGGCAGGGGGGATGGCAAGGAGAGAAAGGAGGGGCTCACGGTTCAGGCTGATGAATGCTGCCCTGGACAATTAGATTCTGTCCCTGCCTCTGCCCCAGAGTTCTTGTGTGATGCTCAGCAAGTCACTTAACCACTTAATTTCACAAGCGTGCCTGAGTCTCTGATTGTCTTGGGCTAGATTTACAGCCGCGCTGAGCCCTAGTGCTGAAGGCAGGAGAAGCTGTGCTTTGAATGCACAGCCGAAGCACTGCAGCACTGCAGAGTTCAGCTTGTGCTCAGGGAAACCTGGCCCTCTGAAAACCAGGAAACAGAAAGCTCAGCTCCATCCAACTCCAGCTCCTGGGAGCCAGGACATGAAGTGTGAAGGTGCACACCCACCGAGGGCCACCTGTCGCGCTGTTAGTGCTGTTAGAATAGATGGGCCCAGAGAGCCCGAGGTGTTAACATGACCCGGTCACTGTCTGACACTAAACAGGGCTCGGGGATTGGGATACAGTAGTCCCATTGCAAACCCACTGGGAAATTCATGCCAAGATTTGGAAGTGCCTTGGTCAGGGTCCACTAGAATCAAAGTGAAAAGGAGCAGAACAGGCCCTAGGGCACTCGCCAAGCTGCTTTTGTAGGATGCAGAGCTTGGGCAGAGCGTTGCTTCATCAAACAGCTTTCTGTTTTGCAGATCTGCCCTGTTTGGCCCAGCTGGGAGGCAGGAATTTTTGTCACTTTCTCACTTTTGCCAAGCAGATGAGCATGAGAATCACTGAAAATGATTCACTGGGAAGGGCAGAGGCCCCGCTGCGGAGTGGCCCAGGAACTTCGGAGCTCACTGGCCAGGTAACCTGGGTCACAGCTGCTCTGAACCGGTGCCAGGGCAGTGCAAAGCAACTGGAGGGACCTGATGAATTTGACCTGCCATTTGCAATTGGCTTAGAGGAGGCTGATATTGGAACAGGGAGGCAAGGAGAGCCCAGCCTCAATCCCAACATCTCTGTGCTTTCAAGGCTTCCCCTGTGCCTCAGTTTCTCTGGCAGCACTGCCTCAGGGTGCACTTGGCGGGGGGGAAGGTGAAGGGCAGGGACTGTGGGGGATGGGCAAGTCCACACAGTTTCCATTCCCTCCCCGCCAGTGTGGCTGGACCAGCCAAGATGAGCGGACACCAAAGAGGATGAATGGCAGAGACCAGGTCCAGCAGACCAGGGTCTGGAAGCCAAATCCCACTGGCCACAGATTTGTGGGGGTGGAAAACTCCCTCCCCGTAATTTCCCTCCATACCCCTCACCCCACCTGGGTCCACACGGACCGCCTACACTGGGAACCTGTGTCAGGGTTGATCCCTGCGACTCCTGCCCTATAGCCTTCAGGGCCACCCCACACAATCATTCCGCCTGAGTCAGCTGCCCCCGCCACCCCCCGCCCACACACACACACAATACCTGCCAGGTCCTCCCCAGCCCTGAGGTGCCTGGGCTCACGCCTTGCATGGCATGTGGTGAGCCCTGAGTGCAGGAGAGAGGCTGCCCTGGCAGCTGCCATGGCCCCATTTGTGCCCTGATTTCTGTTGCCCATTGGGCAGGTGTGACACAGGCAAGACCTGGCAGGTCTATGACCCTCGGCTGCTCCCCAAAGGATGGGTGCCTTGGGTCTCTGCCGGACGCTGAGAGCGGGCCCAGCAGTGTGATGAGAGCATGTGGTTTGCCCAGGGGCTGTGTTAAGAGACATATAGAATACAGAATCGTGGGCCCCCAAACCATTGGATGTACCACACATCACCCGGGTCTCAGCTACTCGGGCGTGAGAGCAACCAGCGTCGCTGGCCCCAGCTCCGCCCTGTGTTTCAGCCCGGAGCAAAGTCACTCAGGCCTGAGAGTCACAGAACCAGGGAAACCCCAAGAAAAGCCTCTGCATAGGTCCCCTCGGGGCTGAGCTGAAATTAATTAAACACCTGGATTATGAAATGGGACAAAAGGTCTGTGACTATATAGGCAGCAGAATAGACCCCAGACTGGCTCCATAGTAGATGTGAAACTGCCAGTGTCTCATGAAACATGGATCTGAGCCCACTGGACTGGATAAGCTTGGGCTGGAATAGCTGGGAGTCCTGACACACTGCCAGCGCTTCTGCCCTGCTCCCCATAGCACCCCATGCTGGGAGAGGCTAGAAATGGAAGAAGCATCCCACAGCCATTATTTCTGCCCTCGGGACCGCCCTCCCTCCCCCAAACACACACACGCACCAGCCACCACTCCTGCCCCCCTCCCCTCAGCGTCCCCTCCTGGGAGAGTCTGGGCCTAGAGTAGCTGGAAGCTGCCCCACAGCCAGTGTTCCTGCCCTCTCCCCACAGCACCTCCTGCTAGGAGAGGGACAGGAGTATCTGGGACCTTCTCCCACAACCAGCAACCCACAGTGCCCCCTGATGGGAAAGATCACAGACAGGTTTCATTGCCCCTTGTAGAAGTACCTGGCTATTGCTGATGGGCTACTGATGTCCTCTGCAAGAAGAGACTGAGCCGGTGAGTCCAGCACTGGCCTGGGAACCAGCCGATCTGGGTCAATTCTGGCTCAGCACAGCTGCCCCACGTGTTCCTGGGTCTGTCAGTCCCTCGGTGCCTCCTGCCAAAATGTCATGGGGCTGCTGCTGTCCTATCTTCCAAGGGGGCAGAGGAATGCCGGTAAATCCCCTCATACATGCTAGGGGCCGGGATCCCCTGAGCTAGGCCCTGGCAGCCCCTTGCCAGGCCAGGTTGTGTCTCCGGGTTAATATGGCTGGGGCTGGTCTAATGCCAGCTGACTCCCACGGAGCCCAGCCCAGAGGCACCTTCTCTATCGGCCAAGTGTAGCCTAGGGCAGACATTGGCTTGTGCCTTTCCCAGGGACTCGGGACCCTGGGTGCTGGTGCAGCCAGGGGTGGTGTGAGAGTCTGGGGAAAAACCTTGGAGAGCAAAATCTGCACTGCAGCACAGGGACACCAGTGACCATCCCTGACCAACTGGCTTCCCTGTGCAGGAGAGGAGCGCAAGTCTGAAGGGCCTCTGTGATCCAGCCAGGGAGATGGTGTGGGTAAGAACTCTCTCCTGACAAAATCAGACCTAGCCAGAGGCCGTGCGTGGGGGAACAGGCAGAGGCCCCACTCAGTCCTGGCTCAGGGCGAGCCCTTGTCCCTAGCATTGAATTCGGGGGCAGTAGGTGGGAAGCTCTGGCTGCTAATCAACGGCCCATTGTGTAAACCTTGGCTTCTCAGCCAGAGGGTTTGTGTGCCCCATGCGACCCCCCTGGGCCCTTCCCATGGGCTCTGCCAGCAGAGCCAGGATGTGTCAGATCAGGTTTAGCGTTAGACCTGGTGTAGAGCTCAGTGTTTGTAAACTGTGGGGAAAAAAAATAGAAGAAATGAACGTTTGTTAATTTCATTAGCTGTTCTCTTGGCGGCGAGGGGGGGAGCGAAAATTTCAATGCGATAATTGTCAAAATGGGCCTCGCATTTGGGTGGCCCCCCTTTCCTTAGACAAGTGGGGTGGGAAAAGCAAAAAGGGAGAGACACTGGGTTTTCCCCACCCAAATGCAACGACAGAGTTTTTGACTCTTCTTCATCCGCCCCAGCCCGGGTGGTGAGTGTTGCAAACGCACTAGGCCAGGAACGTTCCCCAATGAATCGAATGTGCCTCCCCACGCCACGTCTGACATTTTTCATTTTTAATTCTTTTCGCAAAGGCCCGGCTTGTGCCTTTCCTAGGGACTCTGCACCCCAGGGGGCTGGTGAAGCCAGAGGTGTCATGAGAGTCTGGGTAACAGCCCCATAGAGTGAAAACCTCACTGCAGCATGGAGACAGCCCAACCTCCTGTGACCATCCCCAACCAACCGGCTTCCCTGTGCCACAGAGGAGCGCAAGTCTACGGGGCCAAGGACCTTCAAGCACTTCACAGCTAAGTGTGAATGCAGCCTCTACACCTCTTCTGGAGCAGAGAATGGATAAGAGCTCCCTTGTCATTTCCATGTGGCTGCCTCTGGGGTGGAGCACAGCAGATGACAAACAGAACACAACTGTGTTATTCAGAAGGCCGAGAGAGGCTGGTCAGGCAAGCAAAGTGCTGCCCTAAGGCTCAGGAGACCAGGTTTCAGTTACTAGCCATGCCAAAACTCCCTGTGCTGGGGGAGGCTGCCCCATGACCATTACAGGCCAGGGGCTTGGGTTTCCATTTCCCCCCAGAACTTTGCACTGAATTGCCAGCCTCTGGCCAGGTCTCCCAGCCAAGCACAGACCCAGCCTGGCTCTCACCACAGGGTGATGGACAGACGTGAGAACGCTGCTACAGTGCTGGAATGGCAGGTGTCCAGGGCCGGCTCCTCTTTCCACCACCCTCCTCCCCAGGGTGCACAGTAATTTGGGGATCACACTGCACTGCAGAGGGCAGGGCTGGGGCAAGCTCAAACCAATGGTCCCTCAAACTTCCACTGCCTTCCTAGCACAACCCCGCTGCGCCCTAGCCTGCCCCCCGGAGGCCCGGGCAGGACTAGTTCCTACACTTGAACTCTGGCTCCCTCGTGCAGCAGGGGTCCCTGCCTTCTCCCACCAGGGGACAAAAGGGCACCCCCAGAGTGCCGATCCTGGGCCTGGGCAGAGCTGGCTGGCTGGCAGGGCTGCCCAGGCAGCGACGGGGAAGCCCTGTCCCCTGCTCCATGTTCTTCCAGGCACCCCACTCTCAGGAAGGCTGGGGCACAGGTCAGAGAGCGCTTCACTAGCATTGCTACAGTCATCTCCATCCTGGCGCCAGCCTGACTCTCCCCCCGCCCACGCCGTCCCACAAGCCTGCTGCAGCCCCTGCTGGTGACCCCCCAGACCTTTGAGGGAAGGAACAGCTGAGGTCTGGTGATTCGTTACACTGATGGTGGGACAGGGAGGAAATTCCCTGGCGGGCGGGACAGGTGGTGGGAAGATTTGGCCAGGCTGCCGTGTGCAGGGGTGGCTGAGTGAACAGCTGGCCAGGAGGCAGTGCATTCATTAACTAATGGGATCTTTCTGGGTCGTTAGCGTTCCCTGCCACCTGCATGGCGGTGCTGGATGGGCTCCACAGGTCGGCTGGCAGCCAGGGGCTCGGTTTCCGGAGAGGGGCTGAGACACTGCTGGCTGCTCTGCCACAACGAGCCCCCGAGTAAAACAAGCCCTCTGGGGCCCTGGCCCAGTTCCTGCCCCCATGGCCCCAAATGGCCCAGGTCCCACTTGGCCCAGCAAGTGCCAGGCTGCCCAGTGTGGGGTGGGCTGGGGTCTGCCCAGGGTGTCAGTCAGCTCAATACCCCCGACAAGGGGTGGGGAACCAACAGCCAGCGCAGACCCTGTCCCACCTACAGCCCTGCTTGGTGCGGCCCAGTTTTGGTGGCTGAGTCCCTGCTAAGGGCATCACGTTCTCTGGGGATCCGGAGCCGCTCCTGACCCCACATCAGGAGCCTGGGGGGGCTGGACACTCACCTCCAGATCCCCACTCCCTGCCCAGCTCTGTGCCAGGCTGGAGTCACCACGGGGCACCCACTCCACCCATCCCGAATAGACAGCCTGGCCTGGATTGCTGCAGCCCCACACTGGCCTCTGGGGCAGCCGCTGGGTGGGGCTCTGCCTGGCCCCTCAGTCAATGAGCTGATCGTCAGCTCTCGCAGTGGCTGGGCACGTCTCACCGGGAGAGCAGCAGCGCAGCCCTGGCAGTGCTGACTTGGCGAGCCCAGAGCAGGGCTAAGCTCCCTGCCGTGCCCAGTGCTGGGCAGCGTGCCCTCCCACATGGCCCGTGAGGGTCCATGGTGTGTGTGTCTCTAGAGCACCTGTGCTAGATTTCATAGTTAAAAGGTCAGAAGCTTTCTCCTTCCCTTTGCCACACACACAAGCTCAGGATTTTTTTTTCTTTTTGCTACATGTTTTCAAACTGTCAGCAGGTAACACAATTAATTCACCTTTATGCTCCCTTTGTGCCCTGGCTAGGATATCACCCTGATTAGCCCGAGTGGCTACAGAATTTTCCAACCACACATTAACAAAGGGATACCGTATCTGAACGTTCAGAAAAGAGGACACTCCACGGGGGCGGGGGAGCGGGGGCGGTATTTGTATGGAGGGCAGGATAGGGAAGGCTGTGCCTCCCCAAACAGCTGGGCTCCGTCCCCTATCCACTCCCTCCCATTTCCCGTCCCCTGAGTGCCCCCCTCCAACATCCCCTGCTCATTGTCCCCCGCCCCCGGAATCCCACCCCCTGTCTAAGCCTCCCTGCTCCTTGTCCCCTAAAGTTCTTTTTTAAAAAAATGGGCTTAAACTAGAAATGAGCTCCATTTCACGTGTGGATCCCCGCAGCTTCCTGGAGGTGTGTGCACATGTGTGAGTCCCAACTGCTCCCTGCCCCGCTCACTGAAGCAGGATTACTGCCTCAGGAACTGTAGGGCACCAGTGGATGTGGGGCCTGCTGCAGATAGGGGCGCGAGGCAGGGCTAGCTGGAGGCAGGGGTGCAGGGCTGGCTGTGGGCAGGACAGGGGGTGCAGAGCTGGTTGGAGACAGGGGGATGCAGCAGGAGTTGGCTGGAGACAGGGGGGTGTGGGGCTGGCTGGAGGCAGGGCAGGGGATGCGGAGCTGGCTGGAGACATGGGGGTTGGCGGGAGTTGGCACATCCACTCGTGGCTGGCTGGAGACGGGGTGTGGGGCTGGCTGGCTTTGGGGCAGGGGTGAGGCAGGGGTTGGCTGGAGACAGGGCAGGAGGTGCAGGGCTGGCTGCAGGCAGGATGGAAGTGCGGGGCTGGTGCGGGCAGGGCAGCGGATGCGGCAGGGGCTGGCTGTGAGCAGGCTGGCGGGTACTCACGGGGAGAGTGGCTCGGAGCAGCAGCACACGGAGAAGCTCAAGCAGCAGGATGCAGCCCACGCCCAGCAGAGCAGCTGGGGACCCACCGGGCAGCAGCAGCAGCAGGAGCCCCAGGGCTGGGGGAGCAATAGCAACAGAGCCCATGCCTAGGGCCAGGCGGTGGCCCGGATACTCCCGCAGCACCGTGCCTCTGGCCAGGGTAGGGCATTCTGGATCCTCTCACAATGCTCTGTGATGCATCTCTTCGCACTCCAGCAATCCCTGTGTTTCCATCCACATCTGGCACCATCTTTCAGAGGTTTCTGTTTGGCACGGTCTGTCTTCCCTTTTGGTCTGCAGGAATGGAGCCCGAACTGCTGAGGAGCATGCTGACAAGTCTCGCCAGCAGGTCTCGTTTGGCAGTCGAGTTACTCCTTAAGAACCGAAGTGACACTGAGGAGTCCGACGATGATATCGAGTCGCATAACGCGTATGACATGAAATTGCTTGTCTCGTTCACGGACATGCTCTCCACTGTGGAACGCCGCTTTTCAGCTCGGGAAACAAGCACTGACTGGTGGGATCACATCATATGAAAGTCTGGGATGACAGGCAGTGGCTGCAGAACTTTCGGAAGAGAAAAGCCACTTTCATGGGACTGTGCGCAGAACTCGTCCCCACCCTGTGGCGCAAGGACACGAGATTGAGAGCTGCCCTGCCAGTGGAAAAGCAGGTGACTATTGCAATCTGGAACTGGCAATTCCAGACAGCTACCGATCGGTCGGTAACTAGTTTGGAGTGGGAAAGTCACCCACTGGAATTGTGTTGATGCAAGTTTGCAGGGCCATTAATCACATCTTGCTCAGAAGAGCCGTGACTCAGGGTAACATGCATGACATTGTGGCTGCCTTTGAACAAATGGGTTTCCCTAACTGCAGAGGGGCAAGAGATGGGACACATATTCCTATTCTGGCACCAGACCATCTAGCCTCCGAGTATGTTAACTAAAAGGGATATTTCTCCATTATTCTCCAGGTGCTTGTGCATCACCATGGGCATTTCATTGACATTAACGCAGGCTGGCCGGGAAAGGTACATGAGGCATGCACACTGGCCTGTTCAAGAAGCTGCAAGCCGGGACTTTTTTTTCAAGACTGAGGATCACCTTAGGGGAAGTCAAAATGCCCATTGTGATCCTTGGAGACCCTGCTTACCCTTTAATGCCATGGCTCATGAAACCCTATACAGGGAGCCTGGACAGCAGCCAGGAACAGTTCAACTACAGGCTAAGCCAGTGCAGAATGGCTTTTGGGTGTTTGAAGGGCTGCTAGTGTTCTCTGTATGGGAAGCTGGACTTGGCCAAAGACAGCATCCCCGCAGTTATATCCGCGTTCTGTACCCTCCATAATATTTGTGAAGGTAAGGGTGAAAACACTCAGGCATGGGCCTCGGAGGTTCAACACCCTGGAGGCTGAATTTGCACAGCCAGGGATCAGGGCTATTAGAGGGGCCCAGCTGCAAGGATTAGGGATGCGTTGAGGGAGCAATTTGAGGCTGAAAGACAGTAATGTCTGATGCTCCGCACGGGAGTTAAGTGCAGTGGCTGTGTTTGTTACCCTGACTTACAGTGTTTGTTGCTTCCCTGGGCTAAGGTGTATTTTGCTTTATGCACTAATAGAGTATGTTTTCAAAGTAAACAAATCCATTTATTAGAGGGAAAAGAAAATTAATTTATTGAAAAAAACCCCAAAGTAACAGAGACATACCAAAAGAGCAAGAGGGTGGGGTGGGGACTAGTTCACTCGTAAACTTGAGTATGTCCTGATTTCATACTCTGGAATCTTGTCTGGAGTGCTGTGCACTGAGTGCTGCACTTCAGGATGGCTATAAGGCATGTTGAGGAGGGTTGAGTGCAGTGGATAAGAGTTGTGGTTTTCATGGTTGGGGTGGTGAAGCTAAAGGAGCAGGATGCAGCTGGGAGCAGTAAGAACCCAGATGTTGGGGAAAGTGGGTTGGAGGAGACATGGGGGCACAAAGGAAAGAGTTTTGGGACAAGGGCTGCAGGGGGCAGCGAGCACGGTAGTGCTCTGCCTGCATGGCAATGAGTGCCTGGATAGAGTCCATTTGGCACTCCATTATGCTGATCAGCCATTCCGTGCTTCACTGCCGGAGGACCGCATTTTGCTGCTGGCGATCCTCATTCTTCTGAGGGATCCTCCTTTCACTCTTCCTCCACTTCTGTGCCTTTCAATTCTCTTCCACAGACTGCTGCATCACTTGGTGCAGCATGTCTTCTTTGCTTTTACGTGGCCTCTTCCTGAGTCTTCGCAGTCTGTTGGCTGGTGATGAGACTGAAAGCTGAGATCTCAAGGTTGCACCTAAAGAGGCAAAATACAACACTTAACAGAGGCTGCACTGTACACAGGGCCGGCTCTACGTTTTTTGAGGCCCCAAGCAAAAAAAAAAAAAAGGGCAGCCGGAATGTGCCGCCCCTTAAGATGTTCCGCCCCAGGCATGTGCTTTCTTTACTGGTGCCTGGAGCCGGCCCTCATTGTACACACCAGACAGAGCAATGATTACCCCACACTTAAGGAGGGCAATCACAGTCAATATGAAACCATACTTTGCCTGTCCCAAAGTGAGCGCACATAACCCATGGAAGCCCCAGAAACGGTGAGTAAGCACAGGGTCAAGGGGGACTTATTTTTTCATGGCTATACCGTCCTCTGGGTTTCTGTGCCTTGGGGAGAGCCCACAGCTGCAGGGAGCACCTACACTGAACACTATCCCAACATTCTCCACAGGAGTTTGTCCTGGAAGATATCTCGCTGCTGAGGATGATCGGGGAAGCAAGGGAGGGTCTTCTACTACAATGTGGCTTCTATCCTGGCCCATATGCAGCTTGCCTGTGTGCAGCAATGATCCCCCCACCCCTTGCAGCAGAGTGGTGTGGACACGTTAGCCTGACTGGCACAAGAACCACACTAGTTCTCCCAATAAACCTGCGCAGGCGCATTGCTCACTTTATATACTTAAATATGTGTTTCCTAGTAGGCCAAGATTTTTAAAAAGCATTATTTGCCAAGATCATTATCTCACATCATCGCTATCTCAAGAGGTCATTATCTTGGGGAGTTTCCTGTGTTAAATTTTTTATGTTAGAATGGCAATATTGGATCAGATCAATGGTCCATCTATTCCAGTATCCTATTTTCTGACAGTGACTATTCCAGGTGCTTCAGAGGGAATGAACAGAACAGGGAATCATCAATTGATCCATCCCCTGTCATCCACTCCCAGCTTCTGGTGAACAGAGGCTAGAAACACTCAAATCTTGATGTTGCATCCAGGCCTATCCTGGCTAATAGCCATTGATGGACCTATCCTCCATGAACTTATCTAGTTCTTTTTTTAACCCTGTTATAATGTTGGCCTTCACAACAGCCCTGGCAAAAAGTTCCACAGGTGACTGTGTGTTGTGTTAAGAGATACTTCCTTTTGTTTGTTTTAAATTTACTGCCTATTAATTTAATTGGATGACCCCTGGTTCTTGTGTTAAGTGAAGGAGTAAATAACACTTCTTTATTCATTTTCTCCACACCAATCAAGATTTTATAAGACTCTATCATATCAACTCTTAGTCATCTCTTTTCCAAGCTGAAAAGGCCTAATCTTTTTAATCTCTACTCATATGGAATCTGTTCCATACCCCTAATAATTTTTGTTGCTCTTCTCTGTACCTTTTCCAATTCCAATATATCTTTTTTTGAGATGGTGTGACCAGAACTACACACAGTATTTAAGATGTGGGCATGTCATGGATTTATAGAGTAAAAGTGGAGGAGCTTGATTTGCCAGACTGATCAGCTAAGCCAATACTGACAACCTATATGAAAAGGCTACAAAATACCATGCCTCTGGACTTCATCAACATGCAGAAAGCCTTATAAGCCAGTCACTGTCAAAGCCAATTTTAGAAGAACTTAATGGTGCTGTTAAGAAAGCTGGAGACACAACTCAGTTTGTGTGAACCAGCATGGCCATTGCATCATACTTTCTTTTTAAGCAAGAGATACCACACACTACAAACTAGATGCCTATGTTAAGTGCATTGTCACTTGTTAATCCTGAAGTTGGACACTGGTTCCGAACAAGAGCAGCAAATGCTCACTATCTTTCTGCAAAACACTCAGCTGACTCTCTTGAAACATGTGGTGCAACAGTGAAAGACTCAGGAGTTGAAAAAGGTGAAGAATTCTCTCACCATATTCAAAATACGTGCATACATGGCCATCGAATGCACCGATGAAATAGGCGTCAAGTATTAAGTCATTGTGTATGTTATCTTCATGTCCATGGTAGGCCAGTAGATACATTCTAGATGTTCAGGTTATAGAAGACACATCAGCTGCATCTGTGACATCTTAGAAGAGTTAAATGTTTGTAAGCTGAACCCCAATCATATGGCTGCTTGTGCATTTGATGGAGCTACAAACTTCTCTGGAAGACTTAGTGGCTCAGAGAAAAGTGTAACCCTAATCTTTCCTATACACACTGTAGAGGCCACCATCGACTCCAGCTAGCATTAGTACAAGCTGCAGAATCGTCAAAAGACATTAAAAAGCCACAAATTTAATGGCTTTTTAATGCTCTTTTTTTCAGCAGAAGTCCAAAAAGACTGAACATTTTGGAAACAAATAGAAGATACACTGCGATTGAAGTTCAAATGAGTCCAACGTGGGCAAACCTGCAGGCTTTCTCATGACTGATTCTTGGCAGTGGTCTTAAAATTATTGCAACTGTTATTACTGGCTTTGGAAAGTATCCATCAAGATAGGACAGATCTAAGTAACAAGGCTGATGGTCTACTTTTGTTACTAAGTTCAGAGAAGACTATTGCCATTCTTTCTCTTGTAAGTCTACTGTTGAAACCATTTGGGTCATTCAACATTGTCATCCAGGCATCTGCTACAACAGTAATAGATCTTTGTCCAGAAATAGAAGCTATTCTTGGATCAATCAGAGATATCCATTGAAAATGTACTGGAAGAAGCAAAGATTCAGTCCAGAAGCTGACTAATGAAGGTACTTATATTGACTCCATAAGTGAAGAAGACAAGTGTTTGTTAAGCCAGTTGAAAAAGTACACAGACTTGATTCTTACAAATCTGCAGTAGAGATTTCTGGATTCTATTCAACCTCCACGTAGCTTTTACAGATGCCCGTCTTATAAAACACCTACAGTTGAGTGGAGTGAGGCACTACCAGCAATGGAGCTGCTGTGTGATCAGGACAGAATAGAGAATTTTGAACACAGAATGGAATATCCCTCGATGAACGAATGAAGATTTTTCAGCTTCTTTATCATCACTTGTGGTTCAACCCAATCTTTGTGCTCTGTGTCCTGGGATGAAAGTAGGAATTCATCTCTTGCTAATCCCAGTCACAACAGCTACAGTTGAGCATATTTTTCCTCATTTAATAGAATTTTGTGTTCTGAAAGAAGTTGCCTTGTGCCTGATCATGAGCATATCATGAAGGACTGGAAGTAACAGACACACAATAAGACACCAGGCATCTAAGACATCTAAAATCCTGCCTGCCACATGGGGCCACAGCAGTGGTACCCCTAACTCACCCAGCAGTATCGTCAATCTATCCAGCTACACACTCAGCCCGGCAGAAGAGTCTGTCCTATCTCGAGGACTCTCATTCTGCCCCACCACCCCCACAAACATCATACAATTCTGCAGTGATCTGGAAGCCTACTTTCGCTGTCTCCGACTCAAAAAATACTTTCAAGACTACATAGAACAGCGCACTGATACACAGACACCATCCCACCAGCAGCACAAGAAGAAGAACTCCACATGGACTCCCCCTGAGGGTCGAAATGACAGTCTGGACTTATACATAGAATGTTTCCGCCGACGTGCACAGGCAGAAATTGTGGAAAAACAACATCGCCTGCCTCACAACCTAAGTCGAGCAGAACACAATGCTATCCACAGCCTCAGAAACAACCCTGACATCATAATCAAAGAGGCTGATAAAGGAGGTGCTGTTGTCATCATGGACAAGTCTGACTACCAAAAGGAGGCTACCAGACAACTCTCCAACACCAATTTCTACAGGCCACTTCCCTCAGATCCCACTGAAGAATATACTAAGAAACTGCACCGTCTACTCAGGACACTCCCTACACTAACACAGGAACAAATTAACATACCCTTAGAACCCCGACCGGGGCTATTCTATCTTTTACCCAAGATCCACAAACCTGGAAATCCTGGATGCCCCATCATCTCGGGCATTGGTACTCTCACTGAAGGACTGTCTGGATATGTGGACACTGTACTCAGACCCTACGCCACCAGCACTCCCAGCTATCTCTGTGACACCACCGACTTCCTGAGAAAACTACAGTGCATTGGTGACCTTCCAGAAAACACCATCCTAGCCACCATGGATGTAGAGGCTCTCTACACAAACATCCCACACAAAGATGGAATACATGCTGTCAGGAATAGTATCCCTGATGATGCCACAGCACAAGTGGTTGCTGAGCTCTGTGACTTTATCCTCACACACAATTATTTCAAATTTGGTGACAATATATACCTCCAGACAAGTGGCACCGCTATGGGCACCCGCATGGCCCCACAGTATGCCAACATCTTTATGGCTGACCTGGAACAACACTTCCTCAAATCTCGTTCACTCACACCTCTCTTCTATCTACGCTACATTGATGACATCTTCATGATCTGGACCCATGGCAAAGAAACTCTGGAAGAATTCCACCATGATTTCAACAGCTTCCACCCCACCATCCACCTCAGCCTGGACCAGTCTACACGGGAGGTCCACTTCCTGGACACCACGGTGCAAATTAATGACGGCCACATCAACACCACCCTATACCGAAAACCTACCGACAGCTACGCCTACCTTCATGCCACCAGCTTCCACCCCGGGCACACCACACAATCCATTGTCTACAGCCAAGCACTGAGGTACAATCGTATTTGCTCCAACCCCTCAGACAGAGACCAATACCTACAAGATCTCCACCAAGCTTTCTCAAAACTACAATACCTGCACAAGGAAATAAGGACACAGATCAACAGAGCCAGATGTGTACCCAGAAGCCTGCTGCTGCAAGACAAGCCCAAGAAAGAAAACAACAGAACACCACTGGCCATGACCTACAGTCCTCAGTTAAAGCCTCTCCAACGCATCATCAGTGATCTACAAACCATCCTGGACAACAATCCCTCACTTTCACAGGCCTTGGGAGGCAGGCCAGTCCTGGCCTACAGACAACCTGCCAACCTCAAGCATATTCTCACCAGCAACAGCACACCGCACCATAGTAACTCTAACTCAGGAACCAATCCATGCAACAAACCTCGATGCCAACTCTGCCCACACATCCACACCAGCAATACCATCACAGGACCAAACCAGATCAGCCACACCATCACTGGTTCATTCACCTGCACATCTACCAATGTAATATACGCCATTATGTGCCAGCAATGTCCCTCTGCTATGTACATCGGCCAAACTGGACAGTCCCTACGAAAAAGGATAAATGGACACAAATCAGATATCAGGAATGGCAATATTCAAAAACCTATAGGAGAGCACTTCAACCTCACTGGACACACCATAGAAGATTAAAATGTAACCCTTCTGCCCATCAGAGTTGGCAGCAACAAGGGCCGGGTTCAGTATCCAGGGGTTCCATTCCAATAGCACAATATAAAAACCGGCTCGAGCCCCCACCCAATGACCTGGGACAACCATATACCACTCCTCTGGGCGTCTGTAAGAGACAATACTTCCCCTCTCGCAAGCACTGAGTCTGAGTGTACCAAAGCCTTTTAATAACAGGGAGAAACAATGTGGCATTATATTGGGGAAACACCACAAACAAGGTTAATAAACCAAACCATGAACCAGAAGCCCCCGTCCCAGCAAATAGGCCGTGGCCTTCCCTTTGGCTCTTGAGTTCCACAACCCCAAAAAGTCACTCAATAGTCCCAAAAGTCCAGCAGCCCAAGAGTCTCTGTTCTGGGTCAGTGCAGAGTTCAAAAGTCAATCAGCAGAGTCTTACCTCCCAGCCTGGGTGGAAATGGAGGGTAGGGCACGGGGCACCTTACGTGGTCTGAGGCCGATTGTACCACCTCTCTGTGGGGTTCCGCTACAGCCCTCACCGCAATCCGCTCTGCTCTGCTCGCCGACACTCGAACTGCTCTGCAATGCCAGTCACTCCGCTAGCCGTCCTGCTAGCCGACACACGGACAGCTCTGCAGTGCCAGTCCCTCCCTCAGCAGCACAAACAGCTCCACTAGTCGACACACAGACTGCTCTGCTGTGCCAGCCACAGGAACTGCACCCAGGAACCACTTGGCTGAGTCCACTGCTTTGCTCTGCTCACTGCACAAGTTGCTTGGTGCCACCAACATGCCTTTAGGCCCGCCCCCACTTAACACACTGCTTAGTGGTTTCAGCTCTTTGGGGGAAGGTGTGTGAGCACCTTAGCACAGGTACACCAGCTGACCCAAAGTGAATTCAGCTTAGCAAGCTGAACCAAGACTCCTAATAGAATCAAAATTAGTTCTAACATACCACAGTGGAAAGAAGCACAGTGCAATAGGCCTAGCAAGCCCTTAGTCAAATCCCTTACTAAAAACTATAGAAATCTACCCACAGCCTTTTTCAATCCCATAGTATTCTGAAGCGCATGGCCCTTGACCAGTGAGTGCTACTTAGATGATGGCAAATCCCTCCATCATAACAAAGGCCAAGTACATGTCCATAGTCCTTCATTCATACGATCAGGGTAACATCACTTTATCATTCCTGCCCCAGTAACATAGAAACTGGGGCTCCCACATCAGCCGAAGTGGCCAAATGGACTGCTGTGAGCTCAGGCTAGGTGCAGTGGGTGTGTCTATTCAAATTAATCAGCCCCAAAGTTATTTTCCAAAACTCACTGCAATTCCCATAGTTTGCCACCAGATGTCAGAATATATCTCATTCCTGACACTGCTTACATAAAGGTCAGCATTTTGCAGCAAAAAATCTTCAAGTCCAGACTGCAAAGAGAGACTGCAGAGCTGCAATTCATTTGCAAATTTGGCACTATCAATTTGGGACTGAATAGAGATTTTGAATGGCTAGCTAACTACAAAAGCAGCTTCTCTTCTCTCGCTATTCACACCTCCAGTTCAGCTGCTAGAGGAACACCTCACCCTCCCTGATTAGAGATAACAAGCTGGTTCAGCCTCATTGGACTAACCTTGTTATCTCCCACCTGGTTCTTGCCTACCTATTTATACCTGCCCCTGGATACTTCCACGGCATGCATCCGATGAAGTGGGTATTAGCCCACCAAAGCTTATGCTCTAAAAAAAAAAAAAAATTTAGTTAGTCTTTAAGGTGCCACAGGACTCTTTGTCACAATAAGACACCAAAGAGTGCAAAATTACAACAAGAAACCAAGACAGATGAAGAGGTAGTGCTTCACAGTAGGCTTGAGTAGCCAGCTTTAATTTTTGTGATGATTTTAAAACATGAGTTAAATCTAATGAAATGATTGTGAAACATCTTTCAGTTTTTACTATGGTGCCATACAGCCCTCATGGTCTAAGCCCTCATCCCCTCCCTCCACAAACTCCAACACCCCCTCTAATTTCAATTCCTGGGGAAAATATTGTCAGGAACAACATGGCAGGGATCCCACCCACTTGGACTGAGACAGCACCTCAAGCTCTCTGCTCATGTGATCCAGAAATGCTCATCCCTAATACATGTGAGGGGCCTGTGCCCAGGGCACCAGGATCTCAGCCTGGCACGGGGGTCTCAGGGCACCACCGGCTGTGAAGGTGATGGCACAGCGATGCCCAGACATGTCCAGGAAATAGCCCCATCCAGCTGCTTTGCCTGTGATCCTGGATCTCTGCAGAGGCAGATCCAGACAGATCGAAGTCCTCAGTGGCTGCCTGGCCTGGCTTCTCCCACTGGGACTGACTCAGTGATGCCAGCTGGCACGTGGCAAGGCTGCCCAGGTGCTTACTGCACCGGCCTGGATGCCAGGATGTCTGGGTTCCATGCCAGGCTCTGCCACAGGACTGTGCTGTGACCCTGAGTCAGTCACTACCCTCTCTGTACCTCAGTTTCCCCATCTGTGAAATAGTGTGTGCCTCCCTCCAGGGGGTGGGAGTGATGCTTTCCAGGGCTCTGTGTGACAATGGGTGAATCCCCAGTTGGGCTGGGATCCCCTCCTCTGGGGCAGTGAGAGACCCCCCCAGACACCCCTGCCCCCCGCAGTGATCAGCTGGATGGGTGGAGCCGGTTCTGTAGGAGGAAAGAGACCCCTTTGTGCTCACGAAGCCCTGAGGAGTGTAGGGCTAGATAGGAAGTGTCAGCCCCAGGCCCATGCCAAGATAGAGCAGAGCCCAGCGTCACCCAGGCCAACATGCGGTCCTGCAGGGTTTCTGAGGTGTCGGGGAGGGGGATAGAGGCACAGGCAGGAAAGGGGGAGTCTCAAGCCATGGAGTCCCTCCTGCCTGAGCTCAGACTGTGCAATGGGAGGCCAGGCTGGCCGGCCCCAGAGGGGGACACCAGAGGGAGTGGGGAACAGGGCCCAGTGGTGCCCTGCTCTCACCTGGAGTGGGGGCCTGACCCTAAACCATCTCTACCGGCGCTGTGACGGGCCTGACTCAGAACAGGCCTCTCTCCCTGCCGCAGAACAGGCCTGATCCAGAGAGCCCTACCCATGTCCTACGCTGGGATGGGCCTGACACAGAACCCTCTGCAGGCGCCGGGACGGGCCTGACCTAGATCTCTCTCTGCTGGCGCCAGAATGGGCCTAAACCAGAATGCTCCCTGCCCGCACCAGGATGGGCCTGGCCCACAACTCTCTCTGCCCATACCAAGACAGGCAGGGGACACTGGCTTTGTGGGAGTTCCAGCCTCTCCCAGCAGGGTGTGCTATGAAGAGCCATGTGCATACCTGCTCCAGCACCCATGGTATAGAGCCTGCCTGGTGAGGGGCAATTTCCCCCTTGGGTGCAGAGCTCTGCACTACTGCACCCCACTGGCTGTGGCCCTGGGCAGCACTGCGAGAATAGGGCATCTCAGTTTAACACTTCTCCTGTAGGGAGCTGCCCATTTCCCCTCTAACTCTTGGGTGAGGGGGTGGATCCAGAGGAGCTAACGTGCCCAGGAGAGCGAGGTGTCGGGAGTGTGACATTGCATTCCATATTCCTTATGAAAATATGCTTAGGATATGAATATGACATAACTGAGATGTACTTTATGCCAGATGGCTCATGTAAGATATCATTGGAAAGGTTACGATTTACTGACTGTGATTATCCAATTTGTATGCCTGTATCATTTCTGCATCTGAAGTTAGGAATATTGACTGTGTAGCTGTATTTCAACTAGGGTTACCAGACAGCAAATGTGAAAAATCAGGACAGGGGGTGGGGGGTAATAGGAGCCTATATAGGAAAAAGACCCAAAATCGGGACTGTCCCTATAAAATCGGGACATCTGGCCACTCTAATTTCAACTATGCTACTTTGGGTGACACCTACTGCTAACACTTCAGGTAAAACAATGGAAAAGCCTGGTAGTGCTGATGGCACATCAGTAAGGACAATATACTGTGAAAACCTTGGCCTTCCTGTGGATGCTCCATATTGCCAATGACTCATGGATGAGTCACTGGCAATATAAAGTCAGCTGATCTTTTCCCCTGATACTAAACCTGGGGTCTCAAACATGCAGCCCACGGGCTGGGGTTATTTCCTGCAGCCTGCCAAGTTCCCTTACCCACATCCTCTTCCCCCCAGAGTGCCGCATCCCCGCTCCTCTGCTTACCTCCAGGCGCTTCCCACCGCCAAACAGCTGTTTGGCAGCGCATAACACTTTCCAGGAGGGAGAGGTGAGGTGCGGGAATCCACATGCTTAGGGGAGGAGGCGTAGAAGAGGCAGACCAGGGGCGGGGATTTGGAGAAGGGGTAGGAATGGGAGCAGGGAAGGGGTGGGAAGAGGCGGGGAAGGGGCAGGCCTCATGGAAGGGGTAGAGTGGGGGCAGGACTGGGGGTAGTGGTGGTGATGGTATCAGTGATGCGGCCCTCAGGCCAATGTACTAGCCCTCATGTGACTCTCCTGTTGATTCGAGTTTGAGATCCCTGTACTAAACCATTACCTGGGACTTCCTGCAACTTTCCATTCTAAGGGAATGGCAGGGGTCAAGTTTGGGAAATAAAGTATTCCCACCTTATGTAAATCCTATTTAAGGGTTGGGAGGAAGGCAAACAGGACTGCTCCTCTCCATGGCCTGTCTGCCCAAGAAGAAAGACTGCAAAAGGGAAGGCAAAGGGAGGAGCCCGAACTGAGACAGGGGTCCAGTCTGAAAAGGAATATAACTGGAACTCTGAACCACAGAAACTTTGCAAACTGCCTGCAACAATATCTATTTGTAACCAATTTCTTTCGTGAAATTAGCTCAGTTTGCATGTTTGATTTCATTTGTTTTGTAATCTGCTTTGTTCGGTTTGTTACCCCTTTTACTGCTTAAAATCTGCATTTTATAGTTAATAAAATTTGTTTTGTTTATTATTAAACCCAGTTTCTGTGATTTATGACCAGGGAGGTGAGAAGTTGTGCACACCTCTCTCCACACTGAGGGAGAGGATGACTTTCATAACATGTCTTTGGGTCTGCACTCCAAGGGAGGTGGACATCTGAGTGCTTGAGCAAGTCCCTTAAACTGAGTCTTCCCAGGGCTGATTCACTGCTGGGTGTGGCCCTGCCTGTGTGTGTGTTAGAGGGGGTTTTAAGATCCTGGCTCAGCAAGTCAGGTTAAAGGGGAACAGGTAGACTCAGTGGTATCTCAGCACATCAGGTGGCTTCCCAAGAGGCATAACCCGTCACAGGGAGCACAAACACTTTGGTTATGTTCCCTTGGGAAATGCTCTCACTGAGCTCCCACTGTCGCCAGGTGTGGTTTTGATGGGAGCGCAGAGTGGCCAACAGCAACTCCTCATTCCTGGGCACATTCCTGACTGAAGGGAGGGGGGCTGTGGGGAAATCTCCCTGGGCGTTGCCAGCGCCAGCCCTGCTGCCAATAGGCAGCAGATGTGCAGAGGAGGGCTGGTGCTGCCGTGCTCCATCCATCCCTGCCCAATAGGCCGGCCCCGTGGGGGTCACAGGCAACCCAGCACAATCTCACAGCCCAGCTGCTGGGGGCGCACTTGGTTCCCAGCTGGCACTGGGTAAGGGAAATGCCAAGAGAGCAGAAAGCGACCTTGGTGCACTCAGGAAAGCTTGGCCAGACACTAGAACTGAGCCATGGTTTGCAGGGACTTGATCCCAGCCTAGTTCACACAATGTAACCAGCCCCCCATTTGCCTCCCCAGCCAGCCACCCCGACATACCTCCTGTGTTACTCTGTCCTCACAGCCCACAGTGCAATATTGACTCTGGCTCTCCAGGAGAGACGCTGAGCCCTCTCCAGTCCAAGGTATGGCACCGAATCATTCCATCAGCAGCTGTTTATTATTAACTGCAGTCCCCGAGGGCCAGTCATGGGACAAGGCAGCTCCCCGCCTCGTGCAAAGTGCCAGCAAAAGTTCATTAGTGCATCTCACCGGCCTTGTAAGGGACAGAACTGCACCTCCTACACCCCATGCTCACCCCAGCACTCCTCTGTCCTCCTCAAGTAGTGGCTGGGGGATGCCTATGCTGCAATTAAACTCCCTGGCTAGCCTATTCCAGCTGAGCTGAGCTAACGGGCCATTGAACTGCAATGTGGACATTCAGGCTCAGGTGAGAGCCAGGGCTCTAACTACCCTGTGAGGTAGGAGGATCCCAAAGCTCAAATGTCTGTGCTGCAATGAAACAGCCCCTTAGCCTGAGCCTGGTCAGCCCAAGTCAGCTGGCACATGCCAGCAGTGTGGCCACACCCATTGAAGTTTTAAGGGGCCCATACAAGCTGAGTTAGCAGACAGGCTCCTCCAACTCACTCTGTGCTTTATACTAAAGGTCTTGGAGTTCAAGACATCATATGCTGGCCCCACCTATGGGCACACCGTCCCGCTCCTCTACGCATGCTGGTGACTGCCCATGACTGAGACCCCTGCCTCTGACAGATGTGCCACATCATGGGCCTGGCCTGCTGGGCACAGATTGAGACCAGCACAGCTTCATCCCTCTTGGCTCTGTGTGTGCTGGGAGCTCCAGGCGTCTGGGGCAGGAGGGATGGGGTTACTAGGTGCTGTATTGGCAAACCACCAATGGGTAAATGTGGACAGCCCCACAGTGTGACTTTGCAGGGGTTGTGACAGAGGGTCTGGCAGGATTGCTACGTTCCCCTGGTGGGTTACAAGTGAGACCCTTGGAAGACGCCCATTGTGACAAAGTGGGAATGTGCTTAATATTTTGTTTGAATACTGTGTGTGCCTCAGTTTCCTCTATGTGCTACTCAAGGATCTAGAAGGTAGGACAGGGGTGTGTGATCATTGCAGAGACCCCTAGAGTCAGGTGTCACTGCCAGCTACCTGGGCACAGAGAATGGCCAACACCCTGTATCCTGGCATCTGATGGCCAGGGCCCGTCTTCTCCAGGATCCAGCCAGAGATGCTGGAGAACAAAGCGAGAGGTGGAGGCCAGGTGACCAGCTTGCCTGGGAAGGAGACAAAGGATGAAGGAGGGGCCACCAGGCTTGACTGAGGATGGGCTGCTAGAAGCCAGTCAGTCTCCTGGCTGGGACTCAGGGGGAGAGCCCAGGGCTCTGGATCCCCCAACCTTTCCCCCAAGATGGCCTTTGCTGTAACTTCCTGCTTACAAGCTGTGGTCTACGCTGTATGCCTTTCAGCTAACAAGCCTCCTGTTTTATGCACTGGCTGAGAGTCACATCAGACTGTGGAGTTGGAGGGCATGTGCAGGTTGCAAGCACGTATGAGTAACATAAGGATCAAAAAAGCAGTGCAGGGAAGTTGCAAATATTTCCCAAAATCAGGCATTACAATCCAGGAAACTCAGAGTTGAGGTTAGCTGAGGTGCCCAAAAGACTGACTTTCAAAACCAATGGAGATTGGATGTTTGGATCCCTTCGAAAAGGACCCCCACAACACTGGGGTCCCTGGGGCTCATTTGAGCAGGGCTGAGTAGAGGTGGCAACATTTTTGGCCAAATTTTTATTCAACCAAAATGCAGATATGGAGAGGCTGAAATATTAAGTTATTTTCTATCGATTTTGACCATTTTTTCATGGCAGAAAATAATTTTTTAAAGAAAAATCAAAATGTTTCAGTTTGCTGGTTTAGAAACCACATTTCATTTCAAACCATCCTTTCATTGTGTGAAAAAGAGAAACCAGGGTGTGTAACAAAGGGCCAGACCTTGTGCTTTGATTGCTGGCTAGTAGAAGGAAATATTGTGCGCTTGACCATCCCCTTTTCTCTTGTTTTTCAGTATTCAATTTGTTAAAAATGTTTTAAAAATCCCTGTGGATTGGCCTGGAACAACATGGCGTTTTCCATGGTGTGGGGCTTGCCAGCAAGCCAGGCCTTGCAGCTGCCAGTCCCTTGGGCACCTGGCCTGTGGGCTCTGTCTCACATTAGCCTGCGGAGGCTGTCCCCCGACCCCACTGGGCGATGCTGGCCTGCCAGAGCAGGGGATTTGTGGTGACTTAGCTCCCTCTGATGGCTGAATGTGACACTGCCCAGCAGAGAACTGAGCTCCCAGTCGGGACACCTGCTGCCTCCTAAGATGCACCCTGTGGGTCTGCCCCGGCATGAGGCAAGTACAGATCAAAGGGCTGTTTGTGCAGTTTAACTCGGCTATACATCTTCCTGGGGTGTGAAGGAGTGTCACAGGGCAATACCGGCTCTTTCAGAGGAAGTAGGGAGTGTGCTCCTGTGACTTGCCAGCTCACCCAAGGGAGCACCTGGGCTTAGAGACCTGGTGGGTGAATCCTTAGCAGGCTGGGCAGAGGCCTTACCTTATTACAGTGAGTCCCTGGGCACCCACCATCTGCTCCGGGGAGCCCAGCCTCCGATCTGCCTTTGGGCGCAGGTGACCTGAGTTCAGCAGGCCCCGCTTGGTAGCCCTGCATTCCGCTGAGTGGGAAATGCCCCAGCCAGGCCTGGCATGTGGGGCAGCCCAAGAAAATGCTCTGGACTTACACACAGAGAGGCTTCTGGTGCTGATCCGTCTCCCAGCAGCTCCCAGCACTCACCTTCTCTACCCACATGGAGAGAGAGTCCCTCTGTCAGCATCCATACAGCCCTGCCCACAGCCCAGGCTGGCCTCTCATGTATCCTCCCCCCTGATCCCAGCACCTTAAACAGACCCGGACCAGGAGATCTCAGCACCCCACGCAAGCCAGGACAACATTCATCACCCCCATCTGCACCCTGCTAGCAGAGCCGCAGAACTGTGCTTTCCCGCAGGTGGTGTGGAGCCCAAGCGTGCTGACACAGGCTCACACCGGGGCTCTGGAGTCTCTGACCTTCTTAGTCCCAGTTCTGCAGGCCCATCATGCACTGATCACCATTCCCGTCTTTTACACACACACAGCTACCACCGCTATTCTAAGGGCTGTGCTTTCCAGGTGTGGTTGTGGGGAGCAATTAACCCTTTCACTGCCAGACACTCGGGATCCATCTTCTGGGGCTCACACTGGCAATCTGCTTGGGGGACCCAGTGCACTTGCTCATCTGTCCTTGGAGCACAACCACACACCTCATCTCAGTCCCTGGAAAAATCATGAAGCAGGTCCTCAAGGAAACCATTTTGAAACAATTGGAGGATAGGAAGGGGATTGGGAACAGTCAGCATGGATTCACCAAGGGCAAGTCATGCCTTACCAACCTGATTGCCTTTTACGATGAGATAACTGGCTCTGTGGATATGAGGAAAGAAATTGATGTGATATATCATGACTACATTTACATATATCTTGACATTACAGAAGTATGGATTGGATGAATAGACTATAAGGTGGATAGACATCTGACTAGATCATAGGGCTGAATGGGTGGTGATCAATGGCTCAATGTCTAGTTAGCAGCTGGTTTCAAGTGGCATGCCCCAGGAGTTGGTCTTGGGCCTGGCTTTGTTCAACATCTTTATTACTGATGTGGAGGATACCGTGGATTGCACCCTCAGCAAGTTCACTGATGACACTAAGCTGTGGGGAGAGGCAGATATTCTGCAGGGTAGGGAGAGAGTACAGAGTGACCTAGACAAATTGGAGGATTGGGTGAAAAGAAATCTGATGACGTTCAACAAGGACAAGTGCAGAGTCCTGCACTTAGGATGGAAGAATCCCATGCACTGCTGCAGGCTGGGGACCAACTGGCTAAGCAGCAGTTCTGCAGAAAAGGACCTGGGGATTACAGTGGACGAGAAGCTAGACATAATTCAGCAGTGTGCCCTTGTTGCTAGGAAGGCCAAAGGCGTATTGGGCTGTATTAATAGGAGCATTGCCAGCAGATCAAGGGAAGTGATTACTCCGCTCTATTCGGCACTGGGGAGGGCACACCTGGACTATTGCATCCAATTTTGGGCCTGCCACTACAGAAAGGATGTGGGCAAATTGGAGAGAGTCCAGCAGAGGGCAACAAAAAAGATAAGAGAGGCTCATCATCCTTAGAAGTTTTTAAGGCCTGGCTTGGCAAAGCCCCGGCTGGGATGATTTAGTTGGGGTTGGTCCTGCTTTGAGCAGGGGATTGGACTAGATGACCTCCTGAGGTCCCTTCCAACCCTAATCTTTTATGATTCTATGTGATTTCCATGGGCATTGGCTCCATATGGAGGATGAAGTGAAGCCGGGTCCCTTTCTCACAAGATTCTCCACCCACAGTGTGTTTGTTGGTTTGGGCTGGGGCTGTCTGCATATTCACAGTAGGGAACAGATCAAGCTTGCTGGAATCTCTGCCAGCTTCTTTCCCCTACTTGTTGGCCAGGAGGTAGGTGTAAAAGGGACTTTATTTAACAAATATGGAAATGTTCGCTGGGCAGCTATACTCCTATCATCCTTCCATACCAGTGGATTTGAGTTCCTCTGGAACCAATGCTGCAGTATGGCCCATTTTCCTGTTTCACCCCAAAACACCTGGTCTGTGCAGTAGCCAGGAGGACAGAGCCCTGAGACCGCACCAAGCCATGAGCCACGTCCCTTGGCTTGTCTTGCTGACACAGCTTCCTTTGTGTTCTCTCTGCAGCTACCTGAATGACCTGGAGAAGATAGCCAGAGGGGACTACATACCAACCCAGCAGGATGTGCTGAGGACCAGGGTGAAGACCACGGGCATTGTAGAGACTCACTTCACCTTTAAGGATCTGCATTTCAAGTAAGTGGGAGCTGCAAGACATGCCAGCCCCTTCATTTCACCTCTCCTGGTGTCACTTGGACTCATCCCATTCAGCCTTAGCTTTCCCTAGGGAGACGGGAATCTATCCTGCCAGCAAAGCAATTCTCAGTATGGCGCACCTGCAAACACCTTGGCTTTTAACATGGAGATGCAGCCTCTGGGTTTGAGGATGCAGCACCCTATCTTGAGACTTACGGACTTGGGCCAATGTGGACTGTTGCATGCTGGGACTTGTAGTCCTTATGGGGGTCAGGCCTGAGATGGAGTACAACTTTAATTAGCTTCTTTGTGTAAGCAGTGTCAGGATGAGCTCTACCCTGACATCTGGTGACGAATTGCTGGAATTGCAGTGAGCTGTGGAAAAGAACTTTGAGGCTGATCTTATTTGCATAGGCTCACCCACCGCACCTACTCTGAGCTCACAGCAGCCCAAATGGTCACTTCAGCTGCTGTGGATCCCCCAGTTTCTCTGTTATTGGGGCAGAAATTACAAAGTGTTGTTACCCTGATTATGTGAATTGAGGACTGTGAACACGTACTTGTTATGTACTTCTTTGTTATGATGGAGGGACTCACCATCATTTAGGTAGCAGTCACTGGGCAAGGGGCAGGCATTCAAAACACACTGAGTTTAAAAGAGATCAGGGGTGGGTTCTTATACTTTTTGATGTGGGCTTTATCTAAGGTCCTAACAGGCCTATTGTATCTTGTCCCTCTCTGCTCTGGTATGTTAGACCTATTTTTTGATTCTGTTAGGAATCTAGATTCAGCCTGCTAAACTGAGTTCACTTTAGGTCTGTTGGTGTACCTGCACTAAGACTTCCCCCCCTGCTAAAAGCTGCTGTTACTTGAGAGCTGAAACTGCTGAGCACTGTGTTAAGAGGGGGTGGGGGCCTAAAGGTATGTTGTTGGTACCAAGCAGTTTGTGCAGCTAGCAGAGTGAAGCAGCGGACTCAGCTAAGTAGTTCGTGGGTGCAGTTTGTGCAACTGGTAGCAGACTCAGCCGAGCAGTTCCTGGGTGCAGTTCGAGCGACTGGCAGAGTGGTTGGCGCAGCGGAGCAGTTTGAGTGTCAGCTGGCAGGGTGGCCAGTGGAGCAGTTTGTGCTGCTGGCAGAGTGACTGGCGCCACAGAGCAGTTCAAGTGTCGGCTAGCAGGACAGCTAGCAGATTGACTGGCAGAGCAGAACAGTTCGTGGGACGGCCAGCAGAGCAGAGCGGCTTACGGTGAGGGCTGCAGCAGAACCCCACAGAGAGGCGGCACAGTTGGCCTCGGACCACATAAGGTGCCTCTTGCCCTACCCTCCATTTCCACCCAGGCTGGGAGGTAAGACTCTGCAGGTTGACTTTTGAACTCTGCACTGACCCAGGACAGAGACTCTTGGGCTGCTGGACTTTTGGGACTATTGGGTGATTTTTGGGGTTGTGGGACTCAAGAGCCAAAGGGAAGGCCACAGCCTATTTGCTGGGAGGGGGGCTTCTGGTTCATGGTTTGTTTTATTAATCCTGTTTGTGGTGTTTCCCCAATATAATGCCGCATTGTTTCCCTCTGTTATTAAAAGGCTTTGGTACACTCAGACTCTGTGCTTGCGAGAGGGGAAGTTTTGTCTCTTATAGACGCCCAGAGGAGTGGTATATGGTTGTCCCAGGTCACTGGGTGGGGGCTCGAGCCGGTTTTGTATTGTGCTATTGGAGTGGAACCCCTGGATACTGAACCCGGCCCTTGTTGCTGCCAACTCTGATGGGCAGAAGGGTTACACGTGTGTCAAAGGTAGCTGGCTCTGGCTGGCTGGCAGCAAGGATAGCTCTATACTGCACACTAATCCAGGCTCCGACTTGGGTTTGAGCCCAAGCCGCCCTTCCAGCCACACACAAATCAGTCTGACTCAGGTCTGACCCTGCTAGGAGGTGGGTCCGAGCCTGAGTCCCATCATTTGCAGTGGACACGGCTCAAGCCGCAGCCCTGAGTCAAAGAAGGGCCGTGTAGTGCAGCATGGATGTGTTAGCACAATGCACTGTGGGCACTCGAGCACGGGCTTGGAAATACTGAGAGCACAAAGGTGGGTCCCCCAGACCCAGGCTTAGTGTGCCATTGTAGACACAACAGAGGCGGTGACAGTTTGGGCTGCACTGTCTAAACGTGTCTGCAGCTGAATCCTTGCCCAGCCTAACAACTGGCCTGCTAGGAGGCAACGCTGACTCTCATTGAGGAGCTCAGCCGGCCTGTGAGGACGTCCCCTCCATTCATGTCCCGCTGCAGCTGGCAGCCAGGCTGGAAAGTGGGGAGATGCATTGATCCCTCTCCCAGGGAGGGAGGTTGTAATATTGCCATAGCCACAGTGGTGCAGTTAAGATTAGAACTCAGCCCTGTCTCCAGCTCCAGCTCCTGCTGTGTACCCTGGGCACCTGTTGGATGAGCTAATCGATGCTCCTGTTGTGCTGGGGGATGGGAAGGCCAGGCTCAGCATGAAGCTGTGGCCCAGGTGCTCCCAGCCAAACTAATTATTGGAATAAACAGCTGCACTCCATTGACCTCATTAGAGCTGGGCCTAGGCTGCAGATGTTACCTGGCTTCTGTCCTGGGCTCTGCCACTAGCCTATTAGGTGACCTTGCCAGGTCACTTCACTTCTGTGCCTCAGTTTCCCCATGTGTAAATTAGGAATAATACTTGCTGGGCAGGGTCAAGATTTAATTTCCTGTCTAGAGCACTTTGAGATCCTCTGATTAACGGTGCTAGAGAAGGACAGCGTAGATAGTCGTGTGTTCGTGTCACTGGTGTGTAGGAGAGGAATTAGCACAGTGGAAACAAACAGAACCACTCTGCCCTCCTAAATGTCTGTCTCCATTTGCTCTAATGGAGAGTCTCGGCCTAGACCACACATTGCAGAATCTTCCTAGAAGTTAGCACAGCTGTCTTTTTAGGGCTGGTATGGCTGGGGGGCTGCAGGTCAGGAACGGGGAGCTTTGGTAGAGCTGTGGTGAGAGGATCCCAGATCTGGAATAGTGGAAGGCTGCAGGTCATAGAATCATAGAATATGAGGGTTGGAAGGGACCTCAGGAAGTCATCTAGTTCAACCCCCTGCTCAAAGCAGGACCAATTATCAACTAAGGGTAGGTCTTCACTACCCAGCTGATCTGCAGGTAGCAATCGATCTTTTGGGGATCAATTTATTGCGTCTCGTTAAGACGCGATAAATCAATCGCCAAAGGCGCCCCTGTCGACTCTGGAACACCAGCTTGCCGAGAGGCACACGCTGGAGTCAACGGGGGAGTGCGCCGCCAACCGCAGCCACTGTGAGGAGGGCAAGTAAGTCGGCTGAAAATACGCCGACTTGAGCTATGTTATTCGTGTAGCTGAAGTTGCGTATCTTCGGTCGATCCCTCCCCCACTACTGGAGTCCAGCCCTAAGTCATCCCAGCAGGGCTTTGTCAAGCCTGACCTTAAAAACTGCTAAGGAAGGAGATTCCATCACCTCCCTAGGTAACCCATTCCAATGCTTCACCACCCTCCTATGAAATAGTGAAATATCCAACCTAAACCTCCTCCTCTCCACTTGAGACCATTTCTCCTTGTTCTGTCATCTGGTACCATTGAGAACAGTCTAGATCCATCCTCTTTAGAACCTCCTTTTAGGTAGTTGAAAGCAGTTATCAAATCCCCCCTCAGTCTTCTCTTCTGCAGACTGAACAATCCCAGTTCCCTCAGCCTCTCCTCAAAAGTCATGTGCTCCAGCCCCCTAATCATTTTTCTTGCCCTCCGTTGGACTCTTTCCAATTTATTCACATCTATTTTATAATGTGGGGCCCAAAACTGGACACAGTACTCCAGATGAGGCCTCACCAATGCCGAATAGAGGGGAATGATCACATCCCTTGATCTGCTGGCAGTGCCCCTACTTATACAGCCCAAAATGCCATTAGCCTTCTTGGCAACAAGGGTACACTGTTGACTCATATCCACCTTCTCATCCACTGTACCCCCTAGGTCCTTTTTTGCAGAACTGCTGCATAGCCATTCGGTCCCTAGTCTGTAGCAGTGCATGGGATTCTTCCATCCTAAGTGCAGAACTCTGCACTTGTCCTTGTTGAACCTCATCAGATTTCTTTTGGCCCAATCCTCTAATTAGTCTAGGTTCCTCTGTATCCTGTCCCTACCCTCCAGCATATCTACCACTCCTCCCAGTTTAGTGTCATCTGCAAACTTGCTGAGGGTGCAGTCCACACCATCCTCCAGATCATTAATGAAGATATTGAACAAAACCAGCCCCAGGACCGACCCCTGGGGCACTTCACTTGATACCAGCTGCCAACTAGACATGGAGCCATTGATCACTACCAGATGAGCTCGATGATCTCATCAGCTTTCTATCCACCTTACAGTCCATTCATTCATCCTACACTTCTTTAATTTGCTGGCTAGGTCAGGAGTGGGGAGCTTTGGCAGAGCTGGGGCGAGAGGATCCCAGCTCTAGAATATTGGGGGCTGCAGGTCAGGACAAAAGTGCAATGGCACAGGGGTGTGAGAGCTGCAGGCAGGAATCAGGAGTGGGGGGGAGCGTGTCTATCCAGTACACGTACTCTCTTTACTTTCACAAGGACCAGACTGACCTGTAGAACAGAGGTAGAAATAAGCATTGGCTTCCCAACTGTTGATATTTTATCATTCAGCTTTTAAATTTGTGGCTCCCCTAGCCAGATTTCTTCCCACTCCAAGATGCTGCTGTGTGGCTAATCCCCCCAGTGCTGCATGAGCACTACCTCAGAGGGAAGGATGGAGCTACCAGCGTGACAGCAGGGCTGAGGGTGGTTCCCTTAGCTCTTCACTCTCACTGCTGTGAAACTGGAGGATTTGGGGACCAGATGTGAAAAGCCTGACTTACGAGGAGAGGTCGCTTCCAACCCTAATCTTTATGATTCTATGATAACGGGCAGGATCTTCCTGAGAGAGCAGGTTGCTGCAGGCCAGGAGGCAGGTGAAGAGACAGTGGCTAGAGGCCCAGGGCTGGGATGGTGCGGGTGGTGCTGTGGGTTGGGATTGAGGGGAAGAGGTGCCAGGGCTGGGATGGTGCAGGGATAGGGATTGAGATTGAGGGGCATGGCGGGGGTGGGGATGCCAGGGTTGGGATGGCAGGGGGGAACATCATATTGGGATAGTTGGGTATGGCAGGGGCAGAGGTGCCAATGCTGGGATGGCAGCCGTGTCCTGTGAGTTGTGATAGAGGAGCATGACGGTGGCTAGGGGCACAGGGCTGGGATGGCAGCAGTGGGCTGCAGGTTGGAATTGAGGGGCATGGGGGGATGGGGTGCCAGGGCTGGGATGGCAGGGGAGGCAGTGGGTTGGGATTGAGCAGCATGGCGGGGATGAGGGTGCCACCCTCTGATTCAGCTGCAGCCTGCTGTCAGCTAACAACCTGGACTGGTCTCTCCCTAGCAGGCATTTCATCCCCGTCCCTTCCTGATGTGGTTCTGCCTCCAGCTGCAATACAGGAGTTGGTCTCAATCAACCTCCCATCTGGAAGCATGCGGCTTCTCCCTACTGCAGAAGACTCAGGGAGACTCTCTCCCATTCTCTCAGCAGTTCCTGAGCCCTTACCCTTTCCCTCAGGGATCCCAGCATAACACTCCCTCCTGCTGCAGGCAAATACTTTAATCTGAGCTACACAGAAAAAATCATTACCAAGGAGCAGGTCGAATAGGAGGCATTCCATTACCCCCACAGTCAAAACACTTTCCCTGTAGCGGGGTAGGTACCCCCACTCTGGCCAAAAGGGGCTTAAAACAGCCCAGGAAAGGGTTGTGGCTGGGAGCACAAAGCAGCTTCCAGGCTGATTGGCCAGGTGGCTGAGTGGCCATGCCCCAAACAGACTAGCAGGACCTTATAAAAGGTCTGAGAGGCAGGGGCCTAGAAGACAGAGTCTTCTCTAGCTGTGAAGACAGACTGGCCTGACTGCTGGGGAAGCTTGAGAAGGTACCGGGAGTGGAGCAGGGCTGGGGAGGAAGGCTAGAGGAGCTGGGGAGCTCCAGGCTGGCAACTCCCCAGGCTGCAGGGCCTAGTCTGAGGCCTAAAAGGGGTACTAGAGTTGCAGGGGGCAGCCCAAGGGTAGGCAGAGGCAGCAGGCCAAACCCTCCTTGCATGTGATGACTGACTGTTACACTGCAGTCTGCCCCAGGGAGTGGGGGCTTGATGGTGACTGGCAATAGCCTAGAGTAAGGCAAGGTGGGGATAGAGGGTTGGGGATTCCCCAGGGAGGGGAGACCCAGAGCTAGACTGTGGGGATACTGCAGGGGGCAGCACCCTGGGCACTGGAGTCCAGGGAGGAACACGGGGCAAGTGGGACATTGTCTGGAGCACCCTCTGCAGGCCACTGGAAAGAGCTGATTCCCTGGATGACCATCAGGAGGTGCTGCAGGGTGAGTTACTGCTGCCTTGTTACATTCCCACACCAGGTGGATTTTAGCTAGTGGTATGAGGCATCTGCTTTTGCCCACCCTCACAATCTCTGCTATTTGGCCAGGAAACATACTGGCCTTTGGGACCCCACTCTACTTAACCAGAGAGATCTGTTCTTAGCCACTGCATTTCAGACTTACTTAAAATCACAAATACTGTGCTATGTTTAAAGTGTGAACCCCACTTGGAGTAACAAGCCACACATACACCCTGTTTGCTGTGACATTCCCATCCAATGTTATCTGGACTAGTGATCTAGTAGGCCGCTCTAATCCTCAACTCTGGGATCCAGCCTTACCTGCTCAGCTGTGAGAACCTCCATTCCTGGGCTGTTCACGCACAGCCTCTGGCACATAAGCTGCTTTTTACATTGTGCAACCAAATGACACTAGCCAATATTTCTGGTCCCAGACACAACCCCAGGAACCTCCATCTTGCAGTGTACAGCTATGCCCACTAGACACTGCAAGCTTATATGAATTTGTCAATTTAACAAAGAAATCGGTATGTGCCAGACTTGTTATCCCAAGGGGAGTCTCTGACCTGCTTCAAACCAAACACACTGCTTCTGATAGAACAGATAAACAGATGTATTAACTACACAGAGAGATTTTAAGTGATTATAAGCTAAAGCAGGCCTGCACAACTCGGAAAGCAGCGAGAGCCATATTACTGCAAAAAAACCAGCTGCGGGCCGAAAAGCCCCGCCCCCATCCGCTTCCCCCCACCCCTACTGGCCCCCCGCGGGCTGCACAGTGAGCCCGGGCGGGCCGCATGTTGTGCAGGCCTGAGCTAAAGCATAACAAGTCGTCAGATTTGGTCAAAGGAAATAAAAGCAAAATGCATGCTCTGGACCTATTCCCTCTGAAGCCAGTCAGGACTCTGGGGGAGCCTCCTCTCTCTGAGCAGACTGTCTCCAGGGCAAGAAGCTTCACAGCTTCGACCTCCCTGAGTCTGACATCAGAGCATTCAACATCCCCTTCCACATTGTGCACTTCCCTTAGTGAGCCCACCTGAGCCCTACACCCCAACTCCACAGTCTAATGCAGGGGTCAGCAACCTTTCATACGTGGTGTGCCGAGTCTTCATTTATTCACTTTAATTTAAGGTTTCACATGCCGGTAATACATTTTAATGTTTTTTAGAAGGTGTCTCTCTATCAGTCTATATATTATATAACTAAACTATTGTCATATTGTAAAATAAATAAGGTTTTCAAAATGTTTAAGAAGCTTCATTTAAAATTAAATTAAAATGCTGATCTTATGCTGCCAGCCCGCTCAGCCTGCTGCTGGTCTGGGATTCATTTACCTAGGCTGGCAGTGGGTTGAGGGGGGCCAGCGGCTGGAACCCCAGACCGGCAGTAGGCTGAGCAGTTCAGCCCGCCGCCACTCAGAGGTTCCATCCGCTGGCCTCTGCCAGCCGGAGTACCAGCTGCTAGACCCGCTCAGCCCACTGCCGGTCTAGGGTCCCGGCACTGCCCACATCAAGTGGGTACCTACCTTCTCTCTGGTTCTGGCCCATTCTCATCCTCTCTCTCTCTACACTGCACTGAGGGTGGGGGTGCACTGAGCACAGGGCTGGGGGTTGGGGTGTAGGGTCTGGCCAGGAGCTAGAATGAGGGAGGGGGTTCCAGGTTGGGACAGGAGGTTTGGGTGTGGAGTGCTGTAAAGGAATAGAAATGCTCTCAATGACTCCTCTGACTATTGTGTGAAGATGTCCATACTCCCCTCTGATTCTTGATATACCTGAAGCTGTAACTTGACTCCAGGTGGGGGGGAAGAGGTCACCTGACCTCCTGCCCGGGAAGGAGACAAAGGAAGCAGGGGAGGAGCTGGGGGAGTGAGTTTCAGTCTGCAGCTGGCTAAGGAAGAGCAGGGAGGCCCAAATAGGGTCTGGCCTCCCTGGACCCCTGAAATAGATCCAGCTGAGGAGTCCGGTTCGCTCCATCTACAAGCTCTGTGTTAGATCATGTTCCTGTTGACTAATAAACCTGTTTTACTGGCTGGCTGAGAGTCACGTCTGACTGTGGAGTTGGGGTGCTGGACCCACGGGCTTCCCCAGGACCCTGCCTTGCTGGGGGAAGCACACGGAGGGGCAAAAGGGGCCGAATGCTCCAAAGTCAGACCCAGGAAGGTGGAAGCTGTATGCTGTGAAGCTCCTAGCCTTGGAGACAGGCTGTTTATGGAGAGGAAGCTTCCCCCCAAAGTCCTGACTGGCTTCATAGGGAGCAGTTCCAGACCATCGCCCCAGGGACTCCCTGACAAGCACTTACCTGGGGCAACTCCCATTTGGTGCGAGGAATGCAGGTGGGAATGGGGGGTGGTGGTGCAGGAGCTCCCGTTTGGTGCTCAGGGTGGGGGTGGGGATGGGGGGGTGCAAAAGTCAGGCTGTGGAGGGTGCATGGGGTGTGGGGAGGCGGGGTATGGGTGGGGAGTGCAGGAGTCAGGGCAGAGGGCTGGGGGCATGTGAGGGAGATGCAGGTGTCAGGGCATGGAATGTGGGGGGCGTGGGTATGTGTGAGGGTGCCAGTGTCAGGGCTAAGGTTGTGGAGGGGTGAAGGAGTCAAGCAGAGGGCTGGGTGTGTGTGAGGAGGGTCAGGGCAGAGACCTCGGAGGTGTGCAGGGCTCAGGGCAGAGGGCTGGGTGGTCAAAAGCAAAATGAAATGACTTTGTTGAAATGAAACGTTTCAATGGCCCGACCTGCAACCTCCCCCCACTCCCCCGCATTTTTCAATTTGCCCCAGTCATGCTCCTCCCCAACAACTCCCTTTGCCCACCCCCATGCTCTGATTCCCTTCAGCCTGCTCCCCCTGGGTCCCAGGCCTCCTCCCTCATGGGGCTGACTGTCTGGGGTTGGAGGCCATGGGCCAGGCAGATGCAGCGAATCTATCATATCTGGTCTCTTGAACCCCATCTCTAGGGACAGGCATGTTGATTGAGCGATTGCGGGACTAGGACAGCAAATGGCCTGGATGTTGGGCACCCATGGACAGTTGGGCAGTGGAGCAGGTTCTGGGGATCTGCAAGCCCTGGGCAGTTCCCAGGGATAGGGAGGGTTGAGTCCTGGAGGGCTGGGGAGCAGGTGGGGGACAGGGAGCAGGAGGGGTCTGATGAGATGAGCTCAAAGGTTTCCCTGGGGCATCACCCTGAGGCCTGATGGGACAGCAAGGAATGATGGTGCTAGGAGGGGGAAAGAAAATCCAGCTGGCATAGCTGCCTGTGGGAGGGAGGCAGAGGCTCTCTGCCTACGTGGCAACCCCCAGCCAGCCAGGCTATCGCCTGAAGCCCCCGCCCCGGCTCCTGGCCTAGGCCATGGTGTGAGCTGCCCACACAGATCAAGGTACTAGGTGCCATGGCCAGCAGTGCAAGGGGTAGTCCTCAGAGCCCCTGGACACTCAATGTCCTGGTGCCAGAGCTGCAGGTCCACCTGAGCTGGGCCCAGCACAGGACCCAGCAGCGTGCCCCTGCCCACCCATGCTGCCCCCCCCCCATGCTGGGGGGCAGGGTGCAAGGCTGTGGGGAAGGCCCTTCCTGTATAACCTGCTGCCCCTTCCCTGGCCAGGAGCAGATGAGGCTTGAAATCGCTGGGCTCAGCAAGGGGGAGATTTGAGGGGCTTTAGCTTAAGCCAGTGGCTCACCGGCTGCTTGCGGTGCTGAACGCAGCAAGTCAGCTCCAAGCTGGGCTGCCGGGGGAGGTGGGGCAGGTCCGCACCTGATCCTCGGCCACCTGTCCTTGCCACAGATTGGGCGGCCGGGAGCACCTGACAGCCAGAGCCCGCAAAATCCTCCCCAGCTGGCGTGTGGCTGGCACCGGGGCCGGGACGGGGGCAGTCGGCGCCTGGGGAGCCCGAGGCAGTGGGGACCGGAGCCGCTTAGCGCTCCTGGTGGGTGAAGAGGGAGACTGGCTGAGGGTGCCGGACACTCAGGGGTGGGTCCAGGGTTCCCCCTGTCCCTGAGCACAAAGGAGCGGCTCAGCAGGTGCCGCACCAGCTGGACCATGGGCACTGGTGCCAGCGCCGAGGAGAAACATTCCCGCGAGCTAGAGAAGAAGCTCAAGGAAGATGCGGAGAAGGACGCCAGGACTGTCAAGCTGCTGCTTCTGGGTATGTGTTGGGCTACAGAGCCAGCCCTCCATCTTGACCAACTCCCCAAGAGCCTGACCAGTTCTCCCCCATCCTGAGCCAGCCAGTCCCCCCCACAGCATCCTCACCAGCCCCTGCAGCTCCTGATCAGCAAGCCTGTGGCACGGGGCCTTCCCAGAGGGCTCCACCACACCCCTGAGTGACCTCAACTTGCCAGGCCCGGTGCTCTGCCCCGCAGGGGGCTGGGCCTGGGGGGACTATGTGTGACCAATGACCTGAATCCACCTGGCTCCCTGACACTGACAGAGACGGGGCTGGTGTCTTACAGACACTGTTGGGACCAGCTGGGATAAATCCGCAGCAGCTCTTCCGGCGGCCATGGGAACAGACCCCCGGTTGATGGGACTCAGCTTTGCTCGTTGACTGCTGTGGCCCTTGCCCAGCTGATTTCATGGCGCTGTGCCAACGGAGGGTCTGGCCCGCCATCGCTGGCTTTACACCTTGCTGTCTCAGCCCTCTGGGGGGCAATTTAGTGGAGGGGAGCAGCGGACTAGGGCTCTGGGGTTCTGTTGCTGAGTTTGTGACCAGGAGGAGTCATTTAAACTGCCCGTGCCTCAGTTTAACCTGCTGTGGGGCTGACACACTTTAAGCTCTTAGAGGAGAGGCTGAAATGCTGCGATTGCAGAAGATACTCGGACGTCACCCTCCACTCGTCCCACTGGCTGCATTTCTCTCCAGCCACCGGCATCTCAGTCCTCCAACCGTGGCCATCCGAGAGCAGTGATTGTTGTGGGCTCTAGGCTTACGCTGTCCTGGAGGCTCGCAAGGTGTCCCAGGCAATGCGCAGGAGCCCACACCTGTCCAATGGGCTGGATGGTACCTTTCCCTCTGCCCCGTTGCTGTGGCTGCCCCATCTCAGGGCAGGCAGACAAGGACCAGCTCCAGTCACCCAACAATAGCTGCTGTTCCCACAAGGCAAGGTTGGGGCAGAGCCTACAGCTGCCTTCGCACCCACTCCCTGCCCACAGATCGCTGTGGCCAGCATCTGCACTGGCCCGTACACCTGGGCCCAGGCGGCTCTGCCTGGGGCATGGTGCCTAAGCCAAGCTGCAGATCTCATTAGCCAGAGCCCTGTGTCTGCACAGAAGCGGATTAGGGCTGTAACTGGCCCCCCGCCCCGTTCTCAACTCTCCGTCTCGCTTCCCAGCCATTCACTGAGTGCAGCCAGGGGACTGTGGGCCGAGGTGGCTGCGTGAGGCAGCCGCCATCTTGTCCAACACACCAGCGCTTGAACCGGGGCCCTACGATGCTAAAACTAGCCTCCATGGTTTGAGCAAAGAGGGGGCCTGTGATACATGTGGGCTTCAATCCCACCTCAGGGCCCTGCTAGTCCATCCAATGGGTTGGTCCATCCAACCAGTGCCAGGGAGGAATTTGCAGCAGAACTGGATGGGCAGAGAGGATATCAGGCCACGTGATGCCCAGGCCACCCATGGTGGCTCTCCATCTCCCTTGCCCCCTCCATTGGAGATGATCAGCAGTGGGCTCTCTGTTGCACCCACCCAGTGCCCCTTGGCATGGCAACCCAGGTGGCTGTGTCGGGCACCACACTGGGCATGTTCCCTGCCATGACTTTCCTTTCTGTCCCCCAGGAGCTGGTGAATCCGGGAAGAGCACGATAGTAAAGCAAATGAAGTAAGTGGATTCACACCTCACCAATGCCTACCCACAATGCCCCCTGCTGCGAGAGGCTGGAGTAGTAGGGAGTTCCCCCACAGCCAGCACTACCGCCCCACCCCGGACACCTGGTTCTTTGAGACAGGATCTCCCACAGCAGCCTTTACTGACAGTGGCTTGCTGCCCCCTCCCCGATTTCTGCCTTTCCAGGTGATGCCCAGATGTGATGCGCTAGGGTTCAACCTCTGGAGGCTCCCCAATACCCCTCCTCACCTGCAGGGAATTCTGCCAACCCACCATGCCCACCGCAGTGCACTGAGACTCCAGCAGCACATGCCACTGGGCACGGCTGCCATACTGTCAAGCTGGTGTTGGGGAAACTCACTGGAGGGGATCAAACCAGTGGCAACGCCTCCAGCCCATTGGGTGCTCTCTGCGCTTGGCCTGGCATTGCCAGGGAGTGCCCAGCCGCAGAGCCCATGGCCTCCGCCAGGCTCACCTCCTGCTCCTGTCTCCACTAGGATCATCCACCAGGATGGATACTCCCTGGAAGAGTGCCTGGAGTTCATCTCCATCATCTACAGCAACACCCTGCAGTCCATGCTGGCCATCGTGCGGGCCATGGGCACATTGAGCATCCAGTACGGGGACTCGGCCCGGCAGGTGAGCTGGGCACAGGAGGGGGATGCGTGGGGTTCTTCACCCCTCTTGGCCACCTATAGCAGTTGATGAGCCCCCCCTTGGGCCCTGGACAGCAGAGCCGAGTAGTTTAGTTCATGCTTTTAGATTCAGCGAATCTAGGTTCGATTCCTGCTGCTGACAGGGCTTTACCTCAGAGCATCCTGGTGAGTCCTTGGCTAAGTCGAAGCAGCTGACCCAGCTGCATCCTGTCTCCCCAGGATGATGCCCGTAAGCTGCTGCACTTGGCTGACACCATTGAAGAGGGCTCCATGCCCAAGGAGATGTCTGACATCATCGCCCGCCTCTGGAAGGACGAGGGCATCCAGGCCTGCTTCGAGCGCGCCTCGGAGTACCAGCTGAATGACTCGGCCGGCTAGTATGAACCTTCCTGCGTAACCTCCTAGGGCACCTGCTGCCCAGGCAGTGCCAGGCTCAGGTGCCCCTGCAGACCTCATCACAGAGGCATTGGCAAGGGAGTGGTCTGCCAGTCCCGTGGGAGATGGGCTAGGAACCTCCTTGGCTTTGCACTGACCTGGAGGCTGGGAAGAGCTTGGGAAATGTCAGAATAAGTGGTTTTAATGTTCCCCAGTATGTGAGGGAGTGTGTGGGGGGGGCCCACCCCCGGCGCCTAGTCCCATTCCTCTGGCACAGGCAGCCCTCTGCTGAGCCCCCACGGGCACTGGCACAGGGAGGTGGGCATGGGGCCAAAACGGTACAGTCTGAAGGGGCATGACACTTCTGGGACTCGGAGCAGCTCCAGCTGTCAGTGCGGGGCCGGGGCCCCTCTCCTGGAGACGCAGAGAGAGGTTGGAAGGCAGGAGGCGTGTTGCAGTCAGGGTGCCCGGGGGGAAGTCTGTAGCTATAGAGTGCCAGCCGTTTGCTGTGTCCACACAGCACCCGATCTCAGCACCACTGCAATATAAAGAACTAACAGCAGCAGGTGTCTCTAGAATCTAGCAACACACGGGGTGGGCGGGATCCAGCTAGATCCAAGGGACCCCTTGTGCTGGGCACTGCCCAGACACCCAGCGAGAGCCAGGCCCTGCCCCAGGAAGCCCGCAGTAAGGGGGGGGGGGTGAATGGGCATCTGAGCTGGAAGCTAGTCCTCTCATGGCGCCCATTAGAGCTTTGTTAGCTCTGCTGAAGCCGCTGCCTCCCCCCAACTCTGAGCTGGGGCCAAAGCTCCTTCAAATCCACCAAGCTCAGCACCCAAAGCGACCCCGGTCAGGGGGACGCAAGCATGAGGCAGCAACGAGGCTGGATCCCTGACCCCCCTGCGCCTGCTTGAGCCACCCAGCCAGGAGGGCTCCCAGCCTTTGGCTCCAGCCGCTCTGGGTCTGGGGAGCGTGGAAACCATGCCATCCCCACGGCGATGAGTGTTTCAGGCCCTTCCTTTCTGCCTGGGCAGCTACCTGAGCGACCTGGCGCGCCTGGTGACACCCGGCTACGTCCCCACAGAGCAGGATGTGCTGCGCTCCAGGGTCAAGACCACCGGCATCATCGAGACCCAGTTCTCCTTCAAGGACCTCAACTTCAGGTAGGGCACGGTGTGGGAACGGGGCCTTGCTAAGCACAGACAGCCCACAGGGGAGGAAGGGGTGTCAACAGCAATCCCAGCAGCCAGCTCCAGGTGTGGGTGCAGAGAGCCGCCCCAAAGCCTGTGTGGCACAAGAGAAGGGGGTGCTCAGCTTGGGCATGACTGCGGGGTCTGGGGCACTGGAGACCCAGTCAGGGGGAGGCCGGGATTCGAAGGGTTAAAGCGAGGAGGAGATGTGGGAGGGATGGGAGCAGGCAGGCAGTGCTGGGCACAGGGCCCGGAGCCGCCTGGGCCAATGCTGCTCGTGTCCCAGGGTGGCAATGCACTGACACGACAGAACAGCGGGGTTGGGGCCCTCCGCTTTCCAGGGCTGTTTTCACATTGAGCTGATACAGCCTCTGGTCCTGGCCCCCGCCAGGGATCAGCTGAGCCCCACGTTCAGCCCAGGCCCAGGCCCTGGGGCGGGTTCTGCTCTCACCTGCTGAATCTTGGCACCATAATCTCACCAGGGCTCGTCCCAGTCTTCATTTGTTAGTGGCTGGCGCCATCTAGCGCTGATGCACCCAGGCTGGGAGCGGGGCCAGCGGGGGCTCTCCGGGCCTTGCTGTGCCAGCCAAGCTGTGGTCTGCAGCCTTTTCTATTGTGGGCACAGCAGAGCGTTTAACTCCCCCGCAGTGAGAGCCTCCAATTAGCTCCTGCTCCCCCATTCCGGGAGCTCTCCCATCTTATTCTGTAGAGGCCCCTTTCTCTGCTCCAGACACCTCTCCCCAGTCCCAGATGGGTGGCCCTGGCCAGCTGCTACCGGAGATGCCACATGGACACTGCCGAGGACACACCTATCCTCAGCATGGCCCTCTCAGCCCATTTCCCCTTGGCTGGGCACCACAGCTGGCACTTACCAAGCCTGTCAGTGGCTGTGTCAGCCAAGCCTGCACTGGGGGCATGGACCATAGCCCCCCAGGGGTTGTCCTTCCAGGTAAGAGTGGTGAGACCCCTTGCCCAGTGCCGGACCTGCTCCGTGGCTAACCCAGCACCGTTCTCCACCACATTGCACAGCAGGGGCAGGGTCCGTGCCACTGGCCACGCCCAGGTCTCCAACCATCCCTTACTTGACAGCTGTCACCTCAGCCGTGGCCAGCCCCGAGCTGTGGTCGGCTGCATGTGGCCAGGCGCCTCTGCAGAGATGCCCCCAGCCCAAGCCATAGCAGAGGTGCAGAGTCTGGGGTGAAGCTGCCCCCACCCCCGGGAGGTCTCTTCCCCCACGCTAGCCATGCAGCCTGTGCCCAGTTCGGAGCCTGGCTGCTCAAGGGACCCTCTCCCTGGCCCCAGGATGTTCGACGTGGGCGGCCAGCGCTCCGAGCGCAAGAAATGGATTCACTGCTTCGAAGGGGTCACCTGCATCATCTTCATCGCCGCCCTCAGTGCCTACGACATGGTCCTGGTGGAGGACGACGAAGTGGTGAGTGGAGCCCAGCTATCAGCGGGGGACTGGGCAAGGCCCTTGGCTCCTAGCTAGAAGGAGCCTGTCGGGCTCAGGCGCTGGGGCCAGGCCATGTGCCAGCAAAGCAGCGAGCCAAACACTGAGGCCTCAGCTCCATGCTGAACTCCTCCAACGCCAGCCTATCACAGAGCGCCTCCAAAAACATCCAGCCAATCAGCTCACGCCCCTGAGATTGGCTAGCCAATCTGATCCTCTGTGGCAGTGGGGAGCACAACTCAAGGTGGGGGCTCTCTGCCTGACTCTGCCACTGACCTGCTGGGTGACCCTGGCCATGTCACTGTGCTGCTCTGTGCCTCAGTTTCCCCAGCCATAAATGGGGATGCTGCTGCTAGGCTCTGTTGAGTATGCTGTGATCTCCAGATAGAAACCTCTCTGTGGTATTAAGAGGAGCTAGCGGGGCTCAGCCCCACCAGGCAGCAGGGGCTAGGGACTGCAGGGGAGCAGTAGTGCATGCACGGGAAGGCTACAAGGGTTGCCAAGCTAGAGAGGGTAGGAGACCCTGCAATCTGTCCTCCACCTGCCCAGCTGGCCTCCCATTCGCATCCCCAGACACTCCAGGAGACAAGGCAGGAAAGTGATGCTTGAGCTTCAACTAAAAGCCCCATTTGACCCCTTTTTCCACCCCAGAACCGGATGCACGAGAGCCTGCATCTCTTCAATAGCATCTGCAACCACCGCTACTTTGCCATCACCTCCATCGTCCTCTTCCTCAACAAGAAGGACGTCTTCCTGGAGAAGATCAGGAAGACCCACCTCAGCATCTGCTTCCCTGATTACGACGGTACATGCCCAGCCTGCCGGGGGTCCTCTGCTGCCCTTTTCGCGTGGGGAAAGGGGAGGAGAGGGTGCAGGGGAACAGAGGTTTGATTCACAAGTCAAATGGGTTTTCAGGGACAAACGGAGACCTGAAAGTGCCCAGATCCAAACGCCAGCGACCAGCGTGTAGGTTAGATATGCACAAGGTGGCCCCAGCTGCAGGGCACATCTCAGAAGCAAAGCAGGCTGCTAAGTGCCAGATCAGCTACTTACACTAAACACACCCACCTGTGCTGCCATCACTGGCCACCAGATCTCCCCACTGCTCCATGCAAAGGCCACCTCTGCACAGCCAGCGCTCCCCCTCCCCCAGCCCGACAGTGGTTGTGGGTTATTTTTTATGCTGTTGACAGCTAGGATTGATGTTCATGGAGCTTTTTGATTTTTGAAGGTTGTTTATCAACTTGCATTTTCATGGTCGTGCACAATTTGGAGTTTTCAGCGGCTTTAACTTTTCTTTCCGTTTAAACGTTCACACTCGTAGGAGATGGGGGTGGGGGGCAGACAATAATTAATTATTTAACACTGGCAGATGCTCAAATTCAGTTAAAGCTGTATAAGCTGTCACTGTCACCGTCACCCAGCCATCGAAAACAGATCTGCTTAAATCAGGGGTGGGCAAACTACGGCCCACGGGCCACATGTGGCCCGCCTGCCATTTTTATGTGGCCCGCGAGCTCGGACCGGGGGTGCAGTGCCAGTGGCCCTGCGCTCCCAGCCCGGGGTGCCGGGCTGAGCGCAGCAAGCTGTGGGGCCCTGTGCTGCTCAGCTAGGGGCCAGGCCGAGCGCGGGGAGTGCTGGGCAGATAAGCAAGTGCGGGGGGACTTAGGTGGTGGGTTCCCAGGGCTGGTGGTTGGGGGGGGCATCTGGAGGGGGCATTCAGAGAGCAGGAGGACTAGATAGGGGGTGGGGTCATGGGGGTGGAGTTAGAGTGTGGGGGGGTCTCTGGAGGGGGTAATCAGGACAAGGAATGGGGGGGTTGGATGGGCTGAGGGTTCTGACAGGGGCAGTCAGGGGGCAGGAAGTGGGTAGGGGTCAGATAGGGGGTGGGGCCAGGCTGTTTGGGGAGGCACAGCCATCCCTACCCGGCCCACCACACGATTTTGAACCCTAGTGTGGCCCTCAGCCTGGGGCCTCGCAGCTTGCCACACTCAGCCCAGCCCCCAGCTCGGGATTGCGAGGCCACTGGTAGTGTGCCCCCGGCCCAAGCTCGCGGGCCACATAAAAATGGCCACCCCTGATCTAGTCTGACCTCCTGCATGTTGCAGGCCACAGAATCTCACCCATCCACCCTTATAATAGATCCTTAATCCCTGGCTGAGATACTGAAGTCCTCAAATCATGATTTAAAGACAGCGTTACAGAGAATTCACCATTTACATTAGTTTAAACCTGCAAATGACCGGTCCCTGTGCTGCAGAGAAAAGCGAAAAATCCCCAGGGTCTCTGCCACTCTGACCCAGAGGAAAATTCCTTCCCGACCCCAGCTATGGTGATCAGTTAGACCATGAGCATGTGGGCAAGACCCAGCAGCCAGACACCTGGGAAAGAATTCTCTGTAGTAACTCAGAGCCCTCCCATCTAGTGGTCCATCACCGGCCAGTGGAGATATTGGCTAATGGCTGTCGTGGCTGGGCTACATGCCATTGTACTTCATCAAACCACCATCAGCCCTCAGCATACCGTCCCTTCCGTAATCTTCATGCTCAGTTTTGACACCAGTTGGCATTTTTCTGCTTCCCTTGGGAGGCTGCTCCAGCTACTTCACTCTGATGGTTAGAAACTTTCATTTAATTTCAGGACTAAACTTGCTGAGGGCCAGTTTACATCCATTTGTTCTTGTGTCCACATTTGCACTTAACATAAATAATTCCTCTCCCTCCCTGATATTTATCCCTCGGATGTATTTACAGAGAGCAATCATCTCCTCTCAGCCCTTGTTTGGTTAGACTAAACAAGCCAAGCTGTTTTGAGTCTCTTCTCTTAAAAGTAGGTTTTCTATTCCTTGGCTCATCCTAGCAGCCTCTTTTTGCACCAGTTCCAGTTTCAATTCCTCTTCAACATGGGAGACCAGAATTGCACACACTAGTTATTCCAGATGAGGTCTCACCAGTGTCTTGTGTAATGGTACTAACACTTCCCTCTCTCTACTGGAAATATCTCACCTGATGCATCTTAGGACCAGGGGTAAAAGTAACTTAAAGGACTTACCGGTACGCTGGAGTCCTTGGGTGGGAAGGGGAGGCTACTGCAGTAAAGCCCCGGTCCCTTTAAATTGCTGGCGGAGCCCTATGGCCGAAGCCCCAGGATAGCGGTGGCAGCCGGAAGCCCGGGGCAGCTATTTAAAGGGCCCGGGGCAGCGATTTAAAGGGCCCGGGGCTCTGACCGCTGGGGGAACTCCAGACCCTTTAAGTCGCCAGCCTAGGGAAGCTGCGCCCTGCCAGTACAGTCAGCGGTGTACCGGCTCTTGCTGATACGTCGTACTATAGCATACTGGGTTACATTCACCTCTGCCTAGGAACGCATTAACCTTTTCGTGGACACATCACATTAACAGCTCGGAGTTGTTCCATGAGTAACCAATACACCCAGGTCTTTCTCATCCTTTGTCACATCCCCATCTTCTAGCACAAATTCAGTACCGCCCAAGTCCAGCGTTTGGGTGCACTCAGCTGGTGCCCACTCTCCTGGTGCCTGAGTTTCCACCGTTAAAGTCCGCATGTTGCCTAGTGGTTTCTGTGGGTGAGCATGCACAGACCTGCCTCGGTCTGGATACGGCAGGGAGTGGTTTGCTGGGGAGAGGTTCTAGTGGTTGGAGCAGAAATTAGCGGTCAGGAACTGAAGCCAAGGGCCAGGTGGTGAAGGGGCCATGGCAGCTGTGGACGAATGCTATGAGCAGCCAGTGCCCTGCAGCTGGGTGTGAGCACTCAGCTGCTGATTGTCCAAGCAGACCCCACCATGCTCCTCAGCAGGGTGACCAGACAGCAAATGTGAAAAATTGGGACATGGTGTGGGGTAAGTGGAGCCTATATAAGAAAAAGACCCAAAAATCAGGACTGTCCCTATGAAATTGGGACGTCTGGTCACCCTATTCCTCAGACGGTGGGGGGGTGAAGCCAGCAGCTAAGCAGGCAGGTGAGCTGCAGGTCCTCACACCTCTGATGTCCCTGAGCCTCCTGGAGCCCTAGCTCAGCAGGACCTCCCCTGAATTCTCAAATCAGACATCACCCAGGTGGGGGGGAGGTGACCCTAACTTGCACCAAGGCCACTGCAGAGAAAGGGAGCTGCCCTACTGCCCAGGCTTTAGGGTGCAATGGGGCCTGCTGCCCAGTGCTTAAATTATAGGGGGCCTCACTAAAACTGACCAGGTTACACCCCTAACTCCAGAAGAGGGCTCCCAGCTGAAGATACCAGGAAGCGAGTTGGGGACCAAGTTCCTTTGAGAGTCTGGGGTAGCTTTCTGGCCCAGTATTTCTGCCTGGAGGGCACAATGCAGGCCTGTGAATACAGGTGTCTGAACTCCTTGCAGTATTATATCCCCTGGGGGAGGGCCAGCCCCAAATTCCCCAGCCTGGAGAGCCCTTTTGGGAGAGCCCCAGAGGGAAGTGTTGGGGATAGGGGAGCAGGTAGTCTGGGGATGGAGACTCTAGAGCCTCTCTCTTGCCAAGCAACCCAGCAAGTGAAGAGCTCAGAGCCTTGGGACAGCACTGCCCTAGCTGGCAACGTGACACCCCTACCACAGGGCAGGGCTCCACCAGGCCTCCCGGCTACACTGCTTGGACATGCATGTGGGCAGGTATTTCCCAAAGGCAGGTGCTGCACGGCTGGGGCTGAGATTCACAGATGCTCTGACATGCCAAACTCCCCCAGGATACACTGGAGAGGGGTGAATACGGCCCATGCTCTGCACATCCAGCAGAGGAGGGAGCTCGGGGCAAAGCCAGGTCAGCTGGGACAAGGCCCACTGTCAGGATCCTCACTTATCGCAGGGCAGAGTCAGTGCTTCCCTCCTGCCCCCTACAATCCGTAGACCCACTATTAGTGCTAGGCTCCCACATGGGAACACACTGCAGTGGGCAGCTTGCATACAAACCGCAAGCCTGGGGACACCCAGAGGTGTGGCTGGGTCCAGCATGCCACATGGCAGCAACTTAGCAACCACCCCCAGGTCTCTGCAGCCTACAGAATCACCCATCACTCCCAAGCCCCTGCCTCACCAGAAGAGCCTTAACTCTGCCCTCTATCCTGGCTTTGCTGCCCATACCTCTGCCACACTCCCAGTCAGTACCCCTGTGCCAGCTGGCTCCCCTCAGTGCCAGGCAGAGCCAGATATCCTGCTGGTGCCAACTCTAAGGGCATCTCTGCCAGTCCTGCATGGCAGGTGTTTGCAGGAGCTGATCATGCTGGCAAGGTTCTTTGCCCACACTAGGAGTGACCATGGCCATCTCCCTGCAGGAGCAAAGCCACGCCTTCAATGTGGACTCAGTGGCTGGTCCTAGCAGAGTCCCATTCTCGACCAGTGGTTCTGGCTCCTTGCATTTACACTGGGGAAGAGGGGTGCCAACTGGGGAGGGCCCAGAGGTGGCAGAAAGTCCCCTTCTCCTCTCCTGGGGGCAGCTCAGCCCTGCTGTTTAAGATGACCTGGGCATCTGTGGCAGTGGGGGGAAATCAGACATGCATTTGGATTTGACTGGAGAGGAGAAAGGGGAGAAAATGGGGTGATGAAGCTTTGGGGGATCTCAGCAGCAGGGCCTCAGTAATGGCCTGGGGCATCTGGCTCCTTGGGCCAGTGGCCTCACAGCAGGTTGGGGTGGGGGGGCACGGAGTTGCTGGCAGGCTCTAGGGTGTCCATGCCTCCCCTCAGGGCCAGTTCAGCAGCCAAGCCACCCCCTGTCCTGGCCTCGATGTTTCCATAGGACCCAACACATTCGATGACGCGGGCACCTACATCAAGATCCAGTTCCTGGAGCTCAACATGCGCCGGGACGTAAAGGAGATCTACTCCCACCTGACCTGTGCCACCGACACAGAGAACGTCAAGTTCGTCTTCGACGCCGTCACTGACATCATCATCAAAGAGAACCTCAAGGACTGTGGCCTCTTCTGAGCCCCTGGTGCCACCCCCCCAATCACCCCCCCCATGCTGCAGTGCCCCCTATGTCCACAGGCCCCCCCACCCCATCACCAGCCCCCAGTGCCACATCTGCAGCTACCCATCTGTACCACATCCACGTTGCCCCCTCCCGGTACCATGGCTATTGCAACCTATCACCCCCTAGGTTCACGGCCACAGCTCACCATCCAAATCCCCCCATTACCTCCTGGTACCACTGCTGCTGCTTCCTCTCTGTCCCACGTCCCCCTCCCCTTTTATTAATAAAGAGATTTAGCCTCAGCCTCTCTGCTCATTGCCCCGTGCCGAGTTCCTGATCCCTGGCATGGAACAAGCCAAGCGCGTGGCCTCTGCAGCCCGTCTGCTCAACAGAGCATTGGTCCTGCGAGTGCAGCTCCCCAGGGCTGGGGCAGACTCACAGCTGCTTTCCTTGGGGTTTCCCTCTCCCAAGGGCCCCCAAACACCCTTTTGCTGGGGATGGAACCAATCAAAGCAGCACAAACGGGGGCGTTTCTTTCTACATTTTATTATTTCAAACCATGTGAACAATTTGGTAAAACATCCTGTGATAAAAGCTAGGTTGCGTCCGTTGCTGGCTAAGGGTCCCAAGCAGCTCGCCGGGGCCTGCTTACATACAGCAGTGTTTCCTCAACCGACGCTACAGTTAGAGCTAAGAAACTACATTTAAAACAGAGTTGACAGGAGAGCAACCTCAGGAGCAATCCCTGCCCACGGGGGCAGGGGAGGAGAAGGAACGGGAAAGAAGCGGACATGATCACCACCGCTTATTCCTTCGCTGGCGTCTTAGCCCTTAGAAACCTAGTTCTGCCGATGGGAAAATATGTGGCTCGAGGTTCTCGGCCATGTTCTCCCCATGCTGGGGACCGAGTCTGGCCCGGCGATCTGGAGGGGAGAATTTATTTGAACCCAATTCTGAACACAACTAATGGTGGAGCGAACTACGGAACAGATGTAAACGTACTAACACCCCTCAAGGCACAATTTATTGATTTTAACTGTAGAAGATTGTGAGGACAACTTGACCATTTAGTACTGGACCTTGTTAAATAGTTTTTTAAAAAAGATCTCATTTAAAAAGCAATGTAAAATGCAATTTTCTTTTTTTTTTTTAATTGATTTTTTTTAAAAGGAATGTTGATTTTTTTTCTTGCTGGTCTGTGCAAATCACAGAAGCCTGAGGGACTCGCTGGAGCACACCCCCCCCCCCCCCCGACCCTCCCACAAGTGAAAGAGCAACGGTTCAAATGTAAACATTTGGAAAGTGATTTCTTAAGCGAGGACAGTCAGGAACAATTCCAACCGTAGTTTAAAAAAAAAAATAATTAAAAATGTGGGTTCCCCCATCCCCAAAATTTTTTGTTTGTTTCATTTTGAAGCTGCTGTGCTTTAGTTTAACCAGATGAAAATGTCCCAATCTGCGGCCACTCATCTGTGTGACCCATGAAACCTTGTGGGGGTGGGCAGGGGGGAGAAATACCAAGCAGGTTCAGATAGAAACATGGCTTGCAGCAGGTGGCTGGGGGTCCCAGAGGGGACCTGCCTTCGTGTCATGATCATTAACCAAAAAGTCTTTTATTAGGAGAAAAAAAAAAAAGAAAGAAAAACACAAAAAACCAAGAAGCAGAAGTTGTTAAATGGTGCAGTCCTTCCTTCGTCGGCAACAGCCTCTCCTCCGGTACATGCAGTTCAAGTAATCCTAGAAGACAGACCCAGGAGTTATGCTGGTGAAACCTGTGGGCTGCGCAGCCATGACTGATCACCACGTCACTTTCCGGCACCCAGGCTGATGGGACTCTCCAGCCTTAATGGGAGAGTCTGGAGAGACCGGACTTAGGACAGACGCGTGCAAACCAGTGGAGGGGGAGTTAACCGCCGTCTGGCCCACAGGCAGCTCTAGAGCCCCGCTGCAGCCCCCAATGGGACTGTGGGGGGAGAGGCAGGAAAGGGGAGACACAAGGAGGTTTCTTTGGTGCCCATTTAATGCCATGCCTCCATGTGGGTCATCAGCGATGGGGACTGAACCAGTGACCTCTGGATCTGGATCAGCAATGTGTGTGTGGGTTCCCATTGCCACAGGAGGGGCCGGGCCGGGTTCCACCTGCCTGTCAGGACTATCAGGAATGGCAGCAGCCTGGCCCTATGCAGAGCACCTAGCTTTCAGTGCCCTGGACATGCCTTCAAACACAGGCCCTGAGGGAACACACCCCCATGTCCCCTCTCCTTCCCCCCACCCCCGAAGGGGAAACCAGCATCGCCAGGAGCTGCGTTCGGAGTGGGGGCTGAGGGCAGTGGGACTGTGAGCACTGGACACAGCCGTCGGCAGTCACTGGCTACCAGATCTAGGGCACAGCTTCCCTGAGCCGCTGCTGGAGTCCTTCCCCCAGGAGCAATGGGCGTCCCCCTGGCACAGCTGGCTTTGTAAAGCCACGTTGTGTGTGAGCTGCCCAGGGAAAGGGAGCTGGCTGGATCCGCCTTTCCCATGGTGTGTCAGGATGGTCAGAACCCAAGGGCACAAGCCCCACAGCCCCGGCAACACTGGGCCCTGTGCCTGCCCTCAGGCACATCAGCGTCGCTGGACGTGAGCGCTGCCAGGGTAAGAGCCCTCTCACCCCCACTGGCCTCCCCAGGGAGGGCCCAACGCCTGGACCTGCTGCAACCTGTGCCACCTAGAACCAGTCCTCTGCTCCCTCAACCCATGGGCCACCCCTGGGCTCCCCACCATAGAGCCACCCAGGGCAATGGCTTGATGCTTAGGAGGTGATGGCTGGGGGCCAGGTGGCTTGGATTTCACCATGACTGGGCTCCAATCTGCCCCACATGGGACAGGGTCACTAAGCGAGGTAGAGAGGCTGCATTCTTCAGCCCTCCAGGGCCGGCAGGCCCCCATTTCCCTCCCCACAGGCCTGTGGGGCCTCCAGTCCCCTCCTCATGGGCCTGTGTCTCCCAGCAGCAGCTCAGAGCAAGGTTCCATTATCTCTGGGAAGTGTTGCCCTGGCCTATACTCTGCCTGCCTTGTGCATTACTGAGAGGTGCTCCCCTTGGGCTGATCCATGCAGTCAGGCTGCCCCACACCACAGCTCAGTGGGGCGGCTTGAGAAGGGAGGAAGGGCCCGTTTGCTCACGGACCCAGGGCTGAGAGGCTCACGGGAATGTGGAGAGAGAAGGACCCTGGCTGCAGAGCCATCCCCGGAGCTCCCCAGCCTGGGCATTAGTGCCTCTCCTCAACAGGCTGTCCCTGGGAACCAGCCCCTCCCCGCTTTCCTCAGGCCTCTATCCCTGAGCCCTCGCTGGGCACTGGGGACTCCCTGGCCAGCCTCACCTTCCCCCGTTCCACAGCAGGTGCTTTAGAAGAGCCCGCAGTCCTTCAGGTTGTTTTTGATGATGACGTCGGTGACGGCGTCGAAGACGAACTGCACGTTCTTGGTGTCGGTAGCACATGTGAAGTGCGTGTAGATCTCCTTGGTGTCCTTCCGCTTGTTCAGGTCCTCAAACTTGCTCTGGATGTAGCTGGCCGCCTCGTCATACTTGTTGGCCCCTGAGGAGGAGGAAAGGGAATGAGCCATCTGAGTACAGGGCACAATGCTAAGAGGCAGTTCCCCTGAGCACTGATCCTAGGTTGGTCCCTTCACCTGGCAGTGCCTCAGTTTCCCCAGGCAGAAAGCAGATCCTGACCTGGTGCATGAGCTGGGTGTGTGCCACGAGCACAGCCACACTTTACACCATAGGGATGTTGGCAAGTAGCGTACGGAGCGTTAATAAATGAACAACAAATGCTTTAATAAATGGCTATTTGACTGCTAGAGAGTGCATAGGTTGCTTATAGCCACTGCTTACAACAGAGGTAAGCAAACTACGGCCCGTGGGCCAGATCTGGCCCCTCAGGGCTTTGGATCCAGCCCACGGGATTGCCATCCCCATGGTGCCGTGGGCCCCATGCTGCTCCCAGAAACAGCTGGCACCACTTCCTTGCGGCTCCTGGGGGAGGGGAAGGCAGAGGGCTCCCTGTGCTGCCCTTGCCTGTGGGTACCTCCCCCAGTGGTCCCACTAGTCAGGATCGGGGAACCGCAGCCAATGGGAGCTTCGGGGGAAGTACCCACTGGCAAGGGCCATGCGTTCAGCCCTCTGCTCCCCCTCCCCCAGGGGCCACAAGGACATGGTGCCAGCCGCTTCCTGGGACTGGCAGAGAGCCTACCTAGGCCCCTGTCACGCTGCTGCCACCCCAGAGCGGCTCCAGGTAAGCGGCCCTGGGCCCTGAACCCCTCCTGCACCCTAGCCCCCTGCTGCACCCTGCACACTCCCCACCACACCCCACACTCCCTGCCACATCCCAACCCCATGCTCCAGCCTTACATTCATGGCCCTGCAAGCAATTTCCCCACCCAGATATGGCCCTCGGGCCAGAATGTTTGCCTACCCCAGCTTACAGCCATCCCAGAACACACCCCTGTCTTCATTCACTAACCTTCATCACCGGCCCTTTCTAGAAAATGTGACCCCAAATACTAAGCCTCACCGATGTCTCTCCTGGCCAGTGTAAATGTGGAGCTTCTCAGCCCTACACATGCCTGAGCCTTGGTTGAATCCCATTAACCTCTTGGCTTCAGGGAGATCTTGAGGCAATGAGTTCCACAGGTCAAATATATACTGGGTGTAAAAGTATCCTCAGTAATATTCAGGGTGTTGCCTTTCAATGTCCCAACTATCCCCATGAAAAGAAACACGCCACCGACCATTCATGTGCTTACGCACCTTGCCAATCATGTCTCCCCTTACTCATCTCTGACCCCGTTTCTCCACACCTCCTTGCTGGCACTTGTCTCTGAAATCCCTTTGTCTGCTATGTACCATGGTAGGTATGGGTGAGGACAGCTGGGCCTGGTGTACCAGGAATATTTCCTCCATTATTCTGTCTCAGGGGCACCTCACACTGAGTTGCATTTACCTTACACCCCTGTGCAGAAGGGCTGTGCTATTATCCCCAGTGTACAGATGGGCAAACTGAGGCACAGATGAGGGACCAGGGAATTGAACCTGAGTCTGATGAATCCCAGCTTTGTGCTCTAACCCTTGGACCAGCTTCACGTAGTCTTTCCCATGGTTAAAATGACCCCAACTTGAGCAGCTCTGTTGACAGCAGTTGTACCCTGGCCTGGGCGCTGAGGTGCCTGGGACAACCCACAACAGTGGCTACAAGTAACAGAGAACCCAGCCACATGGCCAAGCAGGTCAAGTGACTCCTCCCACATGGGTCTCCCTGGGGCCAGCAGTGCTGGGTGCGCCCAGAAGCGTTGCTGAGCTGCAGCCCTCGCTACTTTACAGGGAGGACTATTCAGTCTCATTGCCAGGCTCAGAGGCAGCTCAGCGTCCCCATGACAGGGCTGCAAATGTGTCAGTGGATCAACAGATGAGGTGAATGAGGATCTTTTACTGGCCCAACCTCTGTTGGTGGAAGAGCCCCTCTTTCAAGTCCCAAAGCCGGGGCTGAGGTCACGGCCTGCGCTGGTGTGTGCTGTTTGCCCAAATGCCCCCCACCCTGAGTCTAATGCCCACGCAGGCCCATCCATACAGAGAGCCCAGCTCCAGGTTCACCTCACAGGGCAACTCCTGATCTCCCCGAGCTGCATGGGCAGGGCAGGAGACAGGCAGTGAGTATTAGGGCCAGCCAGCAGGGCGCGCTGTCACTCAGTAAAAAGCGATGGCAGAGGGGTACCATGTAAGGCCCAAAGCGTGCAGTGCTCACTGGAGCAGCCCTGCCCCTTGGCTTGGCCCTGCCCTCTGGCATGTCTGGTTGGCCTGAGACAGTTCCCTCCTCGGAGGGGGAAACAGGGGAGGAGGAAGATCGGAAAGATGGAGTTGTGCCTCTCATAAGAAGGTGCCCACAACATGGCAGCTGCATCCAGGACTCAGCTCCCAGCACGCACGGCTGGGGACAAGGGTGTTCCCTCTGCCCCTCAGACCCTCTGTCCATACCCCACGCATTGCTTGGGGGTTTTCCCCATTCACCCCCAACCCCTTGGGCTCCCTCCTGTCCTGATTAATGCCAGCCAGGCTGAGGGGAAAGGAGGGGCCCCAGAGGAGAGCGCTCCTGGCATGGCTCCGTGCAGCCTTAGTGCCCCAATGCGACACCTAGCCCAGATGTTGGCTAGTGGCTGGCGAAGTTCAGAGCCAGGCCACAAATGCCACGCTAAGGAGATGCTTCTGCTGGCTCCAAAAGCCACCCAGTCACTAGGGGATTTGAATTCAACTTAATCAATCACGCCTGTTCTGCATCAAGACTAGTCCAGGGCATGGAGGGAGCTAAACAACAGGCACCTCCAGTAATTGCTGATCTGAGGAGACTGCCAGCCCTGTCACCACTGACTTGCTGTTGCACCCACGCCTCATTTCTCACTCCATAGGCTACCACAGTTGCTTACAACACAACTTTAACCCCCAGCCTCCAGTGAGCAGCTCTCAATGCTGGAGGAGACAGATTTCACACATGGGACAGCGTGAGTCAGCCTTTCCTCCTGGCTGGGCCACGACTCCAGCGTCGCCAGCTCTCACAAGGAGTCATGCCATTGTACGAGATTGCAGCTTCCTTCAAAAAAGGTGTCTTGCCCTCCCAGCTGCAGAGAAAAGCTCGACAGCAGCTCAGACATCAGAATCACAGAAACAGAACTGAACAGCTGTTGGGTTTTAAACGCTCAGGAGTTTCAAGCCTCATTCGTGATTTCTGGCTTCATGTTTGAACCTTTGGGCCAGCGATGCCCTGCCCTGGGTCTCGCTCCATGACAATGCAGCAAGTGCCATGGGTGATGGAACATGGAGAGGGACAGCGTTTGGTACGGAGAACCTTCCCCATCCACCCTGGAGGACTAACTGGGTCTATTGAGCAATGTGCCGAACTGGGTCCAAGGGAAGCGCCTGTTCTCCATGAGCATTTGGATAGGCCCCTCTGCACTAGGGCTCTGAGTCGGACACATTTCAGTGCAGGTGTCCACCCATTTACAAGTGACAAACCCATACAATCAGCCCCGCCTAGAACATACCGCCTAGAATACACAACACTGCGAAAAAAGATGAGCTCTGAACTTGAGTTAGGTCACGGAAGTCATGGTCCGTCCACGCTGCAGTGGGGAGAGAGCCTCTGATCCCAGGGAGACAGACTCACACTAGCAGGGCATGAGTGTTTCCCCAGGCTGGGAGGAGTGCTCAGAGCTGCAGTGTAGACCAGGGGTTCTCAAACTGGTGGTTAGGACCCCTCAGGGTTATTACATGGGGGGATCATGAACTGTCAGCCTGCACTCCAAAACCCACTTTGCCTCCTGCATTTATAATGGTGTTAAATATATTTAAAAGTGTCTTTAATTTACAAGGGGGGAGTTGCACTAAGAGGCTTGCTACGTGGAAGGAGTCACCAGTACAAGTGTAGACAGAACCCTAAGACAGGCAGACAGCATCCCTTCTAGGTCAAAGCTACCTACCCCCAAGCCAGACCTGGGTGTCTGGCATGTAGCAGGTGGGGTGGAGACCCAGACAGTCCCATAAGGAGCCTGAGCATGGTGTTCTCCTGACAGCCAGAGCAGCGCCGAAGGCTCGAACTGGCTGGCCACAGGTATTTCACCCCCTAGCCCAGAAGGAAGCTCATCTGTCCACTAGTTCCCTTCTGTATGGAGGGCAGTCATGATGTGCACAGCTGCCAGTAGCCCCAGGAGTGAGCAGCTCAGCCGCCACCCCAGCTCCATGTGCCACTGCCCTGTACATACCCCTCCACCGAAGGAGACTCCACTGAGCCCAGCGTGGAAGCCTCGCTAGGAGGAGCCAGACACAAGCTACTGGCCTGGTAGCTTATCAGCAGGGACTGAGCAGCTCACGGTTTCCTGTCCTCCTGACCTAGTGTGCCTCTGGCACTTCCTCTGGAAAGAACAAGTTGGGGACTGCTTCTGCTTTGAGCAGGGGTTTAGACTAAGTGACCTCCTGAGGGCCCTTCCAACCCTGATATTCTATGATTCTATGAACAAGCGTCACAGGGGAGACACCCTCAGGTTTTCAGTCTCACAGCAAGGAGCCGATGAGGAGTTGCTCCCGCTGCCAGGAGGTGCTGATAAAACAATGCAGACTAAACGGAGCCTGCATGCTGCTGTGCTCACCTTCTCTTCCCTGCCTCTCTGAGGCCTGAGGGATTGCCCTGGAAACAAACCCCGTTTCAAGGGCTCGCAGGAGTTAGTGACTAGGAACAGTTAACGAGGTTCTAAACGACTGTCTCTGTTTGTTCAGTACCTGGCACAGTGTGGTCCTGTCTGACACAGAGATCGCAGATGCTACCAGCTCAATCTGCTGCCCTCCAATGGACAGAATGAGAAGTGCTCCCAGAGCTAAACCTAGCATGGAGCCATGGAGCAGGAAGCGACTCTCCTGTAGCTGGAGTGGAGGCCTCTCAAGGAGGATCCAAGTGCTATGTCAGGGATTGAACCGCAGCAGTAGCAGCTACAGCTGGAGTCAAACTCCGTAGTTGTGGCTGGAACAGACTCACCCTCTGTGGGCTGGGCAGAGCGGGACATGGCCAGTGGGTTGTACTCTGAGCTCACAGGGGCCCTGGAGGGCAGTGCAGTGACCATCACTCCCTGTTGGACCCAAGTTTGCTACAACTTACATGGATTTTCAAACCCACCTCTTCCCCACAGCCATTGGACTGGAGTGGTGCGCGATAGGCAGGCATCCCAGTTTGACAAGGCAGAGCCACTATGCAGAAGAGGCCAGCTGGTCTCCACCAGGGAAGCTGGGATTCCACGGTGCGAGTAAGGGACTGGCTCTGAGCATCACGTGCTGGGGCTCAAGCAACTCCCCTATTGTTTGAAGTACATTGGGGCCAGTGTTCAGTTAACACGACCACTTTAAATTGGCTGGGTCTCAATGAGCCCAGACAGAGCGTCTCCTAGAGTAACTTTGGCAGGCCTGGCTTGGCCTGCATGCTCCCCGTCTGACGGCACAGAACGGGGCAGCTCCAGCATCCCCTCTCACAACGGGGTTTGCCTTGAAGTTTGCAGTGGCTTCATTCTACCACTGAACCGAATCCTCCCTGAGCCCCAGGTGTCATGACCGCCTGGGCTGTGATGTAGGAGGAGCTGTGCTAACAGATGGCCTGGCAGGAAGCAGCTCACGGGACTATTCCAGGTACCTGGAGGAAGCGAAGGCTGAGCGGAGATCTCCCCAGCACCCCAGGCCTGCTCTAGTGCACAGCCTCGTGATCAGATTAGCCCTCGGCATCTTGTGCATGGAACCTGCATTGCTCCTGCTGGACCTAAGCTCCCAGATGGCAGCAGCCAACTGCAGGGCCTGACAACTCAGCTGCCATGTACAACCACAAGGTCTGGATGGGTTTTATACCCAACCCTGCCCCACAGCTAAACACAGCAGACAGGCATCCTAACTATTGTGAGACCCCTCCTCCAGGAGGCTCGCCCTTCGGTCAACATCTCAACCGAGCTGCCCTCTCTTACATCCCTTCTCACATCGGCAGAGCTCAGAGCAGCGACAGAGCTGGATTTTCCTGCTGTCTGTCCCATTCACAGGGACCTGCCTCCTGGAGGCAGCCCCACCGTAAGTCACAGGAGTTTCCTGGTCTAGCTGTGGCTGCACAGATCTTTGGATTCAGTTCCTCTGGCACTGCCAGGAGCCTCTCCGCTCTTGGTGCTATTCTCAGGCTCTTCAGAGCCCTGTGTATCTTGCCCTTATTGCATCTCTACCATCCACATGCTCATTTCACGCATTCCTAACCAGATGCCTCTCGTGAGGTCTGCAATGGGACCCAATCGCTCCTGATGAGACAGGACCTCCCATTTGTAGTCACCTCCTTTCAGCCATGACCTGTACTAACAGGCAGGGATTTCAGCACAACAGGCCTAGAAGGGTCTATGTATAAACAAGATAATCCAACCCTTGGTGTTTTCATTTATACCTCCTCCCCGTGACCTGTGATACCAGGGTGGGGCCACATGATCTTGAAATGGGAAAGGTCTGGGATGGAAATTCTAGGAGCTACAAGTTTATCCTCCACCCAGAGCAGGTGCTGAGCTACAGACAACATCCCAGAGCCATGTGGAAGTGGCAGATTCGCCGCTCGCTGGGAGCCAGGATGGGTTTCACCCTGGCGAGAAGCAGCACGTTACCTGTGTACTCGGGGAAGCAGATGGTCAGAGGGCTGTGTATGATCTTCTCCTCAAAGAGGTCCTTCTTGTTCAGGAAGAGGATGATGGACGTGTCTGTGAACCACTTGTTGTTACAGATGCTGTCAAACAACTTCATGCTCTCATGCATCCGGTTCTGTCAAGACAACCACTGGCATTCAGTGAGCCAGACAGGACCCAGACAGAGCAAGAACTAGGTTAGGAACTGGGGAAATGGTGGGGGAAGGGCTGCCTAGTGGTTAGGGTATGATACTGGCATGTAAAAGCCAGGTTCAAGTCCCTTGCCCTCCAAAACTCCGTCTGACTTTGTGCAAGTCACTTTGGCCCAGATCCTCACAGGGATTTAGGGGTCTCACTTCCACTGGAATCAAATTCCTTTATGCCGTAGCCAAGTTCAGCTGAAGTCAATGGAAGTTTGGTGTCTAAATACCTTTGAGTTTCTGTTTCCCATCTGTACAATGGGGCTAATATCACTCCCCTGCTCACGCTTGAGTGATGGGACCATACGACATCAGACATCCTCAGCATGAGCTGCGGAAGATCTCAGGATCTTGCACAGCCAGAACCTCTGCCTTTCACACAGAGGAGGTCACAGGATTTTGGGGCATCCCATCTCAACTTTGGAGACATTTAGGCACCAACAGCCTCATGCATTTCTGGTGTTTCCCGGATGGAACTGCCTCCAACCATTCCCACTGGAGTCTAGCTAGACGGGGGCGCTCGTCTCCTATGTTTAGGGGCACAGACATCCAGGTTAACTCAGTCCTAAGAATTCTGAGAAGCTTTAAATGTTTTTAAGCCATAAATCTTATTGCAGAGCAGTTTTCAGAGTAGAAAGCATGTGGGGAGGGTCCCGGTCAGCTGGAATTCCTAGAAGCCACATGAAAGCATCAGAGGGCACGTTTATGACACGTGCACACAGGTTTAATCATCAACATCACGTGGAGCGGAAGGAAAAGGAAGAAGGGGAAGAGAGAAATGTGCTGGACCATTGGAACGAAAAGAAAGGACGATTTGGCTGTTAAGCTATTGTCATATCCCAGCCTGGCACAGCAACACTGTACTGCTGGTGTCAAACTGCCACTGTTACACAGCACTGAGACAGCGCTCTTCCCAAAATGCCAGCCTCCTCCCTGTGGAGTGCCAGGATTTGGGGACAGAGATGGTGTTAACCAGGTTGCACTCAGCATTCCTGCAGCACCCATGAGCTGTACAGTGCGTGGCTGCAATCAGTGAAGAGCTCATGGAACTACAGAAAAAACCATGGCTAGAAAGCAGAATTGTTTAGCAGTGAGTAATGAGCCACGGGAGCAATTTACCAGGGGGCGTGGTGGAGTTTCCATCTCTGGAGTTTTTCTAGCTGCTCTTGGGAAGACTTGTTTGGGGGCAGGTCTTTGGCCTGGCTATCCAGCTCAGACTAGACGTACCCCATGGTCCCTTCTGGTTTTGGCAGGCTCAGCTGGCTGGGAGGCAAACCCACAGCTTTCTACTGCCCCAGATGAGGACCAATGAGTCTGCCGAGATGCCCAGTTCCTGCACCCATCTAACCTACAGACACCCCTCATTTCTGTCCCCTGCATAAGAGAGGACATGCACTGGTAGCCAGTGAGGGTGCGGGCAGGTGGGGAGAGGATGCCAAAGAGGGACAGAAGGCACCTGGAGGGAAGGAAGGAGATTAGAGTGCCGGGGGGAGGGGAAAAGGGAGGAGGGAGTCCTGGAGCCTTCTACAGCAAACCCCTACCCTGGTGAACATGCTCAATCCCCCAGATCTGTGCTGGAGACACCAAGCCCATGGTCCCTCATGCTCGTGCATTTCCGACTAGCTCTGAGCAACGCAGGGCTGGATTAGCCCCTCTCCCGTCCTTACCATCTCCTCATCCTCAGCCAGAACCAGGTCGTAGGCACTGAGAGCCACGCAGAAGATAATGGCCGTCACGCCCTCGAAGCAATGGATCCACTTCTTCCTCTCCGACCTCTGGCCGCCCACGTCAAACATCCTGCAAGCAAACAGCCAGCATCACAGCAGGTGCGTTCCTCCCACCCTGCCCACTGCTGGGCCTCAGCCTGATCAACGACTCCACAGTTCGGAGAGGGAGAGCCGGCTACAGCTGAGACTGGGAGCCACTTAGCCCTGCTATCAACTGGCAGCTCTTGTCACCTCCATGGGACTCAGTTACCCCAGCTGTAAGACCATACTCCCAGAACTGAGAAGCTCAATTAGTTAATTAGGCCCAGATCTTCAAAGGGTGCTCGGCAGCTGTGATAAATGAAGGGGGAGGGTACCTCCCTTTTATGGACACCCAGCCAGTCAGCTAGCTATAAAATCTCTCTTGGTAGCTGTTCTCGACTTGCTTTACCTGTAAAGGGTTAAAAAGTCTGACTGCATGCATAGGTAAAAGGAAGTGAGTGGGCACCTGGCCAAAATAGTCAATCGGAAGGCTAGAACTTTTAAAATTGAAACAAGACTCCCCTTTTTGTGGAGGAGTCTTGTGTCTGTGGTGGTTCTTCTGGAGAGGAGACACAGGGCAGCAATGCTGTAAGATGTGTAAGCTGGGTATGAAAAATCATCAAATCATACCTAGAAACTACTCATTTGAAACTCCAGATATGTAAGTAGATAAGGGAATATCTAGGAAGATGTGATTAGGTTTCTCTCTTTTGTTTCTTTATGGCTCGTGGACTCCTCTGTGCTAACCCTGGGTGCTTTTGTTTTGTTTGTAACCTTTAAGCCGGACCTCAATGAAGTTATTTTGATGCTTAATCCTTTAAATGGTTCTTTTTAAAATCTATCAATAGTCTAAGATGTGTTTTCTTTTGTTTTTAATAAAATTTATCTTTTTTAAGAACAGAATTGGATTTTAGGGTCCTAAGAGGTTTGTGCACATGTTGTTTAATTAGCTGGTGGCAACAGCTGATTTTCTTTGTTTTCTCTCTCATTTTTTCCCTGGAGGGTGGTGAAAGGGCTTGAGGGTATCCCAGAGGGAGGAATTCCCAAGTACTCCTTCCTGGCTTCTCAAAGGGGTTTTTTTGCGCTTGGGTAGTGGCAGCATCTACCCATCCATCGTCAGAGAAAAGCTGTAACCTTGGAAGTTTAATATAAGCCTGAAGTGGCTAGTATTAACTTTTAGAATCCTTGCTGGTCCCCACCTTCTGCACTCAGAGTGGGGAATCAGCCTTAACAGCAGTTAAACACCTCTGACGACCTGAGCCTAGGAGTCCGCAGGCTGCCTGGGGATGCTCAGGAGAGCAGAGTAAATCATTCTTGTTGAGAACTGTTTGCTCACTTTACTTAGAAACTCCTTTGCCATCCTGGAAGGATTAAGCAGCGCTGGCATCAGCTCAGACGACTAGCTGCTGTTCTCTCGGCCAGGCCGATGTGCCACTCCTTTTGCTAAGTCAGCAAACTCCTGCCTCAGCTCACGAACACAGCACCATCACAGCAAGTCAGAGATGAGAATTTTATCTGCATTTTGGCCATGACCACACTACAGCGTCTAAGTCTGTAGCCAGCTGGTGACCTGGATGGCTCTAAAGGTGGGGCTACCCTCACAGAATTCCCCCCAAGGGACAGACAAGTTCTCTCGCAACTGACACAACTGACTGGGGGAAAATCCTAGAGTATCTCCAACACAAAGAATCATGGGATGTGCCCTCAGCACACGCGGGCGAGCGCAGAGACAGTGAGGATGCTAACATAGGTAAGGCTCTGCAGTAGGGACGCTCAGACCCATGCGAGGCTAACCTGGGTACTCACACCCAGCTGCTAATCACTCAGGCTAGCTATGCAGTGCAGACATAGGATTCTAACACCAGATAGTTAACTTGGGGATTAAAATGTACTTTTACTAGGAAAAAAATAAAGTGTGTTCTTAACACGAGTTAGTGAACTTGTAAAAATCCCAGTGAAGAGAAGTTAGCAGGTCTACTTGGCTAAATCCTCAACCTGATAATTCATGTGAAAATGTCTTGCCTTCACTGCAAGACCTCATGTCAGCTAACCTGAATTAAGAACAAACCTTTTTTCCCTGGAGAAGACAAGCCATTTAAACAGCCTCCTCTCTTCCTGGGAAGTGTAAACTTCCCTTTTCCCTTCCAGCATCCATGCCTCATGGGAGGTATTACTGCAGCTTGCAGGTGAGCAGGGAGTGTGCTGTGGCAAGCAAGGATGGATCTCTGGGAAGACGCTGTCGACAAGCATTGGGAAGCAGAGGCTGAGGCCTCAGTAGCCTTGCACACATTCAGACAGCTATCCTAGCAGTGCAAATGAAACATAAGCCTCGGGAGCGGATTACACTTGTCACATGTAGAGCTGCTGAGCTAAATAGGATAAGAACACTGTATTACAGCACAATGGGCAAGGGCTGATGGGGTTAGCACCTTGCTGGTTCAGAGTGAGCGCTCTGAATGCAAACTCGCCAGGCATATGCAGAGGCACCGCTTCCCCTGGGCGTCAGTGGAGACTGGACAGGAGATCAGGAGCTGGGAGCTCTTTCGCTGAGATGCTGGGTGGCACTGGGGTGGCTACGTCAGCTTTCTGTGCCTCGGTTTCCCCATGAGTGAAACAGGGATGATCAGACTCACTCACATGACTAGGGCATGGGATAGCTTCGATAATTAAGATGCAGAAATCGTCAAGACTGCCAAGTGGTGCACACTGTCAGATAACGACAGCTGCGCCTCCTGTGCGTGCAGCAAGCACCTGCTCATGTTAAACTCAGGAACTCTGGGGATGTTAGGCCTGGATGACACACTGAGTGGCTCTCGTGTAATTAACGGTGTGATTGGAAACCAAATTGGTTTCAGTTTGTAATGGTCTCGGGCTGTGTCTATACTTAAATGCAAGAGTGGTGCAGCTAAAGCGCTTCGGGTAGCCACTCACTGCAGTGATGTGAGGGGCTCTCCTACCACCGAAGACAACCACTTCCCCAAGAGGTCACGGCTAGGGAGATGGAGAAATTCTTCCTAATGCTGTTACATAGAGGGGTAGGTCAGCTTAACTAGATCTTGTCGGGGTGTGGATTTTTTGCACCCCTGAACAATGTGTACACCTGGCCTTAAACTTAACCAATTGAAGACTGTCCCCACTACAGGGGTTGCACAGATTTCAGGCTGTGCGTAGAAAAGGATTAAATAACGCCACATTAGGGTTAGATCAGTGCCCTGGATTCAGCTGCACTGATCCAAGTCCCTAATGGGCACAGATCAGTTTGGTTACAACAGAGCGGTAGCCGTGTTAGTCTGGAATTGCAGAAGTGACAAAGAGTCCTGTGGCACCTTAAAGACTAACTAAACGTATTAAAGCATAAGCTGAAGTGGGTATTAGCCCATGACATCAGATGCAACTTGGTTACAACAGTGCATCTGCTGGAGACAAATCAGCCATGCATCTACCTGATCTCTAGTCACCTGCGGAGCCTCCTCAAAACAGAAAGCAGACTAGAGAAAACCTGCATTTCTGAAGTAGGAAATAAGCAAACACACTTCTTAAAAACCCCTCCAGGCCTTCTTCATACATCATTAAAGCACACACTATGACAAAGTTGGGGATCTTTGTAGTGTTTCACATGAATAGTATGCGCGCTCCTCAGTTTCCCTGTGTGCTGTATGTTTAACAAGGTGGTGGGAGAGGGTATGTTGTTGCAGAGGACCAGGTGTGACCTCACCTAGCAGCCGGGACCCCCAGACAATGGCCTGGAGATGGGGAACCCTAACAACTGGTGACCTGGTGATTAAGGCTAAGCCCCAGCTTGTCAGTCAGCCGATTCTGACCAGTGGGAGGACAAAGGGCTGAGGAGAAAGGACCCTGGTGACCTGACCAGCCAGAGGGGAACAAAGGACGGAAGAGAGAGGGCCCCAGCAACCTGTTTACCTGGGATGAAAGGCAAAGGACAGGGGAGGAGCTGTTGGGGCCAGATGTCCAGTTGGAAAGCACAGGGTCTCTGGACTCGGGGGAGAGAGCAGGCAGAGCCTATCTGGATACAGGGGAGACAGACATACTGTGGTGACGGAGGCCAGGCCTGAGGGCCCAGAGAGTTTCCTATGCTGTGTTCAGATGCTCAATAAACCCTCTCATTTTACGCGGGCTGAGAGTCACTCCGGTCTAGAGAACAGGGTTGCCTTATTCCCTCTGGGAGTGGAGGCCCTGGGGGTTTGGAGTGAGGGGGCCCACAAAGAGAGACAGGCATGCTAAGGCTCAGAGAAGTGCAGTGCCAGGAGGCGGAGGGGTCTACAGCTTAACGCCTGAGAGAGAGTGGACCCCCGAGAAGGGCTGTCACACTGAATGAGGTTACCCCCAGGGACCATAGAGTGGGCACGACCTGTGAGTCCGTGACATGCTCACAAAAGGGCCAAAGTTCAATTTATCCTCTAAGCAAAATGCCTTTCACTTTCAATAGACAATGATCTGTTTTAGAAACCCAGCCTTTATCTGAAGATCTCTCTCTCTGCAGGATAATACAATGATTGCTAAGGAGAGGATGCTTCACTATAGAAGAGATATGAGAAGTAAATCTATCTACGTTATTATATCTAAGCTTAGCTTCTCCCATGTTTTTAAGCTCCTCCCACAACTGAAAAAAAGCGATACCAATCATCTGATGGTGATGGCTGTGCCACACTGTAGCAGCTGCAATCCTTTTAGCAAACACTTGCTCATTTCACTTGTAAATTACTTTAGCTTAAAATGAGGTGGGTGTGGTAATCTCTTTTATTGTACCAACTTCTGCTGGTGAACGAGACAAGCTTTCGAGCTACACAGAGCTAGGATTTGTGGAGTCGATATTTATGATGCATACGATATTTCCAGTGTTTCTAGGTGCTGAGAGAAGCACTTATATGGGCAGTGCCCGCTTTAGATCCTCTTCAGAGGACTAAGTATGCTATAATCCTGTGGTTCTCAACTTATTTATCATTGTGGCCCCCACAAACCCCTCTGTCCAGTGTCCTCTGCCCAGAGACCCCTCCACAGAGTGGGGCCAGCAGCAGAGAGTTGAGTGCAGGGCGGGAAGCAGAGACCTTGCAGTGCATGGCCCGGCAGCAGCCCGTGGCTGACAGCAGCCAGCTGGCTGGACCCTGATGCATGGAGCTGGCAACAGCCGGCAGTCCAGAGCTTGTGGCCTTTAGCACACAGCTGAGCTGGACTGCATCTATATGCTAATGTGGCCGTATGTGGCCTGCAGGACACAGGTTAAGAACCACTGCTGTAGTCTTTCCAGCCAGCATAAGGACTAGCCAAGAAGTCCTACTCTATATTCCATGGACTCCATGAGCCACCTTTGACTGCCAGACTCCTTCTGCAGTGAGTCCTAGGCCCAGTCTCTTTTGGCACACACAGCTGACTCTCTCTCCTTGCTCACAGACTCTCCGGAGCAATAAAGCACGAGGCCTGGCAAAACCCACAGAACCGCATTGCAACTTCCCCGGCAAACTGCTCGCTATCGAAATCCTCTGAAGATGTGTTTTTCTTTGCTTGGCAACTGATCAACATTTCACATCATCTTTTCAGCCACACAGATAACAGGACTGGAACTCCATCTAGTCTCCCCACAGCTCCTGCTGGAACGAATGTCCTAAAGCAGGGCCATGTCAGCTCTCTCTGAATCATCATGTACACCAAAGGAACAAGCACTCTCTCCCTAAATCCTTGTCTTCACTACTTAGGAAGGTTTTTAAACATGTGGCAACTAAAATGTGCCAGCACCCACATGTGAACAAGGCAATCTGCATCCATTAGCAGGTCAGGGTAAACACTGAGGGAGCGCAGGGTTCACCTCGATCCACTAACGCACATGAGAACCACAAAGTGCAATGTACACACTAGGATGTTTCCGCATGGAACATGGAGCAGAGAAGGGCAACGAGGCTGATCCAAGGAATGGAGCTTATGAGAAGAGACTTGTTTAGCCTAACCATATGATGGCTGAGGGGAGATATGATTGCTCTCTATAAATACATCAGAGGGATAAATACCAGAGGAGTTATTTAAGTTAAGTGCAAATGTGGACACAAGAACAAATGGATGTAAACTGGCCATTAACAAGTTTAGGCTCAAAATTGGGCAAAGATTTCCAACCGTTAGAGGAGTGAAGTTCTGGAACAGTCTCCCAAGGGGAGCAGTGGGGGCAAAAAACCCCACTTCAAGACTGAGCTTGATAATTTAATGGAGAGGATGTTACGATGATACTTCCTACAATGGCATGTAGCTGATCTGCAACTGCTAGCAGCAAATATCTCCACTGGCCTGTGGTAGAACACTAGATAGGGAGGGCTCTGAGTTACTACAAAGAATTCTTTCCGAGGTGTCTAGCTGCTGGATCTTTCCCACATGTTTAGGGTCTAATTAATCACCATATTTGGGGTTGGAAAGGAAATTTCCCCTCCGGGGTCAGACTGGCAGAGACCCTGAGGTTTTTTCACCTTCCTCTACAGCAGTGATCTGCAAACTGGTGTGTGCGCATTCCACGGGGTACGTGAGACCACCAGCAGGGAGCCGCGGTGCCCTGGCCCCAGGAGTGGAGCGCCACGGCGGCGACCAGGCCCCGGACGCCACACCCTGCTGTGGCTGAGACCCGGCGCAGGGCGCCCCACTGGAAGAGCCGGGTGCGGCGGGACCGGCCCCAGGAGGGCAGTTAGGGACAAGGAGGCGGAGTTCTGAGGGGGGCAGTCCAGTGGGAAGGAGTGGATGGGGGCAGGGCTTCCCCGTGGGGGTGCCTGCTCAAAATTATTTTTCTACTAGGGGTGCACGGTCAGAAAAGTTTGGAGACCCCTGCTTTACAGCACAAGTCACTTGCAGGTTTAAATTAATGTCAATGGTGGATTCTCTGCAACTTGAAATCTTTAAACCAAGAGTGGGCAAATATTTTGGCCCAAGGGCCTCATCTGGGAATAGAAATTGTATAGCAGGCCATGAACGATCACAAAATTGGAGTTAGAGCGCAGGAAGGGGTGAGGGCTCTGATTGGAGCCAAAAATGAGGAGTTCAGAGTGTGGGAGTGGGCTCCAGGCTGGAGCAGTGGGGTGCAGGCTCTGGATGAGGGGCTTGGGGTGCAGGAGGGAGCTCTGGGCTGTGATTGAGGTGTTTGGAGTTGGAGAGGGGAATCAGGGCTGGGGCAGGGGGTTGGGGTTCAGGGGTGCAGGCTCCGGTTCCTACGCAGAGGTACAAGCAGGCAGCTCTGCATGCCACCCCAATGGCAGCCACTGCCCTTGCAGTTCTTGGCCAATGGGAGCGGGCCTTTGGGCGGGGTCAGCATGCAGAGCAGAGCCCCGTGGCTGCCCCTATGCATAGGAGCCTGAGGGGTGCCATGCCGGTGCTTGCAGGAGCTGCATGGAGTGGCTCCCGACCCTGCACCCTGGCTGGAGCACTGGAGTGGGGCAAGCCCCAGACCCTGCTCCCCAGCAGGAGCTTGAAAGCTGGTTTAAAACAGCTGGCGGGCCGCATCCAGCCTGCAGACAGTAGTCTGCCTACCCCTGCTTTAAACCATAATTTGAGGACATCAGTTACTCAGCTGGAGGTTAGGGGTCTATTACAAGAGCAGGTGCGTGAGGTTCTGTGGCCTGCGTTGTGCAGGAGGTCAGACTAGATGACCATGATGGTCCCTTCTGACCTTAGAGTCCATGAGTCAGTATGGTGCTGCGGCAAACCCCAGCAGCTCTTTTCAGCTAGGGCTCAGGTGCAGTGTGTCTGATTCACTGAACAGAGCAAGACATGTCTTCAGGGGCCTATGTACTCCGCTAGCAGTGAGCATGCACGAAAGGGAGCAACCCAGCTTGACGCTCAGACCCCAAGGTGGCCAGCACTTACTCCCACCATTTGCCTTATGGAATAAATGAGACCTGAATTAGGAACCCAAGAGGCCACCTCCTTCCCAGGCCCACTTAGAAGACTTGAGCCTCCCTACACAATCGCAGATCCTCCAGTGGGTAGAACCCTGCATGGATACACAAATTATATCCTGTGACAAAGTTCCGAGTCTGTATTTGTGGGTCCTGCGCTTCCTGGCAGATTTAGGGGCCTCAGAAACTCATCTAGGCTCCCTTTCTCAGTAACTAATTAGGGGAGGCAGAAAGGGGGGAGCCCGGGCCCGCCCTCTACTCCAGGCTCCAGCCCAGGGACCCTAATAGTATCAGCTTAGATGGCTGACCTTTTAGCCACAAAACACAATACAATTCCCTGGGCTACTTCCCCACAGCAGTCCCTGCTTCTTCAAACTCCACTTCACCCTTACCTCAGGGCCTCCTTCCTTGCGTATATGTTGTCTACCACTCAGTCTCACCAACAGCACAGCTTCCTTCCACAGCTCCTGACCTCCACACCCACCTAACTGGGAGGGTTTTTAACTGGTTTCAGCCAGCCCCTGATTGGCTTCAGGTGTCCCAATCAGGCTGTCTATTTCTGCTGCTTTTTAGAAGCTTCTTAATTGGTCCCAGGTGTCTTGATTGGCCTGGAGTAGCCTTTGTTTGGCTATCCAGGGAACAGGGACCTGCACATCCTAAGGCTGATATACCTGCCTTCCAGCACACTCTTATACCCTTCTGGACTGACTCCGTCACAATCTGTAGAGGTGGATATCCACATCCGCAGGTATAAACTGTGTATCTGTGCAGGGCTCTACCAATAGGACAGGAAAGACATCGCTCCCTTCTCTGTCCGAGGCAGGAGCTGAGGTAGGCTCTAAACCAAGCCCTTTCCCTGGTGCTTGGATTTCAGCACAGACACCTCTGCCTAAGCTTCCTCCCTGAGTGTGGCTATCCCTCAGGTTTTCCTCTAGGACCTCCTCTGGCCCAGACTTCCCTGCCCAAAGACACTCCCCCACACTCTCTAGCTGGAGGCACCTCCTGGTATGACACCCCAGCCGCATCCGACCCAGCAGAAAAGCACGGCGTTCCCCACAGCGCTGAGTAGCTGATACCCAGTTACTAGGCATGCAAAAGCCAGCACTTGGGTATAAATACAGAGAAGGGACAGTGCCCTGTACCAGAGACATGACTGAGCTCCCTTCCCAACCCCTGCGCACGCCCACCCCTTCTCACAGCCCAGGCCGTGGAAAGTACCAAATTGGCACAGTTGTCAGGCGCTGGATCAAACATGAAATCAGTCTCACCAGGATGGGGTCGCGTCCTCTCTCTGCTCCACAGGACCCCTCATTACTGAGGTATGCTGTCAGCGCAGGACATGAACCAGCTCAGGATGAGCCCTGCCTTGCCAGCATCAGCTGATGTGACCCTGCTCAGCAAAGGCAGGAGGCCTCCCCAGCCTAGTGAGGACTGAGGCAAGCAAGTGAGTTTCATTTAGGTCAGAAAACTGGCATTTAATTTGTTTGACTCCTTTTATGCCTTTCCTTCAATGGCTTCACCTTAGAGCCTCAAAGGCCTGTAAAAACACTGGAGTTTGCAGAGAAAAGAATTCAAAACCTGTAGCAATTACGAGGGCTCAGGAGCCAGGATCCCTTCTGGCTACCTCTGCCTGTAGAAGACAGGCTACCCCTTGGATATAATCACAGACACTCAGCAATCAATAGGACTTTGCTTCTCTTCCAAACATTTCTAGCTTCTTCAACACAGCCACTGACAGCAAAAGAATATAAGTGATGAAAGAGAGGCACATTCACATTGTAAAGCTATTGCATATGGGACACCTAACAGCTGTTGGGTAGGATCAGACGTGGCTGCTGTTAACCTGGGCGATCATGCACGGGGCCCCTGGAAAAATGGAGGCAGGAGCTAGGCCATCTGTATGGAAGTGGTGAAGCATCAACAGTTTGCTGTTGGAATGGATTTACTCACAGAGTCTGTGGATTTGCACACTGGCCAGGAAATAATTACAGTGCACCAAACTTGCACAAAGAGAGTTGGGGGTATTTGGAGGAGAGAGAAGCCATTCAGCTGCTGCAGTTTTAAAACCTTCCATGCCTACCGACTCTAAGGCCCTGAAGGAAGAGCTAGCGCCAGGATATTCCAGCTATCACAAATAATCCTTCACATTTACACTGCATCCACAGAACTCAGGGCACTTTACAAACAACGGGCCCTGTAAATATGATTTTCCATGCTGTGTGGATGGGGAAACTGAGGTGCAGATCGGAGGACAGAAAGAGACACCAGCAATGAGTGGTAGCTCTGGGATAGGAGCATGGAAGGGGGGACACGAGTTAACCGACTTCTCTTTAATCAGCTAGCAAGAATTTCCTTACAACTAAAATCTAGATCCTCCTCCTGGTCCACTGCCATGCTGCTAGCAGGGGTGCACGGCCTGCCAAGACGGGCCCTTTCCAACGGACTAAGCAATCTGTTCAACAATGCGATGAAGCAGACCCAGGAATTTCAGCTCGGAGACAATCAGAGAAAGGAAACCCAGCATCCCAAGAAGGTGTAAACATGCAGGGCCCAGCCAGAAGATGGTGTGTGAAATAATTAGGGTGCCTTAGCGCACTCACTGAAAAGCTGCTCCACCTTTGGCTGCACACACCATTCCTGCAGTGTGCGTTGTTTTCCCATTCCTCCTAGAGCTCTCCTGCTAGGGGTCTCCAGTATGGTGCTGTGGTACCCACCCACCCCACCCCCAGACTGGGGCCATGTTCTGATAATCCCCATAAGCTCTTTTTACCTAGCCAAAAAGCAAGTATTTTGGAGCATTCATCATGTTTCTCTACATTTCCCTGGGGGCAGGGAGGCTTGGAAGAAATTATAGCCAAGTATTTTTTAACTTCATGTTCTTAAACTCCATAAAAGCTCAAAGCCGCTACCATGCCACACAGATTGAGCTCCTTCATATTGGGCAAACCTTAGTTCACCTGTCCCATGCTGTTTTTTGGAGGTGGAACATCTGGTTTACTTTCTTGGCTGTACACCATCTCCCCTCTGGGAACTCCACCTGCTCCTCAAAGGCTGGTCCATGAGTCTTTGCACGTAGGACTCAAACTGGGTGACTAATTCCCACTAGTGAGACAAGGTGGGTGAGGTAATGTCTTCAATTGAACCACATTTTGCTGATGAAAGAAACAAGTGTCTGAGCTACACAGAGCTCTTCAGCTGTGAGACAGGGATTCAGTGTCACAGCTACAGACAAGCTCAAACAGATCGTTTGCAATCCCCCCCCCTCACCCCCCGCCAATCCCTGTATTTTGTCTGCAACAGCCTGCATCTTCCTTAAATCTGACGTACTAATCTCAGAGGATCTAAGAAACAATGAAGCAGACATTTAGACTCTTGAAGACATTTTCTACAAAACCCCAATTATTTTAAGAAGGGCGTACATTTTTGGGTCTAAATTACTCCTGATCAAGCAAAAAAGCCTGAAAGTGGCTGAAGCGCACGAACATCACCCACAGAGTAACTGGGCAGACTTTTCTGGAAGAGGATGACCCTGAAAGCACAAGGCAACTGAAAATCCAATCTATAAACTCCAGAGCTTTACTCTAGCGCAATGTCACACACCACTAAAATACCCTGAAGGCCAGATCTGTTCCCAGACAGACAGATATATATGTAAGTGATTCAGGTGGAGGAACCAGATGCCCAGGCAGGCTGAAGCCCCTTTTTCCACAGCTGAGCTGGGATCCTACAGTACTGCGATACATGGGCACCTCTCTACTAGCTCTCTCGCCCAACGTCTCCACTTCCCTGCGTTGCTCCCACTGGGGCATAGGGCACCAGAAAGCCACTAGCATTTTAAGCATGATATAATCGAACTCTGCTCAGAGAAGGTGCCCAAATGCCCATGGCCACTGGAAGACCTTTGTAAACTAACGCTCTGAGACACAGACAAGCTGGCACTTCAGACAGAAGGAGCGTCAGAGGGACTTAGATTACGTCTACACTTAAACTGCTGCAGACCGTCAGTCTAGAGGCTACACTGATGGGAGGGGTTCTCCCATTGTCGTGGTTGATCCACCTCACTGAGAGGCGGCAGCCAGCTTGACAGAAGCATTCTTCTGCAGACCTAGCTCTGTGTACACTGGGACTTAGGTAAGCTTCACGGTCTCCCTCCATGGTGTGGATGTTTCACATGCAGCAGATGCAGCTGTGCCAATGTAACTCTTCAGCGGGGACCAGCCCTAAGTCACCGAGGTGACGATTCCATCCTATTGAGAGGAACAGATGGTATCCCTTTGGTAATACCACTGGCCCAGCAGGGATGCTCACCCTCCAGCTTGTCTCTGGTCCCTGTGAAGATATGAGCTCGCACCACACTCTCAGCTATAGGGAATGGGAGCGCACACCATTCAATCACTCATTACAGGTTTCTGCTGCTGCTGCGGATCAATGTCCAGGCTCAATCCCTGGTAACCACCATGGTGCAGGTGGCTGCTGCTTCCATCTGATGGGAAGCAAAGGTGGACACTAAACTTGCTTACACCAATTCAGGCTCTCACCTTTTCAAGCCAGTGTAATCTCATTCAATTCGATTTCACTGTCCCCTGGAACAGTGGGAACATGAGGACACGGTAACCCAATGTTTGGCAGCTCAGGATTTTGCTATTTGTTGAGAATGATCGCCCCATTAATCAGTTTTTAAAGTCACCCAATAAAATTTGCTAGGAGGTTTTGCCAGCAGCAGGGACCATAAGGGCTCAGATGTGACGCACTTAGCTAAATAAAGTGCATTACTAAGGCACAACCCTGCTGGCGGACTGAAGACCGTGGGTGAAACAACAAATCAGAAACACGCTCCATCTTTTATCAGTCAAGTTCTGACTACAGCTGCAGCCCAGGAGCGGGGGAGGGAGGGGACAGGGACTAGGACCTGTGCCAAAGGGACAAATCAGTTGATTGTATTACTCTTTCCATTCTCGAATTTCTATGGTCCCAGACAGGAGGAACAGCTCAGTGGGTAGGGCACCTCCCTGGACCACCAGAGACATGGGCTCAATCTCCTGCTCTGCCACAGACTGCCTGGGCGACCTCAGGCTAGTCATTTGGACTCTACCTCAGTGGAACCAGGGGTGGTAGTTCCCCATCCAACAGGTGTCTCAAGAGGAGAAACACTTTACAGAGTGAGAGGCATTCAGATACTAGGGTGAGGGGAGCTATAAGCCCCAGCTAGGTACCAAATGGCAGACCTCATCTGGGCATGATGTGAACGAAAAGGCTGCGATGATCCTTTCCAGCTATGTTCATGTGATGAACTACAGTAGTCCCAGTCAAAGGTTGCTTCCTTGGGTGCATCATCCTGTCAGGCTGAGCGTGCCCAGACAGCAGCAAGCTGGTTCTGTAGCAGCACGATCCAGGAGTACATTGACATCAGCTGGAAACCTGCTATGCTCAGAAGCCAGGTCTGTCGCGTCACATTCTTAGCACCGACATATGCATTCAGCATGTTCTCTTCACACTCCACGTACAGTACTATTTGGGTGCTGGCATTTGGAAAGCACAATTTTACTATGCACAGGGAGTGGGACGCTGGGCTGCAGCCTGACAAGATTACAGGGACAGAGGAGCCTCTGAAGCAACGGATGCATATCCAGAGCTTCTTGACTGATTACAAAGAGTTTTATTCCAGCGGCAAGTTTAGATTTCTTGCATCTTTCAGAGACCTGTGAGTGCTTCTGTGGTACACTGAAGTAAAGCTGGGCTACATCAAACTACAGGAATCAGGCTTTGCCATCTATGCTCCAAACCTTCCAGTCTCACTGCAGTGAGAGTGAAGAGCTAAGGGAGCTGCAGCCTCTTGAAATGGGAAAAAATCTAGCTAGGGGAGCCACAAATTTAAAAGCTGAATGATCAACAGATGGGAAGCCAATGCTTATTTCTACCTCTATTTTGCGGCTCAGTTTGGTGCTCATGAAAGTAAAGAGAGTACGTGTACTGGATAGATACACTCTCCAATTCCTGCCCACAGCTCTCACACCCCTGTGCCAATGCACTATTGTCCTGACCTGCAGCCCTCCAGCTATTCCAGTCCTGAAAAGACAGTTGTACTAACTTCTAGGAAGATTCTGCAATGTGTGGTCTAGGCCGAGACTCTCCGTTAGAGCAAATGGAGACAGACATTTAAGGAGGGCAGAGTGGTTCTGTTTGTTTCCACTGTGCTAATTCCTCTCCTACACACCAGTGACACGAACACATGGCTATCTACGCTGTCCTTCTCTAGCACCATTAATCAGAGGATCTCAAAGTGCTCTAGACAGGAAATTAAATCTTGACCCTGCCCAGCAAGTATTATTCCTAATTTACACATGGAGAAACTGAGGCATGGAGGAGTAACTTGACCTGGCAAGGTCACCTAATAGGCTAGTGGCAGAGCCCAGGACAGAAGCCAGGTAACAGCTGCAGCCTAGGCCCAGCTCTAATGAGGTCAATGGAGTGCAGCTGTTTATTCCAATAATTAGTTTTGTTGGGGGCATCTGGGTCACACCCCCATGCTGAGCCTGGTCTTCCTGCCCCCCAGCACAACAGGAGCATCGATTAGCTCATCCAACAGGTGCCCAGGGTACACAGCAGGAGCTGGAGCTGGAGACAGGGCTGAGTTCTAATCTTAACTGCACCACTGTGGCTATGACAATATTACAGCCTCCCTCCCTGGGAGAGGGATCAACATGTCTCCCAACTTTCCAGCCTGGCTGCCAGCTGCAGTGGGACACGAATGGAGGGGAAGTCCTCACAATCTGGCTGAACTCCTCAGTGAGAGCCTAGCTCCTAGCAGGCCGGTTGTTAGGCTAGGCCAGGATTCAGCTACAGACACGTTTAGGCAGTGCGGCCCAAACCGTCACCGCCTATGTTGTGTCTACAACAGCACACTAAGCTGGGTTTGGGGGACTCATTTTTGTGCTCTCAGTATTTCCACAGACTTGGAAATACTGAGAGCATAAAAATGGGTCCCCCAAATTGCATTGTGCTAACACATCCACGCTGCACTACATGGCCCTTCTTTGACTCAGGGCTGCAGCTTGAGCTGCATCCACACTGCAAAATGATGGGACTCAGGCTCTGACCCATTTCCTAGCAGGGTCAGACCTGAGTCAGACTGATTTGTGTGTGGCTGGAAGGGGGGCTTGGGCTCAAACCCAAGTCGGAGCCTGGGATTAGTGTGCAGTATAGAGATATCCTTCCATCCAGCTGCCCCTGCCTTTGACACAAGGAAGCTAATTAAAGCTGTACTCTGTCTCACACCTGACCCCCATAAGGACTACAGGTCCCAGAATGCAACAGTCCACATTGGCCCAAGTCCGCAAGCCTTAAGATAGGGTGCTGCATGATCAGACCCAGAGGCTGCATCTTCATGTTAAAAGCCAAGGCATTTGCGCCATGCTGAGAATTGCTTTGCTTGCAGGACAGATTCTCATCTTCCTAGGGAAAGATGAGGCTGAACGGGATGAGTCCAAGTGACACCAGGAGAGGTGAAATGAAGGGGCCGGCATGTCTTGCAGCTCCCACTTACTTGAAATGCAGATCCTTAAAGGTGAAGTGAGTCTCTACAATGCCCGTGGTCTTCACCCTGGTCCTCAGCACATCCTGCTGGGTTGGAATGTAGTCCCCTCTGGCTATCCTCTCCAGGTCATTCAGGTAGCTGCAGAGAGAACACAAAGAAAGCTGTGTCAGCAAGACAAGCCAAGGGACGTGGCTCATGGCTCGGTGCGGTCTCAGGACTCTGCCCTCCCGGCTACTGCACAGGCCAGGTGTTTTGGGGGGAAACAGGAAAATGGGCCATACTACAGCATTGGTTCCAGAATGACTCAAATCCACTGGTATGGCAGGACAATGGGAGTATAGCTGCCCAGCGAACATTTCCATGTTTGTTAAATAAAGTCCCCTTCACACGTACTTCCTGGCCAACAAGTAGGGGAAAGAAGCTGGCAGAGATTCCGGCAAGCTCAATCTGCTCCCTACTGTGAATATGCAGACAGCCCCAGTCCAAACCAACACACACACTGTGGGTGCGAATCATGTGAGAAAGGGACCCAGCTTCACTTCATCCTCCATATGGAGCCAATGCCCATGGAAACTACATAGAATCATAGGATGTCAGGGTTGGAAGGGACCTCAGGAGGTCATCTAGTCCAACCCCCTGCTCAAAGCAAGACCAATCCCCAATTAAACCATCCCAGCCAGTGCTTTGCCAAGCCACGCCTTAAAAACCTCTAAGGAAGGAGATTCCATCACCTTCCTAGGTAACCCATTCTAGTGCTTCACTACGCTCCTAGTGAAATAGTGTTTTCTAATATCCAATCTAGAACTCCCACACTGCAACTTGAGACCATTACTCCTTGTTCTGTCATCTGCCACCACTGAGAACAGCCTAGCTCCATCCTTTTTGGAACCCCCTTCAGGTAGTCGAAGGCTGCTATCAAATTCCCCCCTCAGTCTTCTCTTCTGCAGACTAAACAAGCCCACTTCCCTCAGCCTCTCCTCAAAAGTCATGCACCCCAGCCCCCTGATCATTTTTACTGCTCTCCACTGGACTCTCTCCAATTTGTCCATACCCTTTCTGTAGTGGGGGATCAAAACTGGATGCAATACTCCAGATGTGGCCTCACTAGTGCTGAATAGAGGGGAATAATCACTTCCCTTGATCCCCTGGCAATGCTCCTATTAATACAGCCCAATATGCCGTTAGCCTTCTTGGCAATGACGGCACACTGCTGACTCATATCCAGCTTCTCATACATTGTAATCCCCAGTTCTGAAGAACTGCTTCTTAGCCAGCTAGTCCCCAGCCTGTATCATGTCCCAGCATGCAGTGCAGCAGGCTTCTCAATCAAGGTGGAACACTGCATGCTGGGATGTGTAGTCCATGCAGGCTGGGGGCTGCATGTGTAGGCTGAACTTAGGCTCCTCCTGCATTTTTATTCAGAAAATCTGCACTAGCTAAAGGATTTTGCTCACCATGGAAACCCATCAGAGGCCTTCTGAGCTATTGAAATAGTGAGGCTGGTACAATCAAACCAAGGGCCATGGATGCATCATTCTGAAAACAAGCCCCATTTGTAAAGGTCTTGGGCCCTATTACTGTGTTACATGCTGCTCTGCAGCATGTATCCGTCACCCTTGTGGATTTCCCTGTTCCAGCTGGGTAGAGTGCAGTGCCTAGGTAAAACTGGAGCTTTTCTGGGGGAGCAGATCCTGTCTGGTTCGCAGGGCAGGGCAGGGCAGGGCAGGGCAGGGCAGGGCTGACCCTCTCACTCCACCCACCCACCCATTCTGAGCTAATCACAGCTCCAGAGCTGCATTGATACAGTGCTGCTCTCAGGAAAAACCGGAGAAAGGAAAGTATTCATCACTATGGCAACAAACCACACAGAGAGCGGAAACAACTGATGCCACGCACCATTTATAGACAAAAACACAAACCCCTCCATCCTGGGAGGAAGAGGGTGGTGCCGGGGTAGGGGAAGAAATGGGGCGGCTATGCTGCAGTCCAGGCAGAAATACCCTGGTAGGGCAACTCTGCCTCAGTTGCCAGCTGAGGATGATCAGCAAATGCTCCCTACTTCTTCTGCCCCAGCACAGGGTCCTCATTCCATGCAGCACAGCTGGGTGGGGTCCTGTTGGAGGAGCTGGGAGAAGGGCTAACAAGAGCAAAGAGTGGCTTCCCCCAAAACACCAAGACATTCATGATCCTGTACCACTCCTGTCACGATTCAAATCCCCTCCCCGCCCTGGACAAAGTCCTTAACTAAACCTAATCCCCACCCCACAACAATAGAGATGTGGGGTGTTGAATCCACAGGTCCCAGCGCGCCCTGTGTCCAGGCTGCTCAGATCAAGGCAGAGCATTCATACTGGGGCCTACAGCCCACCCAGGCTGCACCTCTGAGGGTACCTACACCCGCAGGTGTGGCTGCAGCATATGCAGACAGACCCATGCTAGCTCTGACCTAGCTAGGCAGTGGTTCTCAAACTTTGTTTTCGCAGACAGTTGAATATTGCTGGGGGTCTCAGCAGACCTCTTAATGATCTTAGCTAACGGTACAAACAACATTTGGAAACTATTGTAAAGCGCTTTGGATAAAAGCACTATCTAAAAAAAACCTTAAAAAACATTTTTGTTGTTCTACAAATAAAAAAACACAACTCATATTTCAATATCAGTAGTCTTAACTCTCTAATATGATGGATGTGCTCTTCCTCCCCCACCACAGCAGCCCCAAAGTTGGGACTGGGAAGGACGGGGGAGTCTCCCCTTTCCCACCACTACAGAAGCTCCTAGCTGGGGGGTCTCTCCCCCACTGCAGCAGCCCCAGAGCTGAGGCTGGGAAGGAAGACCATCTCTCCCAAGAAACCGCAGCCCTGGAGCTGGGGAAAGTTGCCTCTTTCTCTGGCCACCTTAGCCCTGCACATCTCAAATTCCCAAACCCACCCCTCTTTTCATCCCACTGCCTCCTCCCACCTATTTCCCGCAAAGCCACCACCCAACCTTACATATGCATCTTCTCCAGGGTCCAGGCACCTAATTTGTGGAACCACTGTATCAATGCAGCTCCACTAATTAGGTGGGTGACCCTTTATTCTCTTGTGTATGGACGCCCAGATACGCACCTTAGAGGGAATTATCCGCTGACTACCTGAATGGAGAATGGATCACAGTTTGAGAACCTCTGAGCTAGAGCAAAGCTAGCTCAAGTAACAATAGCAGAGACAGGCAGGGGCCACTCGGGGATGTGGAGGGGCTCTGCGTGGGCAAGATGAGCCCGTACAGCTGTAGCCTCACTGCTGCTGTTACTTGTGCTGGCTAGATCAAAGCTAGTGTGGGCACGTCTACACATGCTACAATCTCACCACCCAACTCCAGTGCAGACAGACCCTCTGAATTACAGGGAAGGGTGATTCAGCGCTCCACTGGCGACACTTTGGGGATCCTGATCAAGTGTTGACTGCTAGATTTAGTGCAAGTCACTCTTCAGAGTCCTGATCTTTCCAGTAGAGGGAGCAGTCCGTGACAGAAACCCAGCTCTGCTTTCTCCCTCAGCTGCGACCTGAACAATGACTGGTGAAGGTGTAATTAATCCAAGAGATCGCACAGATAGGACAGATTGCTGTAGCCCTGTCGAACGCACAGGAAGCCCTGGTAGTCCCAGAGGCAGTGAAGAGGGAGAGGCAGGCATGCTGTCTCAGCTCAGCAGACTGGCATCGTGGGGTTTCAAAGCAAAGGCTCTGGATAGATGTGGTGCACAAATTAGAGCTCCAGCAGGATCAAGCTTGCACATCTGCGCTTCGACCTAGCATACTTCTATTGTGACCACCAGCTCCAGCAGTTTGGCATCAAGCATCTACAAAACTTTCATCTGTCAAGCAAACTTCACAGCCAGTCCTTTCTCTCTGCTTCAAAGCTGTTGGGAACAAGTCTGAGCTCTGGGTAGCACTGGCAGTTACTGTGGACTCAGTCTAGGAAGCAGAAAAGCAGTATCAGAGCACAACAGCACCTTTGAACATTCGATGCCGCAGGCACAGGAATCCCGCCAACGACATTGCCTGGGAGGTCAGCGAAAGTTTAAGTTGCCCCAGCTCCGTTGCTTAATTGGATTATAAACACAGGCATCCTTTAAGCAAATTAGAACCACGCTAATCAGGGGATTTACAGCACCTAATCTGGCGAGAAGTGAACTTTGAGATGATAGATTCCCCTCCATCAGGTCTGGAGAATAGCAGGTGAATCCCCAGCGCAATTATTACATGGTAACTTGCACAGTATTCAGCTGCCCCTGAGGAAATCAGAGTGATGCCTATCCCACAGGAGCACTCCTCACTTTCCCACTGTGCTAATTAACATCCATTTCCCTTCTGTAGGAGTTTTTAAAGGCTGCTCTTCAAGAACTGCAGAATGGAAGCCGTAGCTTGCGAGGAACGAAACAGGGACAAGTCTCAAGTTCAGGCCCCCACCAAGGAGCATGTGAAAGGCCTCGCCTCCTGATCAGCCGCAGCATGGCCCAAGGAGATCCTGCTACCTGTAAATATTTGCATGCAGCACAAGTCTGCCTATGCGAGGTCTTCAGGGCACTGCTCTCAAGAGAACGCTGCAGGCAAGTGTGATTTGCATAGGTGAGGCCCAGCTAAAGCTCAGCTATGCTGTCCATCCCTCACTCTGCCAGAGGCATGCTCCAGGACACATCAATACCTGGTGTATGGGAAAGCTGGTGGGTGCTGAGCACACATCTCAGAGAAAACTCTGAATGTCCAAGCCTCAGGTCTGGAGTCTGCCAGAAGCCACATATAAAGCTAGACCTCTCGTAGGGACTGAAGACTGGAACGCTAACCTCCAACAAGGGTCCCTGCCCTGAGGTGGGCTGGACCATGCAATAACTACCAGGTCCTGGCCGTGCATGCACCTGGCCTCCACATGAGCTGCTCCACTCCCTGAGCTCCCGGCAGTGAGCACGCCATGGTCATTGTGGGATAGAGCATCTGTGTACCAATGGGAGGGGGCTGGCCACCACGAGAACACACGATGCGAGAGGAAGAGCCAAGGGATCAAAGGGGAGCCAGGAATGCCTGTGCCAGGCAAGGAGCCAGTGGCTCAGCAGTGAAAACCATAAAATGATGTTCATTTACACCAGCTGCGCATCTGACCCCCAGATTTTTTCTGATCTTCAGTCCAGTGAGCAGGTGCCCCTGCAGGAAGACACCAGGTGTTCTCTGCACCCTCCTAGCCCCAGAGATCCATGGCTCCAGCAGACTCACTCTTCTTTAAAAAAGGCCTGACCGCACCATGCAAATGAGCTGGCTGCACAAAAACAGCCGGAAACTCTTTCAGCCTCACAATACAAAAACAGGAAGCAAAAGTCAGGGGCAGGGTTGGGGCTGCACAAGCTGAACTGCTGTTGTGGCCTTTTGTACACCTCCCCCGTTCCCCGCCCTCCTCTCCCACTGGGGACCAGGAGCTCATGAGGATTCCTGGCTCGGCTGGGGTAGGCTGGGTTAGAGATCAGAAACTCCCTTTTCCCACCTGCTGAGTGTTAACCCTCCGAGTCCCTGAAGTGATTCCTTAGCTGGTTGAAGGGCCGACAAGCCCCATTTCCAGCCATCTGCTGCTTGGTGCTACAATGCATTAGCCCTGGGCCGCTGAGATGACAAGGCCTGAACTCAGAATAAAGCTTGTGGCAGCTCAAGCCCCCCCGATGGCTGCTGGTTTGCACTGGCAGTAAAGATTTGCTAGTTCCAGGGCCACAGGGGGTCCCAGCATCCTTGGCAAGGCAAGTTACCCCCACGTGCCCTGCATTAGAGCCCCAACACCACAACAAAGGGAAAAGTGATGCAGGGAATGTTGCAGCTCAGCCAGCTGGGAACTAACAGCTGTGTGGAGAGTGCTGGGGGCAATGAAACCCAAGAGCCCTGCTGCGGTGAGGGGCAGAGGGTGCAGCACTTTCCCCACTTAACAAGATGAAGTGAAGTGCTGCCAAGGCAGTGGCGGCCTAAACACACTGGCTGCTCCAAAGAGCAGGGTCTTGTGATCTGTTTGCACCACCCCTTCCCGGAAACCCCCAGGGGATGCCTGTTAGAGGGCTTGCAGCCCTACTAGCACCCTAAAGACTAGCACACATAGGCACCGAGTTTTATCCCCTGCCCTCTGCCCCCCCTCCGCCCAGGATGCTCCACCTGTCACTGAGTCCCCGGGGCAATGCTCTGGAACTGCTCCCTATGAAGCCAGTCAGAACTCTGAGGGGAAGCGCTGCCCTCCGTAAACAGCCTGTTTCCAAGGCTAGGAGCTTCACAGGTTACAGCTTCCACCTTCCTGGGTCTGACCGCGGAGCATTCGGCACCTTCTGCCCCTCCGTGCGCTTTCCCAGTGAACCCGCCCAGGCGGGGTCCTGGGGAAGCCCGTGGGTCCTGCACCCCAACTCCACAGTCAGATGTGACTCTCAGCCAGCCAGTAAAACAGAGCTTTATTAGATGACAGGTACATGGTCTAACCCAGACTGTACAGAGAACGTGAGCCTTCAGCTGGATCCATTTTGGGGGCCAGAGAGCCAGATAGCTCCTCTGTCCTTTCCTGCCTCACTCCAGCCACCTTCAGACTGAAATTCATCCTCCAGCCCCTCCTCCTCCTTTTCCTTTGTCTCTTTTCCAGCCAGGAGATATCACCTGACCTCCTTCTAACAGTTTCAGCTGACACCATGCAGAGATGAGGAGGGCTAGGCCCTCAATTGCCAAGATAGGGCATCAGCCACTTACTTACACTGTCTCTCTGCTTTGCACCAACTACACACCCTTATCCCTCCACACAGACACTCAAGAAATGCACAGGGGAAACTGAGGCACCCACACACTATCCAGAGGAAACATTAAGAGCATTCCCATTCCGCCACACCACCTACTCCACCCCAAGGTCCCACCCTACTCCACCCCTTTCCCTAAGGCCCCACCCTCACTCCACCTCTTCCCACACCGCTCTGCCCTTTCCCTCAAGATCCTGCCCCCACTCCATCCCCAAGGCCCGGCCCTCACTCCGGCTCTTCCCACGCTGCTCCAACTCCTCCCCTGAAGTTTCCGCCTGCTGCCCACTGCTCCCTGTCCTCCCCCAAGTGATTCCCTCAACTGCTGAACAGCTGTGCCCCAAGTGCTTGAGCCCCAGAGCACCCATAGAGTCGGCACCTATTCTAGGGCAACCCTCCAGCAATGGGGAAAGAGTGCTGGGGAGATCCAGTCTCCCTCCCAAAGTCTGAAGCTCTCAAGTGGCAGGCTAACGCTTCACCAGAGCAGCAGCGACCACCAGGAAGAGAGAGGGCAGAACAGGCCATCCTGGTCTCCCAGGCTTTGGCTCATCTACTTCACTGGTAAGCTCTTGGAGGCATGGACAGTCTCCCACTGTCTGGAAGTTAAAGGAACCTAAGGGAGTCAGGCGCACAGCACCCATTGATCCCAGCTAGTACATGTACACAGAGTACCACGCACCATGTGTCCCGATCTTGGCTGGGACTCTATACATCATCCAGTTACTTATACGTAAGGCTACATTTTAGTCATGGATATTTTTAGTAAAAGTCACGGACAGGTCATTGGCCGTAAACAAAAATCCACAGCCCATAACCTGTCCATGACTTCTACTATATATCCCCGACTAAAACTTGGGGGCGGGGAGTTGGGGGACGCAGGTGGCAGCGCACAGCCTGGGACTCCTGCTGGTGCTGGGGGCAGGAGGGGCTGGCAGGCTCCCTACCTGGCTCCACACCTCCCCTCCCAGCAGCAGCACAGTTTGGGTGTGGGATGGGGCAGGGGATTGGGACACGGGACAAGATGAGGTGGGCTCTGGGCAGCACTTACCTGCGGGGGCTCCCTGGAAGCAGTGACACCCCCCTCACTCACCTGCTAGGCAGAGGCGTGGCCAGGCAGCTCTGGAACCACGGCCGATGGGAGCAATGAAGCCAGCACTCTGGCCACGTCCCCTAGCAACTGAGCAAAGGGGATGTTGCTGCTTTCGGGGAGCCCTCCAGTAAGTGACGCCCAGGGCGCACCTCACCCCGTCCCATGCTGTGCCCCAACCCCCTCCCACACCCAAACTCTGCTGCTGGGGTGTGGGTAAGGATGGCCCAAGACTGCTCCAGCAGCGGCCGGGGCAACAGGCTCAGGGGGCTGCCTGAGGGCCAGGCACATCGGCCACTGCAGAAGTCACAGAACCCATGACTTCTGTGAGAAACCCACAGCCCTACCTCTACGGCCCTAATCTCCATAGTGCCTGTGAGACTCAGTTATCTATGGATTTTACCACCCCCGCATGCCTGGGGGCAAGGCAGTAGTGTTATCCCCACTGTACAGACGCGGAGCTGAGAACAGGGAGAATTAGGCCAGGTTTACACTAAAAACGTTTGCTGGTAAAGTAATGTTGCTTGCGGGGAGAGTGACACTTCAGTACTGACAAAGGCCCTCGTGCAGACAGTTACACTGGTGAAACAGGGCTTATGGCTTATTTTGTTTGGGAAACCAGGATAAGCTATAACAGTCACCCTTCCCCAGGGTAGACAGGCCCATGGTCACCCAGGAAGCCTATGGCACAGCGAGGAATCAAACCTCAGTCTCAGTGCCACACCCTACCCATTAGCCCATCCTTCCTACCCCTGGCAATACAAATCAATAACCAATGAATCAACCCTGACGCTGGGGCCACATCCAGATTTGAAGAGTTTATCCAGGATGATCAATGCAGTTCCCTCACCATGGGGATCTCTAGCTTCTCTTAGCTTCTCCTGGCAGGAAGTGAGCTTTTCCTGAGATGCTGGGACTGGGAGAGGAGTCTGCAGGATCCCAGGTCTGGGCATGGTCAGCCCAGTGGCTGCCCATGGTCAGCCCAGCCCACTCACTGGGCCTGCCACTTTGTTCTGATTGCAGCCCTCCCATGGAGCGGTTCCATTATCACGAGCATTACGCACAGCTACAAGTTCCCTGCTGCGAGCCAGGCGGCCTGCCGACGTAACACCAGCACAACAAAGCAAGGAAGGGCAGAGGGCTCTGGGATCCTGCTCGGCTGAGGAAAGCTTATGCAAGATCATTCAAAGAAACATAGCCTTTGCCCTGTGCTTACTGCTGGATGCAAAGAGATACCGGCTTATTGTCACTGTCGGCTGTGCGCAGACAACAAACCCTGAGAAAACAAAGACAATTAAGGTGGCTTATTTGCAGAGCTAAATCGCTTGCTGTGCCCCACAGCTCGGGCTGTCTTGGCTATACACACACTAGCCATGTTTTACCAGTACAGCTATACTGGCAAAGCTCCTAGTGTAGGTTCAGCCACACTGGGGAAAGCTGCACTTTATCCCTGGATAGTGAAACCAACCCCCACGAGTGAATCATGCTCCACTGGTGAAAGCACAATCCTCACAACAAAGCTGCATCTCCACTAGGACCTTCCGCTGGCACAGCTATGATGGTTGAACTGCTTCACACCCTGCTTGGCACAGCTCTGCCGGCAGACACCACAGTGTAGACCTGGCTTTGGTCATCACTCCATCTAAGCCCCAACCCACAACCTCTGGCACTGAATACTTACTTGGTGGAGCCAGAATTTGACAGTCACATTCACAATAATTTTAGAACAAGCCCTCGATCATGAATCACGAACTGTGTAGACAGGCCCTGGTGACACCAATAATGAGAGCGGCCATCACGTGTGTATTCAGTTCAGACAGCATCGGAAGCTGCCCAACTTCACAAGCAGCTGACAGCTAGGGCCCCATTTTAACCTTCCTGCCTAGACAGCCCCGTCAATATCTCTTGTCCTCCAGAATCAGAACTGAGCTTCAGGAACTAATTTCTCCCAGTGTGTCCCATCGCTCTCCCCAGAAACAGATTCTCCAGCAGGCTTTTACTCATGGTAGGAAGTGATACTGGGCATGCCCATGTTTAGGAAGAAAAGATGTTCTGATGGTGAAAACACTGGGTGGGGTCAGTTCCTGGCTCTGCCACAGATTTTTCTGCCTGACCTAGGGCAAGCCACAAAGTCCCGTGCCTCAGTTTCCCATGTGTAAAACAGAGCTGATGCTGCCCTACGTCACCAGGCTTGGGGGAAAGCAGGGCATGCATTTGGATTGAGGCCAGTGAGAAGGCTAGAAAATTCTGTCCTCAAATCCATCCAAAGAGATGTCTGATCTCTACTACTTGGGACACCTGCTTTTCTTCTCCTGTTTGCTAGTTAGACTGTGCCTCATTATTAAGATACTTTAGGGGCATTATCACCTTTGCTGCCCACCTCCCAGGCAATGCAACAGCGACTGGTACCACACCCAACACCCTGGATGGGATCCAGCGTGCATCTTGCACACAGTGACAGTGCCACCTTCCCTCTCTGACTGCACACACCCGATTCCAGATGGGGTCTTCCAAGGGCCATCTAGAGCAGTGGTTCCCAAACTGGAGTTTGTGAAACCCTGGGGGTTCGCAAAATGTTACAGGGGGGTCTCGGGAAAAAATTCCCTAATAGCAGACAGAGCTGTCCTTCGGGACTCCAGGCAGCACGGGGCCAGCAGCCCAGAGCCCCTGGACTTCCAAGAACTAAGTAAATCAAAACAAGCATATCTATCCCACTGGGGAGATTTCAACTTCAAGCCTAGGTCTACAATAACAGGAATGGGGGAGGAATCGATCTAAGCTACACAATATCAGCTACGTGAATAACGTAGCTGAAGTCAACATACTTAGATCCACTTAACCACAGCAAAGATGCTGCGGTAAGTCGACTGTTGCCCCACTGACTCCGCCTGCGCCTCTCGCGGCGGTGGAGTACAGGAGTTGATGGGAGAGCGCTTGGGAGTCAATTTATTTCATCTAGACTAGATGCGATAAATCAATCCCCGCTGTATCGATCACTGTCCGCCAATCCAGTGGGTAGTGTAGACATACCCTAAGACTCCTTATAAGAAATGGAAAGAGGGGTGGATATATTTTGCTGTTTTTAAAATTAAATAGGCAGCTAGCGTTGTTTTAAAAATTATTATGAAGAACAAGTTTAAGCTTTGTTGTAATGTGCGTTGTTTGCCTGGACTGCTCAAGACCTGAATGCTTGTGTAGAAAGAACTCTTTGAGTTGGCTTCTTAAATACCTTCATGCTGTTTCACATCTGATACTCCTTGATGACAGGCTTATTCAAAGTGATACAAGTTACGAAAGTGAGATCTTGGAAGAGTGTTGCCATTTTTATAATGTAATAATGTAATAAAAATACTGTAATGATAAATAATACTTAATGTGTAAGAGGCATATCATAAAAACAAATTTTATATTTCCAAGATCACTGCTTTTATAGTTTATACTCAGGTGAAGGAGAAAATCCCTGGAAATATTCATTTTTAGGAGGGGGTTCATGAGACTTGACATCTTAGTGAAAGGGGTACACAAGTTGTTAAAGTTTGGGAACCACTGGTCTAGCGCAGCGGAGGCAATCTATGGCACACATGCCTAAGGCAGCACACAAGTTGATTTTCAGTAACACTCACACTGCCTGGGTCCTCACCACCAGTTTAGGGGGCTCTGCATTTTAATTTAATTTTAAATGAAGCTTCTTAAACATTTTAAAAACCTCATTTACTTTACATACAATAGTTTAGTTCTATATTATAGACTTGCAGAAAGAGACCTTCTAAAAATGCTAAAATGTATTACTGGCATGCGAAACCTTAAAATTAGAGTGAATAAATGAAGACTCAGCACACCACTTCTGAAAGGTTACCGATCCCTGGTCTAGAGGAACGGACTCCATTTTGGTTTGAACCCTTTCCTTTGATAATACAGCTAGTCCCTAGATTTGTGGGCCTGTGCTAACAGGCCCAAGAGCAGCACAAAAATGCTGCTAAGGAAAACCCCACATATCCAAGTAATAAGGGATACGGAACAAATCTGATTAGACACATCACTGATTAATCTTCACCTGTGGGTTACCTAGGGAGGACTGGGTTACTAGGGAGATAGAGGAATCTCCTTCTTAGAGGTTTTTAAGGTCAGGCTTGACAAAGCCCTGGCTGGGATGATTTAGTTGGGGAATTGGTCCTGCTTTGAGCAGGGGGTTGGACTAGATGACCTCCTGAGGTCCCTTCCAACCCTCATATTCTATGAGCCATTTGAAAGCTCCCAGAAAGAAGCAGGCAGACCACCAAGAGCTACTCTATCATATCACTAAATGGGGCTTTAGTTGTATATGCTGCACAAACACCACTTGCATACTTCCATCTTGGGGTTTTATACTGCTGCCCATCATCATCATCATGTATAAGTGCCTGTTAAACTCAATAGCAACAGGGGAAAAGATCTGACCCCAAGTTCCTGCCTGCTCTAGACAGTTATTTAGACAGAAGCTTGAGGCAATAGCTCATTAGTACAATTCAGATATGACTATTAATTACAACACTTTGAACATGCTGAGCGCCAAATACTAAGTATCGTTATGATGTTGGTTTTATGGGCTGGCTGATTGAAGAGATGCTCGCAGAAACTATTTGATTGACCTACCAGATAGCTGATGTACCCATTGTGTCTCAAATAAATAAATACAGAATAATCAGACCCTACAGAACACCTGAGTTCATGGATCTGAAAGCCATTCACAACAGTCAATAGAACACTATCATCCTCATTTCACACAAGTGGAAATGCAGGCACAGAAGATCACACAGTCTCCGCCAGAGCAAGAAATCAGACTCCTATTTGCTGGACATGCCCTCTCCATTGAGCTGTGTGTCCATCCTTTAAGTCCCCTGCAAAGGAAACGATAAGCTGGGTCAATGTCCTTCCGCCGCCCTCCCAACTGTCTTTATGATGGGTAAAGTCATTCTGAATGACTTTTTTTCAGATACTAGTTTTATTTCTTCTGCATGTATTTTACGTTAGAAATTCAGGTCCCATCATCCCGTTTTTTCCTGGAAGACTCTACGGATGACTGGAGAATTGGCAGAATCACATCACAGGTACCAAGCCAGTGAAGCCTGGTTAACTGAAAAAGAGGAAGAGATTTTTATTTTCTGACTGTTTAAGACTGGGTTTGCTCCCACCCATTTGATTAGATGGCCTACAAACAGTTGGAAGGAAGCGACTATTTGTTAAAAGATTTAATAATCTCTAGCCAAGTAACTTTTCCAACACAGCTCCAAGTCCTCCAAGGAGATCGACAGCAAAAGCATAGGAACATAGGAACTGCCAGACTGGATCAGAGCCAAGGGCCAATCAGCCCAGCATCCTGTCTGACAGGGGCCTGTACCAGATGCTGCAGTATCAGAACCCTACAGTAGCATAGCAGATAATCTGCCCCCAACAATGTCTGATTGCGGGGTCTCATATTCAGGGATGGGTTTAAGGCCCAAAGCACAGAGCTTAATTCAATACTGTGATTTCTGAAGGCAAATAATCATCAAACAGAATAAAAACAATTTGATATAGCCTTCCAGTGTGTCTTTATCCATCATAAAACAGAGGTAACAAAAAACCTAACTATTTCTCTTTACAGGTCACCTCTAAGTGACTTATCTGGATGCTCTTTAGAGATGCATTCCAATGTGTTTTTCCCACTATGAATCCATTTTGCACTAAGCGGATTTCATGATGAGATCGATGCTTGTGCATCTCTAACTGGGATGGAATTTAGCCTTGCAATATTGTCTGGAAGTCTTGGCTGTGTTTCCACTAGATGATGTCTTCTGCTTCCCTTTCCCTTTCAGATGAAAGCTCCACTGATGGGATCTGAGATTTTCTGTGGCCTTTCTGGGTTTTCCTTCTCTCCAGTCAGATGCCTGTTTTATGTAAATACACAACAGTAACACACCATGCACATCAGAGACGCCAGCCTCCTGATGTCACTGGGGAAAATTAAAATGTCACAAATGCTCCGCTTGAGTTCTTCTCTCAGTTTACGGTTTCCATCCATGTAGGACAGTGGTTTTCAAACTTCTTTCCTGGGGACCCAGAAAAGCAGTCGCCAATACAAAAAGTCTGAGAACAACTGCTTAACCCTAATGTAGACAAGCCTGGAATCCTGCTACCCAAGTCTACCACCCTCACTCTTCTATTTGGAATCTGGATGGCAAACACTGGCCCAGCTTTTGGCTACTGCATTTGGGGCTGGAGGTTTGGGCAGAAAGGCAGCACAGCGTTCTAAAATGGGTCATCTGCTGATGGTTTTGGAAGTCAGGGCTGTGCATGCTGGGTGTCTATGTGCAGTTAAGAGAGCTATGCATCTGAGCTGTATTTCACAAATAATTACTGAGTCAATGGATCCCTTAGGAAGATTACCTTACTCAGGACAGGTTTACCCTACCACTTAAGTCAATCTAACTTACGGCACTCAGGGATGTGAAAAAGCCCTCCCCTCCTCTCCAACTTGACCTGCACGCGCTCGACGTATTTATGTGCTAACCTACCAGGGAAGAATTTTGGTGATCTTCTGTTCTCCTACATGGCTTAACAGTCTCACCCAGGGGGCACTAGAACCAGTCCCTGGAGAAGTCTGGGTTCATGACAGTGTTTCAAGCCTAAAGGGCAGACCAAAAAAATAAAATCTCATTCTATAGGCCATCTCAGATGTGATCAAGGGCGGGGCTAAATGGAAACCAGTTAAATGCAATCTGCAAAGGAAACAGTTGGGCTGAACCTGGTGGCTGAACTTTATCCTGACCCACAACTATTTCACATCTGGGGACAATATATACCTTCAAGCCAGCAGCACTGCTATGGGTACCTGCATGGCCCCACAGTATGCCCACATTTTTATGGCTGACTTGGAACAACACTTCCTTAGCTCTTGTCCCAGTGTCCCTACTTTACTTGCGCTACATTGATGACATCATCATCTGGACCCATGGAAAAGAAGCCCTGAGGAATTCCACCATGATTTCAACCATTTCCATTCCACCATCAACCTCAGCCTGGACCAATCCACACAAGTGATCCACTTCCTGGACACTACAGTGCTAATAAGCAATGGTCACATAACCATCACCCTATACTGGAAACCTACTGATCGCTATACTTACCTACTGATCGCTATACTTACCAACATGCCTCCAGCTTCCATCCAGGACACATCACACAATCCACTGTCTACAACCGAGCTCTAAGATACAACCACATTTGCTCCAATCCCTCAGAGATGAACACCTACAAGAGATCTCTATCAAGCATTCTTAAAACTAAAATACCCACCTGGGGAAGTGAAGAAACAGATTGACAGAGCCAGAAGAATACCTAGAAGTCACCTACTACAGGACAGGCCCAACAGAATGCCACTAGCCGTCACCGCTCGCTCCCAATTAAAACCTCTCCAGCGCATCATCAGAGATCTACCATCTATCCCGAAGGAAGATCCCTCACTCTCACAGACCTTGGGAGACAGACCAGTCCTCGCTTACAGACAGCCCCCCAACCTGAAGCAAATACTCACCAGCAACCACACACACACCCCACAGCAAAAACACTAACCCAGGAACCTATCTTTGCAATAAAGCCCAGTGCCAACTCTGTCCACATATCTATTCAAGTGACATCATCATAGGACCTAACTACATCAGCCACACCATCAAGGGCTTGTTCACCTGCACCTCTATCAATCTGATATATGCCATCATGCGCTAGCAATGCCCCTCTGCCATGTACAGTGGCCAAACTGGACAGTCTCTACACAAAAGAATAAATGGACACAAATCTGACGTCAAGAATCATAACATTCAAAAACCAGTAGGAGAACACTTTAATCTTTCTGGTCACTCAGTAACAGACCTAGAAGTGGCAATTCTTCAACAAAAAAACCTTCGAAAACAGACTCCAACGAGAAACTGCTGAACTGGAATTAATTTGCAAACTAGATACCATTAAATTAGGCTTGAATAAAGACTGGGGGTGGCTGGGTCATTACCTCATATTAAGTATGCCCTTACTGTTATTCACACCTTCTTGTCAACTGTTGGAAATGGGCCACCTGATTACCACTACAAAAGTTTTTTTTTTCTCCTGCTGATAATAGTTCACCTTAATTGATTAGCCACTTAAAGTTGATATGGCAAGCTCCACCTTTTCATGTTCTGTGTATATATATGTTTTCCTACTGTATGTTCCATCCTATGCATCTGATGAAGTCGGTTCTAGCTCATGAAAGCTCATGCCCCAAAAAATTTGTTAGCCTCTAAGGTGCCACAAGTACTCCTCATTCTTTTTGTGGATACAGACGAACACGGCTACTAACTCTGAAAGAGTTGGGCTTGTGCCATTATTTGCTTCTTGGTAACACACAAAGACGACCGGGAAGGTTGTTTCCTTCCCCCGATAAAACTGTTTCAGCCTGTTTTATTCACATTTGAAATTCAGATCCTCCCCCTTGTTTCTTCTAAGGGTACATCTACATTGCAACGTAAGCCCGGGGTCAGGAGAACTCGCATTAGCAGACCCTGGGTTTGTTAAACTAAGGCTTGAGCATCTACATTCATGTGTAACCGTGGGTCGCAGCCTGGGGCTCCAGCACTTATACGTTATGCAGTCTCAACCCACCATCCGTTTGTGGCCCAATCAGTGCACAGCTGCAGCTCATGTGACATTCTCAGGACGAGAGAGAGAGAGAGAGAGGTGTGTGTGTGTCCCTTAACACATAGAAAACCGCAAAGTTGGCCCACAGTGGTACATAGGTTGAGAACCACTGAACTAGAAGAGTTAATTAATACAAACATTCCTTTCAGGCTCTCTGTATCCATCAAACCACCCTCCCAAAAAACCCATTCCCCCTCTTGTCCACTGTTAAATCCAAACTGCTCATGCTTTTCAACTACACTCACCACATTTGAGCTCACCAGAAGAACAGATCTAATCCCTTCTTATCAGATCACAAAGTAAGAGGATTCAGAGCAATAGATCTGCTTTGCCACCAGCCTCTTGGAACATCAGACCCTTCCCAACCAACCACCCCAGCCCTATCACGTCCTCTGTCTGGAGACACTCCCTCTTACATGCTTCTCTCTGCGCGGTGGTGGGCACAGTGCCCCAGATAACATGCCACTCCCGCAGGAAGGAACATATTTAGGCAAAGCTACCGACTCCAGCAGCTCCCATAGCTGTGCCTAGCTCAAAACTCAAAGCGCTGGTTTCTCCTACACAGAAGTGAGCAGCACTGGCTGAGAGTCCTTGGGCCAACTGGATGGTCTCAGGCTGGATGGGACAGACACTCCTCCTTGCTTCGCAGTCTCTTTTGGTCTCAAATTGTTATGAGAAATCTCCCTAACACAGAAGTTGCCCAATTCCTCCTCTAGGGTGAAATTAAAAGGCTGCAGATACAAAGCAAGGCCCAGCCCACTCCAAAACCCCCGCCAAGCTCCAAAGGCAGCATCACCGCCCTCAACAATCACTTCATTTCAAAGAAGTGAAATTGGGAGCACCAGTGACAAGCAGAACAACAGGAACTGAGGAGGCGACATCCACAAACCTCTCATTACAGGCAGAATCTTGGCGTGAGTTCTCTAGGCGAACAAACTCCAGCTAGGGGAGCTACCTCCAGCACAACCTCCCCGACCAGGGACTGGTGGCGGTACTGCCAGGAATAGAAAGGGTTTTTTCAGAGTATTATCAAGCAGAGTTTGCCTCTCCTTAGTCCTACATTTTTTTAAAAAGCCAAGGAAAGACCAAGGTGAGGGAGTGACACTGAGACAGCACGGCAGCTGGAAAATTTACACTCTCAGAAATCAAGATATCCACTGGAGAAAGTTTTAACAGCCAATGCACCCCCATTAAAGTGAATAGAGATATTTAGGGCTTGTCTTCTGTAGTAACGTCCACATAGGACATGACTGCATGGCAAGTTAGCGCGTTGTAGATTCACACCCTAGCTTGCCACGTACTAAGGTCCCATGGGCATGTTATGAACTAGACAAAATAACACGTATGCACAACTGGAGAGAGATACAGATGTTATGGGAACCGTAACAGTTATTTGGATTGCCCTATGGCCATTAACTCAGACCCCACCGTGCCAGGGGCTGCACAAAACACAGAACAAAAAGATGGTCCCTGCCCCAAGGGGCTTGCAGACTAAGTGTGACAAGAGATGGAGATGGAAATGGGCGTACAAGTGAATAGTGAGAGAGTATTGGTAAGCATGGCAGGAGCACAAAGGGCCTTGTTTGAAAACGTAACCACTGGGCAGCGAAGGCAGCATCATGGGCTGATCCAAGGTGAGAGCTGACAGGCAGCAAAGGGGAGAAGATAAGCAGGGTGGGGTCTGACTGTGAAGGGCCTTCAGAGGGAAGACAAACAGCTTTTGTTTGATGTGATGTGGGAGGGGGCAGTGGAGGGATGCAAAGTGCAGGATACCACAGTCAAAGCAACCGATGAGGAAAATGATCTTTGCAGCAGCATTCTGGTTGGATATGAGTGGAGAAAGCCTGCAATTGTCAAAGTCAGAGAGAGGGATGTTGCAATAATCAAGATGCGTGATGAGAGCATGACTGAGTGTGGCAGCTGTGCGGATGGGTAAGAAAAGCTGTATTTTAGTGATGTGATGCTGTTGAATTTTCCAGACCTGAGGGGGGTTTAAACTCACCCTTAATATTGCATTAGCATTGATTTTTGCACTAAACACACTTAATGCTGTGAAGCTGCAGGGCTTGTCTGGAAAGGGAATGGAAATGAATTAATAATAGTAAATGAACCTTATCTGAAAATACCTGCAAGGCTCCTGACAGATTCTTTCCTTCTCCCCCAACTTCCAAGCCGTGCTTGCATTACACACACAGACAGCTCTACTTCTCCTCCAGCCTGATGAGACTCCATCATCAGCTCGTCATTATATAGTCTAATGGCACCTCAGGGAAAAGCACATCTTACAATAACCAACCTCCTGCTTGTTTAAAAGTAAAAATATACACAGCCTTAAATGGCAGAGATAACGTCAGAGCCAGCCTTCTTCTCTCAGCGCCTGGCCAGAGCAGATGATCCACCATATGGGCATACAGGAGTGGGAGAAAAATACAAGCCTGACAGACATAAAGAAGCCGTTCTTCATAGTGAAAATAATCATCTTTGGAGACGTTCCTTGAAGACAGTGAAGACATCGAAGGCAAGAACAATGACTATTCTGGGGAAAGGAGCCAATTACTATGGACTGACCCTCAGAAGCCTGGTAGCAGTAGCTTGTTTCTACAGAGATTTCCCACTGCCATACAAACATGCGTAGGATCCTTATCAGTAAGTTAATGGTTATTAAGCCAGCAGTTAAGGAAAGCAGCTCTAGATCCCTAGCAGGAGAACCAGGTACACAGGGTAGGAGAGTAAATGAAAGCACATGGAGGGATGGAGGAGGAAGGATGATGGCAGCTTACTAAGCGGCTTAATACCCACCAAGAGCTTATCACCACCCAGCTAGTTAATGCCTTTATGGCTGTGTTATTATCCAATTTAGTTTATGGTTATGGGCTTGTGTCCTGGATAATACCTTCCATCTCTCCCCCTGGACTCCACAGCCAAGACTGTCACTTCTCTGGGATAAGAGCTGGGCGGGGGGGAGAATCTTCGAAGCGTCCACAGGAGTTTGGAGCTCGAGTCCTGTTGGAAACCAGTGGGACCTGTGACCCTAACACTGTTTGCTGCTTTGGAAGATCCCACCCTGTGTCCATTCGTGAGCGAAATGTACAAATCTGGCACTTAATATAGATGTTGATGAATCATTTGACCTTTAAACTGGACATTTTCCCCTACTGTATCATAGTTTTCAAATCAGACTAAGCCAGGAATCCCAGCAGTGACATGACAGCTCCACATAGTTAACAAGAAGAGCGCATACAGTCCAGAACTCTCAGCTATCTCAGCTATCCTCAGCGTGCATACGGAAGTTGTGTCCATGGACAAGTGCAACTCCCCATTACATCTGAGGCATCGGCAGCTGCATTATGTGCGGAGGCCAGAAATACTATCAGGAGGCATTGCTGCACTGAAGACCAAGGCAGCTACAATTGCTCTATTAGATACCCACTAAACGCAGCTATGGGCTCCTGGCAAGTTTCCAGGCCCTTGGCTGAGTACCACCTAGCAGATCAGTCTTTGGGAAGCAGTGAACATGTGCCATGCTCCTCCTCCCATGTGCCAAGATGCGAGCCCTGTCAGCACCACAATGTACTAGGGAATCACAGAAGATTAGGGTTGGAAGAGACCTCAAGAGGTCCTCTAGTCCAACCCCATGCTCAAAGCAGGACCAATCCCCAGTTAAATCAACCCAGCCAGGGCTTTGTCAAGCCTGAGCTTAAAAGCCTCTAAAGGAAGGAGATTCTACCACCTCCTCAGACAATCTATTCCAGTGCTTCACCACCCTCCTAGTGAAATAGTGTTTTCTGTGTCCCTGTCAGGTTCCCTTCTTTTGATGCCACTCCTGTTCCTGTTACCTCTTTAGTTGTCCCCCAGAATCATTTGGCTTGCAGTTCCTGTGGACACTCCCCTTAGGCTGATGGGAGGTCCTTTAGCAATGGGTGGGCGGCTGGATCGCAATAGGATCCAACTTAGACCTCCACTGCAACTTGAGACCATTGCCCCTTGTTCGATCATCTGCCACCACTGAGAACAGCCAAACTCCATTCTCTCTGGAACCCCCCTTCAGGTAGTTGATGGCTGCTATCTAATCCCCCCTCACTCTTCTCTTCTGCAGACTAAACAAGCCCAGTTCCCTCAGCATCTCCTCATAAGTCATGCGCCCCAGCCCCCTGTTCATTTTCATTGCCCTCCACTGGACTCTCTCCAATTTGTCCACATCCCTTCTGTAGTGGGGGGCCCAAAACTGGATGCAGTACACTAGAGGAGACCTCACCAGTGCCAAATAGAGGAGAATAATCACTTCCCTTGATCTGCTGGCAATGCTCCTACTAATGCAGCCCAATATGCCTATAGCCATCCTGGCAAGAAGGGCATGCTGCTGACTTATATCCAGCATATCTATCTCTTCCCTCCAGCTTAAGTGTCAGACTCATATTTGCTGAGGGTGCAATCTATCCCATCATCCAGATCATTAATAAAAATGTTGAACAAACTAGCCCCAGGACCAAGCCCTGGGGCACTTCGCTTGATACCAGCTGCGAACTAGACATCGAGACGTTGATCACTACCCACTGAGTCAGACAATCTAGCAGCTTTCTATCCACCTTATAGTCCATTCATCCAATACATACTTTTTTAACTTGCTGGCAAGAATATTGTGGGAGATGGTATCAAAAGCTTTCCTAAAGTCAAGATATCTCACATCCACTGCTTTCCCCATATCTACAGAGGCAGTTCTCATCATAGAAGGCAATCGGGTTGGTCAGGCATGACTTGCCCTTGGTGAATCCATGTCGACTGTTCCTAATCACCTTATTCTCCTCCAAGGGTTTAAAAATGGATTCCTTGAGGACCTGCTCCATGATTTTGCCGGAGACTGAAGGGACTTTGTCCAGTCTGTAGTTCCCCAGGTTCTCTTTTCTCCCCTCTTTTAAATACAGGCACTCTATTTGCCTTTTTCCAATTGTCCAGGACCTCCCCCGATCGCCACAGATTTTCAAAGATAATGGCCAATAGCTCTGCAGTCACATCAGCCAACTCCCTCAGTACCCTTGGATGCATTAGATCTGGACCCATGGACGTGCGCATGTCCAGCTTTTCTAAATAGTCCTTAACCTATTCTTTCACCACTGAAGGCTGCTCATCTCCTCCCCATTCTGTGTTGCCCACGACAGCAGTCTGGAAGCTGACCTTGTCAGTGAAGACTAAGGTAAAAAAAGGCTTAGCACTTCATCTTCCACGTCATCTGTCACTAGGTTGCCTCCCCCATTCAGTAAGGGTCTCACACTTTCCCTGACCACCTTTTTGTTGCTAACATACCTGTAGAAACCCTTCTTGTTATCCTTCACATCCCTTGTTACCCAGTTGTGTTTTGGCCTTCCTGATAACACCCCTGCATGCTTGAGCACTATTTTTATATAGTGTCTAGTCCCACTGGAATCGGGAATTTGATGAGAGAATAATTCCTTAAGAGGTATGTAGAGTTATGGGGAGAGCTTGCAGATAGGTTGCATTTTTCTGTTTTAACCTGTTGCCACCCCTGTGTCTGTTGAATCTGCAGTGAAGGCTGTGATGTTAGGCAGAGCTGCATTCTCTTCCCTGCACTGTTCATCAGTCTGTACTTCTTGTTCTCAGTCAGCCTGACTAATCACTCCCCTTTGGTTCCAGGCTTTGCCTTCATCAACCCAGCAAGCTCTCGCATGGCTTGCTTCCTGAATTAGCTTAATAGGTGTCCTGCTGCTCTGGGATTTCTCAGGTGAAAGACTATAGAGTGAAGAAAAAAATGTTACATAAAGGACTGGACAAAAAGTTCCCAATTCATGCAGCTCCTGGATCTTGGATGAAGACCTGGGAATGTTTTCCCAAGACTGATTTTTCTTCTCTGAACAAATCTAGATTGGGTCAGGAGGAAATTAACACACAATTAGAGCACCTCAGATTTGTGCTGGATGTATCTTCACCTGGCAGTCTGCGCTAAGGATGCTTTGTGCACAGTAAAAACAAACGAGGAGTCTCTAAGGTGCCACAAGGACTAACAAATTTATTTGAGCATAAGCTTTTGTGGGCTTCACTTCATCAGATGCATACAGTGGAAAATACAGTCGGGAGGTATAAATACACAGCATATGAAAAGATGGGAGTTGCCTTACCAAGTTGGTGGGGAGGGGAAAAGGAAGAATCAGTGCTAATGAGACAATTCAATTAAGGTGGAGGTGGGCTATTCTCAGCAGTTGACAAGAAGGGGTGGAAATCACTTTTGTAGTGCTAATGAGGCCACTGTAATCAAGGTGGCCCATTTCAAACAGTTGACAAGAAGATGTGAGTATCAGCAGGGGGAAATTAGTTTTTGTAGTGACCCATCCACTCCCAGTCTTTATTCAGGTCTAATTTGATGGTGTCCAGTTTGCAAATTAATTCCAGTTCAGCAGTTTCTCACTGGAGTCTGTCTGAAGTTTTTTTGTTGACGAAAGGCCACTTTTAAGTCTTTTATTGAGAGTCCATGGAGACTGAAGTGTTCACCTACTGGTTTTTGAATGTTACAATTTTTGATGTCAGATGAGTCCTTTTATTCTTCTGCATACAGACTGTCCGGTTTCACCAATGTACATGGCAGAGGGGCATTGCTAGCACATGATAGCATATATCACATTGGCAGATACAGAGGTGAACAAGTCCCTAATGGTGTGCCTGATGTGGTTAGGTCCTATGGTGGTGTCCCTTGAATAGATATGCTGATAGAGTTGGTGGACAGGGTTTGGTTCCTGGTTTAGTGACTGTGTTCTGTGGTATGTAGTTGCTGATGAGTATTTGCTTCAGGTTGGGGAACTATCGGTAAGCGAGGACTGGTCTGTCTCCCAAGATCTGTGAGAGTGAGGAATCATTTTTCAGGATAGGTTGTAGATCTTTGATGCACTGGAGAGGTTTTAGTTGGGTGCTGTAGGTGACGGCTGGGGGTATTCTGTTACTTTGTTTCTTGGGTCTGTCCTGTAGTAGGTGACTTCTGGGTACTCTTCTGGCTCTGTCAATCTGTTTCTTCACTTCTCCAGGTGGGTATTGTAGTTTTAAGAATGCCTGTCTGAGGGATTGGAGCAAATGCAATTGTATCTTAGAGCTTGGGTGTAAACAATGGATCATGCAATGTGGTCTAGATGAAAGCTAGAGGCATGTAAGTAAGTATAGCAGTCAGTAGGTTTCCAGTATAAGGTGGTGTTTATGTGACCATTGCTTACTAGCACTGTAATCTTGTGTGGACCAGTCCCGGCTGAGTTTGATGGTGGGGTGGAAATTGTTAAAGTTGTGCACAGTGTTATCTACAGTAGCTCCACCTGGGCTTTCACTTTAAAGCTGACGCTGTCAAGTTGTGTAAATGGAAGTGACAATGACAAATGAAAATCCAAACTGGTGGAACCAAATTACGTAAGGTTGACAGACTTTCTTCCTAGATGCAGCACACTCCAGACATGCAGGAAAAGTGGCAATATAATACCAGGCACAGCCTTGCAGCTGGAAATAGTAGGTCTTCAAAGAGTTTGCAAATTACTTTGAGTCCATTTCCTTTGGTCTTAGCAGTGAAATGGAGTTCATGTGCAAGCACGGTATGTCCTGCAAAGAATTTCTCTCCTGGGCCTCTGGAATGTACATACTATTATTGGGAACAGACACAAACTCCTTTTTCTCTTGACTGTTAGCAGATTCTGGTGTGCAAGAACCTAGGAGGAACGATGGCCTAGTGGTTAGGGCAGTGAGAACCATATTCAATTTGTCCTTTAATCTTCTCTGGGGAAAACAGCACAGGAACAAATACATTCAAGGTTCTGATGTGCTCAGACACTTCAGTGACAGGGTCCAGACAAAAACCTAGTGTCGATTTGAATGTAGTTTTGATATTAGAAACTTTGGGCTCTAATTTCAGCCGGTGATGAGATGAATGAGAATTAACAGAGCTCTTCCATCTTCCACGTTAGGGTCTGACCCTAGGATTGGGTTTAACTCACAGTCAGGATACATGGAGAGATGGTTTCTATGCTTAAGGATCTATGCACAGATCTTCAGAAGTAGCACCTATACACCCTGCAACTTCTTTCTTCAAAACAAACACCGCTACAAATTTGACCAAGCAGCAGTAACAATCGAGTTCAAGCATACTCCAATGCTGGCAAGGGAGAGCTCAGGAGGAGTTCTTCTGAGAATAAAATTGGCCCTGTTGCAAAATCTGCTTTTTCCAAATATCTGCAGTTTGGTTGTCTGAACTAGCAATTTTGTGGTAGAACCAAGAACAGGCTCTATTTAAAAACACCACATTGTGACTCTGAATAAGAAGAAGGAATAATGGCTAATACTTGGCTTCCAATGTAGCCATCTTGGAATCTAGCAAACTGAAGGCGGCCATTTGACAAGAACACTGACCAAGGGCACTTCCCTCTGTTGGTAGATTGTCTCCTTCTTACATAGCACTAGAGAGCTCCTGCTGTCTGCGCAGACTGGGATCCCAGGGCATTGCTTCTGGAGGAAAGCAGATCCCCAGAGAGATTCTTTTCACTATTGAGGGAATTAATCACCAATATTCTTTGGGCTTTCTTGCTCAATACCTCAGAGCTTGTTGCTGCAGGACAGACTGCATCTCGCACATGCTATCCATACCCGGGACGATCGGGGTCAAAATTGGAAGGAAGCATGGCAGGTGTACCCTCAATTCTTTCTTGCTGGGTACGCCGACAGAGGGGAAGGCGGGTGGGTTTGGAATTAATCTGAGCAAGAGGTCTCGAAGAACAACAGTTAAAAGGTGAGTAACCGTTTTCTCCTCTTCGAGTGCTTGTTAATATAGATTCCAATGAGGTGACTCCTAAGCCTAACATAGGAGGTGGGGGTCAGAGTTTATGGAATTACTGATTGAAGCGCAGCCCTGCCGAACACTGTGTCATCCATGGCGTGCTGTCATAATGTGAAGTGAAGGTGTGGACCAAAGGCCACGTAGCTACCACCTTCCCCTTTTCTCCCCCCCCAGCCACCCTGCCCCCCACCCTCTGGCTGCCCTTTATTTTTGTTTGGGGTGGCAAAAAAGTTAGAGCAGGCCCTGCTCTTACATCCCGCTTACCCTTTCTACATATAGACCACGGTGGGGACAAGGAGGCAGAGGGACAGAGAGCTTGGGGCAAGCAGCTGCTGCAACCTCCTGATCGACTTAAAAAGACAATGTACTTATCAGTGGGGTCAGCTTACTTAAAGGGGCAATGCACATCTCTCTCTCTCCCACACACACAGGGTGTGTGTGTCTGTCTGTCAGTCATGCTGTCTCCCCTCCCTCCATTTCTGTTGCCTTGTAGAGTGTGAGGCTACATTAACAACGTGTTAATCCTTGAGGGTTCAGTCAAAAGCTAGTTATTTAGCAGTAAGGCATTCCCTGGGAAATATCCCACCCCCTAACTTCACCACCTCAACCAAGCTTCACAATCATCATTGCTGTGTACAGTATTAAATTGTTTAAAATGTATACTGTGTGTGTATATATAGAATATAGAGTGTTTTGTCTGGTGAAAAAAATTTCCCTGGAACCTAACTCCCCCATTTACATTAATTCTTGTGGAGAAATTGGATTCGCTTAACATCATTTCGCTTAAAGTCGCATTTTTCAGGAACATAACTAGACCATTAAGCAAGGAGTTACTGTATTTAGAGCTGGAAGCCACACCTCTGAACAGGGAGGCCTCCCCGAGAGGTAATTTAATACTACCTAGCTCTTGAATAACTTTTCACCAGTAGGTAAAAAGGAGGTCAGTCTCATTACACCACTTTTTATAGTTGGGGAAACTGAGACACAGGGAGAAGTGACTTGTTTAATGTCACCCAAAAGGTCAGTGGCGAAGCCAAGGAAAGACTCATCTCCACAGCCCAATTCCAGTGCTTTATCCACCAGACCATTCTGCTTGTGTACACCGTGTGCCATTTCAGGGGGGACTCTCTCGTTACAGTTGTTTTGTAAGTGAAATTACTACAATTCAAACAGGCTAAGGTCTCCAAATTTGAACATTAAAAATGTACCCCTTATTTTCAGCCTGAAATTGTCTAGCTTCAGCTATCAACCACTGGCTCTTGTTATGCCTCTCTCTGCTGGGCTGAAGAGCTAACTAGCAAATATTTGTTCCCCAGGTAGGTACTTTTAAACTGAACAAGTCATCCCCCCAAACCTGCTCTTTATTAAGCTAAGTAGATTGAACTCCTTGAGGTTACCACTCTCAGGCAGGTTTTCCAATGCTTTAATCGTTCTCCTGGCTCTTCTCTGAACCCTCTCCAATTTACCAACATCCTTCTTGAGTTGTGGACACCAGAACTGGACACAGGATTCCAGCAGCGGCTGCACAAATGCCAAATACAGAGGCAAAATAACTTCTCTGCTCCTACTGGAGATTTCCCTGTTTACACACCCCAGGATCACATTAGCTCTTTTGGCCACAGCATCGCACTGGAAGCTCATGGTTCACCTGATTATCCACCACAATCTCCGAGTCTTTTTCAGAGTCACTGCTTCCCAGGACAGAGTCCTTCATCTTGCAAGTATAGCCCACATTCTTCGTTCCTAGATGTATAGCTCTATTTGGCTCTATTAAAAACACATAGTTTCCTAGTGATCCAGATCGCTCTATATTTCAATTCCCAGGCTCATCTTTTGAAGGTGTAGTACACATTTCCTTCAAGGACAAGGTCAGTCCTTGTCCTCAGAGGAAACCTGTACAATACCTCCAAAAGATGAGCTTGGGAACTTAAGAGGAATTGGCTCAGTCTTCTGAAGGTTTCTCAGTGCGTTTCGCCAGGTGCTCAGCTTTGCAAGCGGCATTTCCTGTATCCCCTTTCTTACAGTAAAATGGGAGCCAGGACTCAAAGCTGTCAGTGTGGGTTTGGAACAGCTGCTTTGAGCCAAGGCACACAAAGAATGCCCAGCTTTCACACGGTCTGCTTTTGCTGTGCGTGGATGGCACAAAATCTGACTAGCTTTGTGACCACAGAGCTCCAACACACAAACCACATGGGGCATCCGCAAGCAGGGGCCATTTCCAAAGGTTACACCAGGCCACTCCACAAAGGGGTATTTTCTTTCCCAGGCTAATTGACGAGGACACTGGGGCAGTTTACCAGAAGAGGTTTGAGTTGGTAAGTGAGAGTTTCCAAAAAAGCCACGTCTGGAATAATTTGAAAAGCATCAGTAACGGGAAGCCTGAGGGATGTATACTGACAGTGTCAGAATCAGCAACTGCCTTCCCTGGAAGGAACGCAGCTGGGTTAGTTCCAAAAGGAGGAGAATAACTACTTCTATAAGTGTACTTGAGCATCTTGGGAGAGGGACCCATGTGTTTGCTAAAATTCTAGTAGACAGATTGCCAGACCGAAAGGTGATGTAGCCTTCCACTGGCAGAATCTTTTTTTCTGCATGGGAACATAGTCTGCTGCTCCACAGCCAATGCATGCCCTTACCAATGCCATGGGAAGTACATCTACCGGACCTTTCCCTTGGGGAAAGTGTCTTGGGCCCTCACAAGAATAGTCTGTTTGACTTCTATAGCTGCTGGTTGCTATAGTTAATTCCACATCAATGTTTGCGGTTCCTCCTCTCAGAAGTTCTTACGGTAGCAGTCTTGTGACTCATGTCCAGCTCAAGCTGTGCCCAAACTGTGGTGGCCTGGGGTAGGACCATACTGCAGCTGGATGTGCATTCTGCTTGAAGTCCACACAAGCTGTCACTCTCGATCATAGAACCTAATTATTTTCTTTTCAGTTCACTCTGTAGCTTCCCATATTTCCCACATGAAAGCCTACCTACAAGCACTGATGGAGCATACAGGAGGATCAGTCCAGATAATGCCATGATGGAATTCAATCAGCCCCTTAAAGGCTCTTGCTGACTTCTACAGAATTCAAGTTCACCTAAAAAATTGTTCTTCTTGGGTTTAACACGCTCTTCTCTTCAAAGCAGACATTTGGCCGGGGGGGGGTTCCAAAAGCATTTTTTAAGTCTTTCAAGCCCTGAAATGTAACAGTAACAAGAAAGGAATAGAATTTACCTTGTAAGGAGATACATAAAGTCTATTTCCCTTTATCTAAAGCCCTTGCCCAGGGCAGGAGAAAGAAAAAGACTGAAATAAAGCCATCCGCAAGGAGAATCATTGGTCTCAGGACATTCCCCTGTAAAGGTGGAGGATCACATGAAGTGAACACTCAGTGGCTCTTGGTGCTCCACAGGCAGCCAGAAGACAAGCCATGAAGAAAACTACACTTGCCATGCGACTTGGAAGGGCACGCTTTGTTTTGTAAGCTGCAGACATACTTCAGTGGATCAGAGCTGGAGGAGTTACACGACCTGAACACATCCTGGTTACTCGGAAAGACAGTGAGTGCTGCAGATTTTTCTATACGATATACAACCCAGCAGGCTCAAACCTGGAGCATCAAGTTAGGCTCTTAAATCCTCATTTAGGAACCTAAACAAAAGTGGCCGCATTACCAGGAGTGCTGAGTAAATGCATCTCCCATCTTCAGTGGGATTTACGGATACTTGGCACGTCTGAAACACCAGCTACTTCGACTGAAGTGAGTAAACAGGGATTTTGAGAGCTTAATTCTAGGCACTCAGGTCTGAAAATGCTAGGCCTCACACATTTCCCCTCTGACTTACAGTCTCACTTACAGAGGCTATTTCAGCAGGGAATACACTGCACTGGTTGCAGAAGCCCTGGGGAGTGGGTGTAACTGTATGGCTTGCTGAACAGACCTTATTCACTGTACTAATCAGCCAGGTTCTGGTGGCTCACCCCAAAGCTTGGCACTCCCTCTCCCAAAGAGCAGATGAGCAAGCCTGTTGCATTTGTTTCTGTGGCTGCCTTGACAGCCCTTTGTCAAAGTCCCATGAGGGTTGTGTAAGTTAGAGATGGAAAACAGCTTGCTCATCTGCCTGCCAAGGCAGAATTTGTCCTTTCTGGACAAAGCCCCGGAGGATAGACTGAACTAAGTTTAAAATGTATCATGGGGCTGTCTGTCTCTTTCCTTGGAGAGACTAAATCACAGTCAAATAGATCTCGCTATCCACACATTTTCCTTTGCTCTTTTTCATTTGTTTATGCCCCTTCTTGCATCACCTTATCTTTTTTATCTGCATGTGTCAAATACTTGGAGACTGATTTCTCCCACCATTAGCTATCGCTTAGTCAAGCTGTACATCATTGATATTTCTCCCCATCGGTTGATTTTGTGACACTTTTTGTGCCGCTCTGAATTCCCTCCAGCCTCTCCACATATCTGACAGAGCAAGGAGTTGTAAGTGACTATGCTGGGACAAAAGCCTTTTTTTATATAAAAGCAATGAGGTCCTAAAGCAAAAGTAGACCTAATTTAAACTGTTGACAGACAGGGCTGAAAAGATGTGCTACTGTCCTATCAGCAGCTGTGCAGATGTTTGGATCAAGAGCATGTCCGTTTTTAAAATTTGATTTCACTCAACTAGGGTGACTTCTTTGGCCAGGACAGTCCCTGTTTTAAACCCTGTCCTGGGCACCCCGACGACTTTGGCAAAAACTGGGACATTTGCCTACAGCCTCTTTGCTGGAGCCCAGGGACATGTGCAGTATGAGGCTCTGTAAGGGTGTTTCCCTAGTCGGCCCAGCCAGCCACAGCTCCCAATCCCTGTAATGAAATATCTGCTCACTAAGCTAGAAGGACAATCTCCTCTCACACTGACTCCTCTGGCAGAGGAGAGGCAGAGGGAGGGGGCAATTCAGAGACCCCTCCCTGTCCAGAAAGACCAGCTGGGAGTCTGAGGAACTGGGAAGGCTGGGTGGGACTTAGGCACCCCCTACTAGCCTGATGACTGAGCCTCATCATTGCAGTCAGGAAACTGTTTGGAACAAGAGCTGCAATACGAGGACAAGGTTTTGAAACATCCTCCTTTTTAGTTCTGTTATCACCCTGGGGGAGGAGGGGGGAGGAGAAGGAAGGAGGGGAAAAATGCTCACAGGAGCTGTGGAGCCCTCCCACTTCCTGGTCCCCAGGGTGCCACCAGCATAGCTTCAGCACCTTAAAGAGAAGCAACTGCAGCTCTGGATTTGCAAATATGCCCTCTCCAAAAGAGTGCCTGGGACAAAAGGGCATGTGTTCACTGCAGAGTTAACCCAGCCGGTCAGCCCCAGGTCAGCCCCTGCCTGTGCTCTTGCACTCCCCTGCACATGTGGCTGGAACTCCTAGGAGCACATTTCCAGGGGGCTCTGCACTATACTCAGACACACCGCTCTAGGACTGTTTTTCAGTTAACAGCAGGAAACTGGCTGTCCTTCTGGGCGTGGGGGGAATTGCACGAAGGCACTGGAGGACTAGCAGCATTGCAGAGGTTTAGCTTGTGTCCTCACTGCAAAGTGGACAGATTACCAGACCCACTGAAAGTGGCACCCAGGTTCACCCCCATCCAGGCCAGCTAGCCTGGGGTTAAAAGCACCATTAAATGCAGATGAACGTTTTGCACGGGGTTGAGGGGGGAGAGTTAATGGCAACATTAAAAGCTGGGGCTAGTTGCAGCAAAGACTGACCAAAGAGTCCATTTCATTTCAGTTGTTTCCAGTCTCCTCCCAACACCCTCAAATTGTTTGCACCTTGGAAGTCCCAGAGCACAAAGTGGGCTGGGCAGATGAGCTGCCCTGGGGTAGCACTGGGTAATGCACACAGGGCCTCCGCCACAGCTCCATCTTCTCATGGTGAGTGCAGTGTGTTAAAAACCACTTAGAACAGAGAGGCTGACCCAAAGGAGAACCTGCAGTCTGCTTACCTCTCCCCGGGGTTACCCTGCCAACAAGCCCGTTGTAAACTCGTTAAGCACATTAGCGGTGGGTTTGTGAAATGGAGTGCATGATGCAGTGACGCACTCCTGCTGCAAGAACAGCCACAACAGCATGGCCACAGCAGCCCGCTTACCAGGATGCTGGGGAGCAGCAATACAAAGGTAGGTTGTCTTAGTGGAGCCCCTTGTTTCAAGGCAGGCTTGAAACCTCCACCGCAACGCAGCAACAAGCGACCAATCAAGCCTTGCCGGCCTGCAGCCTATCAGGGCACTAGGACTGGGGGAAGACACCATGAAGCAGGCCATCACATTACGCCATGGAGAAAGAGTGGCGTAAATATTCAGACCCTTCCTCTCCGGTGCTCAGGGAGGAGAGGGGCTGAGGTCCCACACAGATCTCATGCAACGTGTGTTCTCCTGGCAACCCACAGGAGAAATACAGGCACTCATCTCTTCCTACCCTCCCCCCATCACATCCACCCCACACTGCCAGAGCCGGGATATTTTTGCCAGAAAGAACCACACGCAGATGCAGGAAAATGTGTTACAGCCACAACTGGAGCCCGGCTCTCCTTGCTGAGACTGGCCCCAAGAACCTGAGCAGTGTCTTCTATCCACCGCCAGCCTGTGGCTGTATAGAGACGCCCAAAACTGCTGCACATGGGAAGACAACGTGGGGCTGTACTTTACAACAGCAGATGGGAAACAATCCGGAGAGGACGGGGTGGGAGACTTACACCATCACAACTGCGATATACTCCCAGGAGGTGGAGAGGTTACAATTGCTCCCTACAGACAATGCCTCAGAGCCAGCCATGCCTGGCAGGAATTTCTGGGTGAGCCTGTGAGAGGGAAGGGGCACCAGGTGCTGCAGCGGGCCAGGGACAAAGGATGAGTCTGTGCAGCGCACATGGCAGGGCAGGGCCTGGTCCTGGGACAATGGAGCATTCTGCACAGGTCCCACATGATCACTTAAATGTTAAGCAAGGGCAAGGGTCTTAGGAACGTCCCCTGGGGAACGGAGGAGCGTCCACCTGGTTGTGTATCCGAGGCAGTCTGCCGGGATCCGACCTTTGGGTTGCGTTAGCAACACCAGGGTGTCACCATCCAAGTAGCAACAATGAGCAGTTCCCCAGCTTCCAGCTAACCCATTCACAAGGCTCATGGGCGGGAGGCAAGGGGCAATCCAGCCAAGAAACTCCAGATCCAAGTGCCCCACAATGCTTGGACAGCTCCCATTCAAACTGTGCTCAACTTGTCCTAGAATTACTCTCAGAGGCTGTGGCTTACCCTTCCCTGAACTCCCCTGGCCAGACTACTCCCTCAGGTCCCAAGGGGCCCAGGACAGTCTCTGCAAACAATGGTTGGTAGGGAAGTCAAAAAGCCAGCACCAAAGACTAGTTTACCTTGCCCAGTACTGATGTGCAACCACAGTACAGATCGTTTTAAGACAGCACCAGAGGAAGCAATGGAGACCACTGTGTCACATGGCAAACATAGCAGAGTAACGGTCAGTGGTTTATTATCCTACACCTGCCCCCTTTGTGCTTACAGCAGCATGTGCACTCATGTGTCCAGCTCCATGGAAAAAATGACTTATTTGCATTAACAAGACACCATCATTGGGGTGCAGCTCCCAATCAGTTTTCACACACTGCACAGGCTGGCCTTTGGCATATGCCACTTGAAGCTTCGGCACATTTCAGCCCCAGGTTAAATCTGGCTAAGGGAAGTAGAGGCGAGGTACTCACTATGCAGCAGAGTCATTCAGCTGGTACTCTCGGGAGCGGTTAAAGCAGGCCTGGACCCCATTATCAGCCCACAGCCTCCGAATCACATTGGCAAGGTCCTCTGGCATGATTCCCTGCTCCTCTGCAGTGCAAGAGAGTGCAAATAACTGACGAGCATCATCCTGCAGGGAACAGTAAACACAATCAGTGATGTTCCTGAGCAACAGCTGCTTCTTGCATCTGCTGCATATCAAAGCTGATCACACTAAAGTTTGATTGCCAAGCCTTGCACTAGAGGAACATAGCACTCCAAAACCCAGGAGGTTTGGACCTACCATGTACGTGCCTCTAAGGCTCCCAAGAAACCACTTCCCAGATTAAGTCATGGGGCAAGGGACACCTCAAATCTTTGCAAAGAGACCAGCAGAAAAATCCACGCTTGAGACTCTACTGATTTCCTGCAGGGCTGATGGCAGGCAAACAAACTAGATGTCAATTAAAAGAATATGCAGTCATGGCTTATCATTGGTTACTTAGCCCTGGGAATAGCAATACACCATTTGGATCCGCTCGTAACCCAACAGCAAGGAAACTTGGGCAGGATTGTTCGGGAGCCATTGCATTTACACACACATCTCCTCTCATTCTCTCGCCCACACACCGAAGTTATGACACTGGGGGAAACTGGCAACAGATTGTCAAATGCCTGTGAGGCATTCTGGCGATTAAGGCAGACTGTTAGACATGAACGGGAGCCCTGCAGAGATGGCCAGTCATCGAGATGGCTTGATCAGTCCATTGTTTGGAGGAGAGGGAGAACTTTGGGCAGCGGATGCTGCACTGTGACTGTTCTGCAGGCTCTCCCAGTACTGAGCAGAACTCTAAAAGCAGGATCAAAGTGTGCTGCAACACACACACAGGAAGAATCAGACAGCCTCCCCAGCCCGTTGGCTGCTGGCACGTACGCAGTTGGGCTGCTGCAGCTCCAGTTTCTGAGGCCCAATTGCAGCACTATCCCCAAGACACCCTGCACTTCTAATCGGAGGGGCTCTTCACAACAGCACATATGATGGCCACCTCCTTGAACATGCCCAGGGACTGCAATGGGGACCTCCAGCACTAAAAGAGCTTGCCTCCATAGGTAGGGCTGTAACAGACTTGCACCCTCTGTGGTCAGGAATAGAAGGGAATGTATAACACACTGTCCACCATTTACTTCTCAGGAACCCATAGAGGTCAGAAAGGAAAGGCCCGGGTCCTCTGCCATGCCACGGTATCAGGGATGCATCCTCAGCTGCGGACTCCTCCAAACAGTAAGCTAGATTTAATTTCAGCTGGCCTCTGTTAAACCATGGAGGGGACTGGGGGGAGGAGAAATACACCTGCTATACAGCGACTGCTCTTTTGCAGTCACCCAACCAGCAGATGCTCCCACAAGCAAATGAAATGTAGAAGCTTTGTCTCCCCTGCCTTTTATGACCCCCTTGGCAAACAGAGAGGTAGCAGGAAGGCCAAGCTAAGACAATGGCACCATTCCCTGCTGGGAAATGGGAGGGACCGAGACTGAAGCGTCCAAGAATTCCTTTGCCTCAGCATTTGTAGCTACTCATTCAAGACAATCCTCAGGGGAATAAGCCTCCAGGGGAGCCCGGCTCATCTGAGAGCCCACAGCCGGCTCTGCCACATCAGCCCTGTGTGGTTTGCAGAACTGTCCTCATCAATTCCTTTGTACTAGCAGTTCCCAGCGCAGTTTCCTGCCCCAGGAATACAGACAGCACCAAGGAGGTAAACTGGGTTCAGCCTCTAGCACTGCCAGCCTGCATCACACGCCAGGAGGCCACAGGCGGGGCTTAAAAACCCCTTTCTGCTGGGAGTCCTTCTGACAGGTACAACCGCCTGCAGGGTTTAAGGAGAACAGACAGTTTTGCTGCTGCAGTCACATTCTCTGCTCATAACTGGCTTGGCAGCTTCCTCAGCTATACAAGCTTCTTCGTAAGCCTGTATTTTAAACCACAACATCACGTTATGGCCCAGCGGCCACCAGGGCACTTGCTATATGCTGCTAGGGCTCTCACCATCGACCTGCAGGGCAACAAAGCAGTAAGCAGCAAACGAGGAAGAACGCTAGAGCAAGTACTTGTCTGTCTTGCACGCTGTATGCATTTATAAGGAAGTGAGTCATGCTAAGCTTGGTTTGCCTGCTCTTGTCGTACTGGTAAACCTGAGCTGAGCCAGCCAAGCCGGGAAAGCAGCCCCTTTTCCCTGGCCTACACTAAGCCTGGGAGATTTGCAGCTACCACAGGACCCTAGTAACTTCAGCAGCTTTCAGGTCACCTGGAAGCTAGCAACTTGGCCACAATGAAGCACTGCATGATGGGAGCTGTACTGATTTACAGCACTTCCACTGCATTCATGCACATAGCCGAAGCATCAAAAGTCTGGCCATCTTGTCTTAGGGATTCTGAAAGACTTATTGAGGGTGGGGGATCGAGGCAGATCTGAAGTTGGAGAAATGAGCACATACATATTCAGTATTTCATGGCGATCATGAGACATTTCCTCTCTCCCCATCCAACACAAGCAATACTTCTTTACAATGGAAGTTAAAAAAAAATATCAGAGTCAAAGATCTAATGCATGTGGTTTAATTTTGCCACCACTTATATTAGCTAGCATCCAGCAAAACTGCTCTAGCTGTTGCCTGCAGGGCTGATGTTAGGCCAACCATGCATTAAAAGCAGCTGCAAGCAGCAGTGCCGGCTCTCGTTGGCAGAGAGCACGCACAGTCACTTAGTCAGGATAATGATCATAAAACTCTCCCCAAGCACTAATTCCCAGCTCCTCAGAGGACCAGAGCAAGGTAATTAGCACTGGTCAGCAGCAAGGACCTCACTTATTAAAGCATCTTTATGTAAGTCCCTAGAAGATTTCAGGGCATTACCAGCTGATGACTGGGATGGAAAAGTGGTGTTAGAAATCTAGCCTGTGTCCTCATTAGCAAAGGGGAGCTTCTGGGAGTACAAAGCTAGTCCATCAGCCTTCAGATCAAAGCATTCCTCAGGAGCCAGGAATGGTAGGACATCACCAGTCATTAGGCAGATTAACACCTGCCATTTCTCAGATCTCGCTACCTACAGTTTAAGTGATTGAGGGACATCATTGGGGCCTATATACAAATAGTGTCCTATTTCCAATCCCACAGGTAATGATCAGCCAAGTCAGACACGTGGCGAGGGAGGTCCCAGGCAGAGAAAAACTGCTGCTGCTGTTGTTGTTAGCCCCCTCTCGCACCATCTCGGTGGGCCTGACATGGGGAGCGCAGCATTATCCCCAGGAGAAGGCACAGGGAGGCAACTTGCCTAGGGAGTCAGGAATAAAATCCAGCTCTGCTGAATTCTCAACCATTGCTGTAGCCATTAGGCCGTGTTGCCTTCTATCTAGACCCCCTTAGCTCATGCTGCCCCTTAGCTTGCTCTTGGTTACAGGGAGGGAGCGAACGGTGGAGTAGGTCAGGGCATGTGCCTGGACCAAGCCTGAGTCGCTTTGGTTCTCTGCACCAGAAAGTTCACTCTCTTTTAAGCTTGCGCCCCAGAGGCACTTCCTCTCCCCTTGCACCTGCCCCCATCCCTCAGGCTGGGACCTAGCAGGATGGAGAACAGACCACACACAGTGCTCAGGTGGGAGCCAGAACAAGCACTTGCCTGTCTGCAGTGCACAGCGAAGTAGCACATGCCCATGTCTGGAGACCTCAGGCTAAACATAACCCCCGAGGCCTTAGGGGCTGGCTGGGTTATGTTGTTCAGGCCTCAACCACTTAGAAGCACAGCTCTTAAAAATCTATTGAGTGCAACTACTGCTGGGCATGGCTCATCTCAACCTCCAAACAGCCAGCAAGGTTCTAGGCACCAACAGTTCTACGATTCAGCTATTCCCTCCTTTGGCAAGAGTCACGACTCCTCGAACGCCGCAATCAGACAGGCAGAGGAGCTCTGACCCCCCACGCAAGGGCTGGCGGTGAAAGCAAGGACCATCCTCAGGCACAGACAGGGTAACTCACCGCTCTTGCAGGGTCTCCGAAGTCAATCTGCAGGTTGCCCATGGCTTTGATGATGGCCATAATGGACTGAATGGTGTTGCTGTAAACAACGGCTTTGTATTGCCTGCACTCCTCTTCTGAGTAGCCATCCTCATGGATAATCCTTGAAAAAGGGGCAGGAAAAAAGTCAGACCATTACCGAGCTGACCATGTCCTACCGGAGGTCCCCAGCAGAACCCACCTTCACCCCCTGCTCCCTCGCTAGGATTAGCATTGCTCCTGGGGAGCTGCCATCATTCAGCTCTGTGTAGCAGCTCCCTTTCTGGAGGACAGGAAGCGTTCCTCCAAGATGCACTTCCCAGTAGAGACGGTCTCTGGGAGCAGCACTGCTGAGGAGGGCCATGTGCCCAGCTCCGGGGATGAAAAGCACTGTGGCAGTGCTGCCTGACTCCAGGGGAAGCGACAATCACACAGATGTTTGCTAGATAATGGCTGCTATGAAAGACGAGGTCCTTAGCCACACCAGGGCAGGGCACGCAGCCTGCGGCGAGCAAAGGGCACTGCATGCTTCACACCTGAGCGCTGTACCAGGACGCTGCTTTCAGATTAACCTACTAGAGTTTCTAGTATCAGAGGGGTAGCCATGTTAGTCCGGATCTGAAAAAGCGACAAAGTCTTGTAGCACCTTATAGACTAACAGATCTTAGGGATCATGAGCTTTCGTGGGTTAAAACCCACTTTCATCTGATGAAGTGGGTCTTAGCCCATGAAAGCTCATGATCCCCAAGATCTGTTAGTCTATAAGGTGCTACAAGACTCTGTCGCTACTAGGGTTGTCACCAACATCCCACCCAGAGCTCTCCCATCCTGGCTCCAAGAAGGGTCCCCCCCACACCACCACTACACTCCCACCTCCCAGGAAAGGGATCTTCAGACTTCTCACCTCAACTACCGCAAAAAAGAGGGAACTTCCCACCCCCCTTAATCCCCCCTCACCCCACTGGATTTTGGGTTCTCAATTCTTGCCGTCCTGCTGCTGGTCAATCCCCAGACCTCAGCCTCTCCCAGCTTTCTACAGCAACTGATCAGTTCCAGAATCACTGCCTGGAGTGAGCTCAACAGCCATGAAACTGGCCAGGTTTAGTCAGCTGCTGCGAGAAGACTGAGGGGCGGGGAGAGAGGAGTTGCAGAACTGAAGAAGAGACTCTTCTCCCCCAACCACCAGTGTTTCTGAACTGTTTCCCTACCACGAGCCCATATTACAAGAAAGAATTAGTCACCATAAAAAAGGGAGATCACAACCCCTTGGCCATATGGGGACCCTCCCGGCCACAGCAGCAGGTGATTTGTGATCAAGGCTGCGCCTCTGCTGCTGTCCCCAACAGCAATACTGAAATCCACTGGATTCTGCTTGGGTTCCCTGCAGCTGAAATGAGGAGCCAGGATAGCAACAGTGAAATTGACCAGATGCTTCTCAATTCCACCTGCAGCAACAGAGCTCTCACCTCACCCACCAGCCAGCTGGCAGGCAGGAGTCTGTTACCTGCCACTCATTTTTCAAGCCTGGATGTGCCAGGATAAATGGAGCAAACACAGCCAACCTGTTCAGCTCCAGCACGCTGTGCTGATTGACACCGTAGAGATGCCCAAAATAGCCAGATTCTGTAGCCCTTTTAAACTTAAGCATTTTATTCACTCATTAAAACAGCTTTTCTTGTACTCTAGTCTCCACCCCACCTTAATCTAGCAGAACAATCTATTGCATTGGGCTCCCACACCGCAGGGGATCACAAACAAAATTTCAGCAAGAGGTTCAGACACAGATCACGTAACTACAGGATCTGGTTTTAAATACATTTGAGTATTATTCTGAGTTGCATCTTTTTCTATTGTAGCAACATTAGAAGCCCCAACCAAAATCAATGCCCCACTGTGCTAGCTGTCACACAGCATGGGATTGTCAGCTCTTTGGGCCAGGAATTAGACATAACAGAAGGAGGAGGATTATTTTACTGGTGGGGAATTGAGGCAGAGTCTCAGTTATTTGCCCACTCAGGAAGTCTGTAGTAATACTGGAAACTGAACCGAGATCTTCTGAGACCCAGTCAAATGTCTTAACCACAAGACCACCCTTTCTCTCTGTCTTTGCAAGAGAGAGTTTCTTCTCTCCAGGCTAGGCAAGAAATCTACCCTCTCTGTCTAATTCTCCTATGGAATGCTCACTTGAGTTATGCCCACTGGAGAATTGGCTGTTCTTTAGCTGGGCCATCCTCTGCGTCTGGATGCTCAGATGTTAAGGAGACACAGAATCTGAACAGAATGATTATAAAAGCTCTATGCGTGCTGTAAACCCCAGAGTTTGTCAAGGAGAGTGACTGCCAATCAGCTACCTCTGCTTTTAGAGAATACCTCAAACATTACCCTGAAGGTTTATTTTGATAGGGCCCCATTCAGCCATTCACTGTTTTCCCTCCTCACTGGAATGGGTCTGTCAATTCTTATGCGGCAGATTTTTACCAGGGTGGTTTCCAATCAGGAGGTTTTAGTTCGTGATGCTGTGCAGGGGTCTCTGGGCTGCCTCTCCCAATGCAAACCATTTTTGTATATCCTCATTGTGCGATACCTTTCAGCATTGCTCTTTGCTATTTATGTAATCACTGTCATATACATTTTTTATGTCACTTTCCATGTTTAATTGCAAGTCACTGAAATATTCAAAAGGCAATTTTCCCCAGGCTGCCAGAAGAGTAATGTTTTGCTCAAGTTAAGCAAGTTCTGGGTTCATCATGCCTGCCGGAGAGAGCTTTGTGCCCAAAAGTAGAGGGCCTGGCTACGAGAGGAAGTTTTAATCAAAAGGGTTTCTTTTATAAATCCTCTAATCTGCTCTCCCTCCCTAATCTTTTTGCGTATCCATAAAGCATGTAGAGTCTGAACGCTATCCTGTAAGCCTGTGCAAAGGTGCTGCTAGCTTTATGTGGATGGATTGCTGAAACTGAACAGTGTTATTAAAAAGAAAGACAAAAATAGCAAGCATATAAACAGAGTCCCTTCTCCTCAGACACTGCTAACTGAAGCTAAACTGTGGCCCAGTCCCAGGAATAGAGTGAGCGCATGGCACTCCCCCAAGTGGGAGTATGGGACAGGGGAAGAACTCAGCTGCTCAGAGCAGCTTTCCCAGGTACTGTCCTATCACACAGAGTGAAAGCAACTCTCTGCTCTGTCCCAAGACACGTGAGGACTCATCGTAAAACTGAACAGGAAAGGTCTCTCAGGCATTCACAGGGAGCGACAGCCATAGTTCCATACCTCCAGGGTAATGGACAAGGGACACAAAAGGACATTTTTCAGCACAGGTAACCACAGCATTCGAGCAAATTCATGGCAGCGTGGGAAATGCATGTCCCTTCGAAAGACCCAGGGTGGGACAGTTTTGCTGTGAGCAGACGGATGCGATGCAGGAACATACAAACTGCCCAGCTGGATCATACCAGTGGGCCAGCTAGTCCAGGCTCCTGCCTCCAATGGGGAAGCAACAGGTGTTGGCTAGAGGCAAGCGTGAACAGCCCTCTAACCAGCCATTCTGCCAGGGCCAATGTGCTGAGGAAATTCCAGCCCAACCTCCAGGCAGTTTGGCATTGGCTTTGGGAAAAGCTGAACAAGCCACCCTGCAAACTGAACAGGGGAACAGTGTGCTGAGTGGGAGGCTAGCAGAAGAGAGTGCAGACATCAGTGACCACATTGAGTTCCCCAGCAGAGTTAACAGGGTCAGCAGCCTTCGGCCGGCCTCCAGCTAGGCGAGCTCTCTAGGGCCTGGATGTGGTCGATGGTGCCATGCCAGAGCAGCCATTCCAAGTGATCGCTGGCCCCATAGCACAGGCTACCCTGGCTGTTCAGATGAAAAACTCAAACACAAAAAGGGTGTTTTTAAAACAAGACCCCTAAGAACATGGAAATCATATTACCCAACCTCAGTGCGGAGAAGCCTGCCCTAACTATCCCCTGGAAGCGCTTTTTCTAAGTCTCACTAATGGAAACAAAACCGCCAATAAAGCAGGGATAACTTCTGTTGAAACCACAGGCTTTGGATCACACTTCCTCCCCACCCCAAGAGTTCATACAAAACGCAGCCACCCACCCCAACCCTTGGACCCCAGCTCCCTTCCCACCCACCCACCCCAATCCCCAGACTCTAGCTACAGAACGCGGCACGCACGTGATACTCCTGGCCCCCGACTGCAAAATGCACGCTCCACTCTCTGCAGTGGGGAGGCAATCGCTGAAATTCAAACACAAAAGCAGAGGGGAGGCATTGCTTACTTCATCTGCTTGACAATTGTGCTCTTCCCAGATTCTCCTGCACCTGTAGAGAAAGGAGAGAGAGAAAAAGCCATGAGCTGCAGTGCTTGACTGGACATTGCCGTGCAGCATTAGGTCACTGTGGTATGATTAGGATTCTTGACAACAGAGGGTGGAACTCACCTGCTGCCGCATTAGCGTTCAGACAGGCTTCCCAGCAGCAGAGCCTCAGAGAGTCTGGCCCTCTCGGCTTACGAGCACTTGTCTTGTCATGGGACACTTTAGCCCAGAGCAGCTCAGAGACATATGGACTCAGCTTGCAAAGGGATGCACTGTAGTAGACCCTGCTCTCCAGGGTGTCCAGGGATAAAGGGAAGGTGCCTTTTGGCACTACAGACTTCAATCGCACTGTGCAGCATGCCTCAGCCCTTCACGTGCTCTGGTGATCCCACCTAGGTGACTTTGGAAGCCTTGCACACTGGCAGAAACTGCTAGCTAGGCTGTACCAGCACACACGTGGACATGAACAGGGGATATGAATACTGAACAGCACAAGGCCTCTGGGCCAGTCTGATGGGGGAGCTGGGAACGCAGGGCCCTCATCCCCACCCTGGAACAACGCAAACTCAAAGCAACCTAGGCCCCGCACTATCAAAGTGACTAGAGACATTGACTGTCCAAGCTGGACACACCTTAGCAGGGCTCCATTCGCACAATCTGCTATGTGTCCATTGGCAGGGAAGTAGACACAGCACACCCAGCTCTCTCATGCACCACTGGCTGAAGAATGCTCACCCTCTCAAGGACCAAGTTACAAGAGGTGGGGTGATCCTTCCACCTTGGGAGAGGAGAGAGCGCTCTTTCAGGAGGCTGAGCTCCTAGAAAAGCTGTCTGCCCCTGGAAAACAGCCCCTTTTTGCCGCCTGAAAGGCCCCTGCACATAAGACGTCCAAGAAGTCTAACGGATGCATCGGAGTACAGAAATGTGCATGTCCAGACAACACCGTGGCTACAGCATTACCTCATGTTGCAAGGACAACCCGAAACGATACCAGCAGCTGCAGGCAAGTTCAGGACTCCCCCTCAGGTATTATGGGAGTTCCCCAAAGGATAGTGGGAAGTTTGCCACTGCCTTTTCCCACAAGTCCTCTCAGCCTTCTAGAAATATCCCTTTATGCTGAGCAAAGAGTATTGAGAATGCCCCAGGCCAGAGAGCAGCCCCAGACAACAGGCTACATGCTCAGAGGGCCACAGGTCACAAAAGGCGCTATGCAGACGAGGGTGGCTGCAGGGCAAAATCACAGCCACAGGCTGCACAGGCACGTTCAGGACCTGCGTGAACGTGCACAGCTGGGCCAGGTGAACTGGTGCAGCGTGAACTGATTCCTTGAGCTAGATGTGGCCTTGGTTAGATGGGGGAGCCACCAACGGCTGATTGTCACAAGCCCATCAGCACTGCCGGCTTTCCCAGGCAGGCTGCAAGAACTGGTGTCCTGCCTGACACTTAACAAGGGCCAGGATGGTAATGAACAGCAAGACTAAGTGGAACATTCCTGGCAAGGTGCAAACTCTGAACCAGGTGGGGGAGGAGGGGCACTCCAGGAAGCCAATCATGCCTCTCCCTTCCCCACACGTGTGGCTCCAGACATCACCAAGTCCTGGACAGCAGAGGCCAGCTGGAAGCAGTTACTCTTCCAGGGACTATCACGATGGGTGGGGGGTGGGAAGAGAGGTAGAGTTGAATGAGTGGGCTCTCTTCTCCCGCACCCACAGGAAACCTCCTCTTCCTCCTGTAGGCTGGCAGGGGAAGCAGGTACCATGGCATACAATCCTAGTCAGACAGTATATGTGCCCATTGCATGCCCCACTAAGCGTTGCTATTGCTAGCAGGGTGGATCTAATTCCCTGCTCTGCCAAAGGCTTCCAGTGACACAAGTCACACACAGCCTCAGTTTCTCATCTGTCAAATGGTGATCCTGCTGCCCTACCTTATGGAGAGAAGGATGGGCTATAAAGGAGGAACTCACCAACATTTTTAAAGTGCACAGATACTGTAGTATGATGAGGGCCTGCAAGTACATGGATAGACCTGATCAGTGCAGACAGTGGCAGTCTCCCTTATAATCACGTTCTAACCAGCATGACAGCAAGTACCGGCCAGAGAAGCCACACTAGGATGATGCAGGCCTCCTGCTACATCTATGAACAAGGGGCAGAGCCTGGATCTGCCCCCTAAGAGACAGCTGGATCTGATGAGTGTCTCAGCTCCCAGTTTCCTTACCTATAGTTCTCAAGATTCATTCCTATAGCTGGCTCTCCTCCTGCCTGCAAACACTGGTTCATCTACATTGTCTAGCACCTGTTCGTGCCGTGCGGCCCGAGACGAAAGTCGCACAGATTCCTCTTCCTCTCTCCGGAGGCGAGGGCTAGGTTACATGGCTTTCAGTAGCCTGCGGAGACTTGGTGCCAGCTTGGCCTAGAGCCATGCTGTCTGGGGGTCGGCCAACTGAGAAAAGGAAACCAAGATGCAGTGGCAGGTGCAAGCTACTGCACTACGTAACATAGATAGGAAGCGAAACATTACAAGACTTGTAGGACATAAGTGCCTCAAAATGAATTCAGAGTCCTTCTCTCCTATGATTTACGGCTTCCTGCTGGCCAGAGTGCCACTGCCGTGCCAGCATCTCTACTCTCCTTTCCACCTGGTGACCGCTCAGATCCTGTCATCTCCAAGCTCTTGGGGCTGGGGTGGAGTGTGCTGCCTTTGCTCAGAGCGGAGGGGCCATTACTCCCAGCAGGGAGTCACGCTCCCTTTTACCCCCTGGAGGTTTCTATACACTGCCCTCCAGCGCCCGCAAGATGTACGTTCAGTACCAGGATCCCCCGACGGTGAGCGCCCCCTGTCCTGCATCCAGACTGTAACTGGGCAGGCCAGGGCCTGAGCAGCAGCAATGGTGCAGTGAGTGTGACAAACCCACCTGCTGTCTGCGCTCTTTTGCCCACCCAGCCATGGCCACTGGGCAGTGCTACAGGCTCAAGCTCCAGCTGGTCTTTCTGCCCCAGCTCTCATCAGTGAAAACCCTCCAGGGGGGCCACTACCCACCAGGCTGGGGGTGAGAAAGAAAGAGTTGCTGCTTCTGTGGGCCCTCCCTCCTGCTCCAGCAGGACATGGCAGCACATCAACAGAGGATGGTGCAGAGGAGGGGGCTTTATAAACACCAGCTGCTTCTCACCTTATGGGGAAAACCAGAAAGTCGTGACTGCCGTTGCTCTCCTCCCACCTGCTGGAGGTCACTGATGGCAGCAGCTGGCTGGAGAGTGTGGAAAGGTCAGTCTAGCAGACTGCACAGCCAGGATGGGGGAAACAAGCCCTGACCTTGGCTGCTCCCTTGCAGAACGGTCCAGCCCAAGGCACCGATGGGAACCACTCAAGGCTCCTTGGGGAGGAGCAGCAGGGTGTGCACATGTTACAGACAATATCAGGGCGCAGTTCCCTGGCCTGTTACACAGCAGGTCGGACAAGGTGATCGCAGTGGTCCCTTGGAATCTAGTAACTCCCCAGCACCAACAATTGGCAGAGTGTGCTCAGATTGCTGTCCCCAGACCCTGCCCAGCTGAGGGAGGCAGGGCTCCTGCCTAAGACAGAGGAGCTAATTAGGCAGAATTAGTAAAAAGGAGATGCACTTTAGAGGGTTACATGCAATCAAGGCACCAATCAGCAGATGGAAACATCTGCTGCCATACACAGCGCAAGCCATTAGCCCTTCAGCTAGTGAGGTCTGCCCCCAGGAGTTAGTGTCTCCAAATGGCACAGCTGCTCCGAAGCCTCTATGGGTCCCTTCAGCCCCCTACTTCACGCCTGGCAACCATTCATCTGGCCTCAGCAGGACTGACTGGTTCTGAATGGGACTGTGGCATAGAATTATAGCAGATTAGGGTTGGAAGAGACCTCAGGTGGTCATCTAGTTCAATCCCCTTCTCAAAGCAGGACCCAACACCAACTAAATCATCCGGCCAAGGCTTTGTCAAACCTGGCATTAAAAACCTAAGGAAGGAGATTCCATCACCTCCCTAGGTAACCCATTCCAGTGCTTCACCACCCTCCTAGTGAAATAGTGTTTCTTAATATCCAACCTACACCTCCCACTCTGCAACTTGAGACAATTGCTCCTTGTTCTGTCATCTGCCACCACTGAGAACAGCCTAGCTCCATCCTCTTTGGAACCACCCTTCAGGTAATTGAAGGCTATCAAATCCCCCATTACTCTTCTCTGCAAACTAAATAACCCCAGTTCCCTCCGCCTCTCCTCATAAGTCATGTGCCCCACCCCCCTAATCATTTTTGTTGCCCTCTACTGAACTCTCCAATTTGTCCACATCCCCTTCCTCGCCTCACCAATGTCAAATAGAAGGAAATAATCACTTCCATCTATCTGCTGGCAATGCTCCTACTGATAATACAGCCCAATATGCCATTGGCCTTCTTGGCACCAAGGGCACACTGCTGACTCATACCCAGCTTCTCATCCATTGTAATCCCCAGGTCCTTTTCTGCAGAACTGCTGCTTAGCCAGTCGGTCCCCAGCCTGTAGCAGTCCATGGGATTCTTCCATCCTAAGCACAGAAGTCTGCACTTGTCCTTCTTGAACCTCAGATTTTTTTTGGCCCAATCCTCCAATTTGTCTAGGTCACTCTGGACCTTATCCCTACCCTCCAGCATATCTACTTCTCCCCGCAGCTTTGTATCATCTGCAAACTTGCTGAGGGTACAATTAATCCCATGCAGATCATTATTAAAAATGTTGAACAAAACTGGCCCCAGGACCAGCCCCTGGGGCACTTCGCTTGATACCGGATGCTAACTAGACATCAAGCCGTTGATCACTACCTGCTAAGCCTGACAATCTAGCCAGCTTTCTATCCACCTTATAGTCCATTCATCCAATACATACTTTTTTAAACTTGCTGGTAACAATACTGTGGGAGACCGTATCAAAAGCTTTGCTAAAGTCAAGATATATCACATCCACTGCTTTCCCCATATCTATAGAGGCAGTTATCTCATCATAGAAGACAATCAGGTTGGTCAGGCATGACATGTCCGTGGTGAATCCATGTTGACTGTTCCTAATCACCTTACTGTCCTCTAAGGGTTTAAAATGGATTCCTTGAGGACCTGCTCCATGATTCTGCTGGTGACTGAAGTGACTTTGTCCGGTCTGTAGTTCCCCAGGTTCTCTTTTTTCCCTTTTTTAAATACAGGCACTCTATTTGCCTTTTTCCAATTGTCCAGGACTTCCCCCAATTGCCACAGATTTTCAAAGATAATGGCCAATAGCTCTGCAGTCACATCAGCCAACTCCCTCAGCATCCTTGGATGCATTAGATCTGGACCCATGGACGTGCGCATGTCCAGCTTTTCTAAATAGTCCTTAACCTATTCTTTCACCACTGAAGGCTGCTCACCTCCTCCCCATACTGTGTTGCCCACGACAGCAGTCTGGAAGCTGACCTTGTCAGTGAAGACTAAGGCAAGAAAGTCTTAGTACTTCAGCTTTTTCCACGTCATCTGTCACTAGGTTGCCTCCCCTATTCAGTAAAGCTCTCACACTTTCCCTGACCACCTTCTTGTAATCAATATACCAGTAGAAACCCTTCATGTTACCCTTCAATTGTGCCTTGGCCTTCCTGATTACACCCCTGCGTGGTCTGGCAATATTTTTATACTCCTCCCTAGTCATCAGCCCAAAATTTCCACTTCCTGTAAGCTTCCTTTTTGAGTCTAAGCTCACTGAAGATTTCACTATTAAGCCAAGCTGGTTACCTGCCACATTTGCTATTCTTTCTGTACATCGGGATGGTTTGTTCCTGCACCCTTTAAAAGGCTTCTTTAAAATACAGCCAGCTCTCCTGGACTCCTTTCCCCTTCATATTAGCCTCGCAAGGGATCCTGCCCATCAGTTCCCTAAGCGAGTCTAAATCTGCCTTTCTGAAGTCCACGCTCCATATTTTGCTGCTCTCCTATCTTCCTTTTGTCAGGATCCTGAATTCAGTCATCTCATGGTCACTGCTGCCTAGGCTGCCAACCACTTCTAATTCCCCTGCCAATTCTTTCCCTGTTTGCAAGCAGCAGGACCCCTAGATGGTTCCTCCAGCATTTGTACCAGGAAGTTGTCCCCAACATTCTCCAAAAACTTCCTGGACTGTCTGTACATTGCTGTCTAAATGAGCTCTCGGATCAGCATGGATCCTGCTTGTCTCTGGCTTTAGGGTATCGCCCTGCAAGGAGCAGGAGGTCTGGAAATAGGAGCCAAGTGTGAACCAGGCTTTCCAGTCAGTAACGCTGAAAGACGCCCAAGTCCCAGGGGCCCAGCTCAGCTTTGGTTTGAAAGAGTGAATCATGGTTGCTCCATGATTTACAACCAGCAGCAAACCCTGTTGCTCCAGGGCTGAACGGATCACAACTGGGTTGTGCAGAGACAGCTCCCTGTTAGCAGCGCCTGCCCGGCTCAGGGCAGAGCTCAGCTATGCTGTCAACAGCATCTGCGGGTAATCGGGGGGAAGAAGGGGACACCTTAACATTAGGCAGTGAAAATGCACCTAGGGCTGAAACTTGGCACATGAGGTCTCAGCCCAAGCACAGCCTTCTGGGGAGCGCCAAAAACTCATCAGCTCAGCCATTTTAAAGGTCACAAAGACACCGAAGACACTGAGCACTCCAAGCTTGCATGCCCCATGGTCTCCTGGAGTGCAGGGAACCTCCTGGGACTGCACTGATTTGAGGTGGCTTGGTTAGAGTCAGAGAGAGGTCATGCTCCCACCAGCAGAACTACACTGCAGCCAGGTACACAAACAAACGCTAATGCAATCAGAGGCTTCCGTTTCAAAGAGGAAGTTTGGCAAGCCTACAAAATGGACCCATTCAGTTGGTAGGAGATAAGGAAGCTTGTTCACACATGCAATAAATATCCTCCAAAAGGATGAGCTCAGGCTCAGATTCTGCAGTCAGCTGCACACACAGACTCTTACCGATCAGTCGCCTAACTGCAGAGATCAGGTTCACGGCTTTGATCTGTGACGCTGGAGATTCAAGTACTTTGGTTCTTAAATGGCATAATTAACTGGCTCAGGTCATATTCCCCCAACCACCTGGATCTCCCTCCTTTTACTGCAACACCACACTGCCACATACTGTTTTACCAACCTACGTCCCTTTGAAACTGCCCCCAATTTAACATCTCACAAGGCTGATTTGTTTGATTTTATACCCAAACCCTGAAGTTCTCTCTGATTACTGCTACGTCTCACCGACCCCTTGCAAGCAGTTATGTACATGAATGAAAAAAGGAACACACACAAAATGATGCATTACAGAATGGGCTCGGCTCCTTCATTTGATCAATGGGAGCAGAGTTTTATTTAGGGGCTTTGTTTTCAAAAGCATCCTGGAGCATGCTTCACCACCGTAGTGAAGGTTTAGCAATCCGGATGCTCAAGTAGCAACTCGGAGGACACGGGTCTCCAAGATGGCCATTGCTGGGAGCAGATTTCAAGGTTGTAGCAAGTTGCTAATATATGTGGATTAGAGAGAGTTTATTCAAACCCCTCAAACTCACCATTTCTCAGATGCTCTTCACAAGGAAATTTCTGAAGTCCTCCTCACCCCTCAGATTCTTTGCAGGCAGTGACTGCTTTACTTTATGTGCACTGTAAAGTGCAAGGACATCATCAATACGGAGGTGCACTCCCTCCAACAACACTGCCATTGTTGTTCCCCCTCCCCAGCCGCTAAGAGGACAAGAGAAACACCCAGAATCACAGCTGTGTGCAGAGCGTTGCATCAGACCAGTACATTGCATGTAGGGAGATGGTCACCACCCCACCTTAATCCATAATGAAGGATGGTAATTAGCAGGTGGAAATTCATGCTCCAGGGGCAGGTTTATTATGGTCTTGCAGTGCAGAAGAGGTATGGAATTTGTGCCTATTTAAGTTTCTGAAGCCCCAGGCAGCTCTCACCAGCACACAGTTGCAGTCGGCTGCTTCCCAATAGGATATGAGCTATCCAGAGGGCAAACTCTTTACCTCTGGATGACCAATGTTCTCTTTCAAAAACTAACACGAGCTCCTCCTGCCAACATGTGCCTGGCACAAGTGCATGTGTTCATACAGAAGATCCCTCTCCCCTTCAGAGATCTCTGGTATTCCAGCAGCCAGATGGCTACAGGGACGTGAGCTCGGGAGCAATAGCTTGTCAGCACTAAGATGGATCCGGAAGGTCTGCAACATGTCTAATCACCATCCTGACAAATATACTCAATGCACACACTGTACCAGCTATGTGAGAAAAGGCCTCTTCCCTGCCAAGAGGCCCCGCCTCTACCTGCCTCAGAGTACAGGCTAAGAGGTGGAAGACAAAAATTCAATATCCTAAATACAGCAATGCAAGGGTCCTGGATCAGAATTCCAGGTTCCTTCTTCCCACCTTCGCCAGGCAAAATCTGAGAGCGCTCTCAGCCAGCCAACAGCTTTGCAAAAGTAAGTTAGTGCACGGTGGCTCTCCCTTTAACAGGAAGGCATCCAGAGCCTCCAAGCTCTCCCTGCAATGAGCCTCTATGAGCAAGGCTGGCGTCTGTCAGAAGGTATTTTAATAAGCCAATGAGACGGTGCAGACACTCTCCAGGCCACCACGTCGACTTGGGAGAGCAAGCCAGCTGGCTTGCTGGTGCCAGCGCTGAGCTATAGCTGCACCATCCCCTTCACAGACAGCAATTGTCTCTAATCACGGTTAGGTACCCAGCAGGGACACCTGCTGAAGGACAAGGGTCTGCAGATGCTCTTCTAGGTATCTGGCTGTCACAGTGTCTGAGCTTTGGGAATACAGAATGGAGGGCAGCCAACTAATAAAGAGGTTGGCCTCTAAAACAGAGGAGCGCTCCTGCTTGGGACTTGGTTTTTCCTTGAAAGGCCTGACTGGCATCTCGGCTCTTCAAAGGAGCTGCTAACTCAGCGAGTGGAACTTGGGAAGCTTTTCCTGTCTCCACTCCTACTTTACTACCCTAGTAGGGAAATAAAACCAACTCTGATCACCTTATTCTCCTGCTACATGGTGCAAGTAGTCATGCATTTCAGGAACATGCAGCTCAGAGACCGTTCCACCCTAGGACACAATCAGGTTCACACTGAGCAGACCAGGCAGGGGTCCAGCCCAGGGTGTCAGACACTGCAAGGGGTTAGCATGCACACCATTGTGTAAGGGCTTGCCACTCCTCAGAACAGGTTCTTCATGCTAATCCTCTGCCTTTTAACCAAGGTCAGGCCCTGTCGCCTGGGATACTAGTGCTGAGAGGGGACTAAACCACAGGTATCTCAAAGCAGCAGGGACGAAGCAGAGGCTCAGCTGGAGGGGAGCTAAATCACCCGGCCACCTCCTGAAGACTGCTCCCTAGCATCAGACAGCACTGTGCCCTCTTTGGAAGGCCTGGCAAAAACTCAGAAAACTTAACCCCATAAAGAGCAGATTGTCAGTATGTGACCCATTCTGCCATTTTTCAATCTGTACTACAAGCACTATATAAAATATCCCCACACATTCTCTAGCAAGTCTCATGAGTAGATCTCAAAGCCCTTTACAAGAGAGGTCAGTATCATTATCCCCAATTTACAGATGGGGAAACTGAGGCACAGAGAGGGAAAGTGACTTGCCCAAGGTCATACAGCAGGCCAGTGGCAGAAATTGAGTCCCAATCCAGTGCTCTACTAGGCCATATTGTCTCCACTACTCAGAAGCATTCATAAGACAGCCCTCTACCAAGATTAGATACTAGGTGTGATGTTATTGACATGATCTGGGGCTGTATAGATCAAGGTCCTGTAGTGGCACCAAATATTATGTAAAAGTGGTCATATAAGGTGTCTAAGACCAGGTTATGGTTTGCTGGTTATGATTATACTATCTGTATACAAGTGTCATTTTTGTAGTTGAAGTTATGAATATTGGCTCTATACTGTCTGTATCTCAAACTTATGCTTGCTTCTGGGTGACATCCCAGACAAGTTGCTGTTAGCTCTGCTTAGCGGCCCATTAAGGACCATCAGCTATACAACTGACCTATTGAGAGCTCAGAAGACTCCAATCCACATAAGAAGTCTACCTAAGGACTTTCAATGTAGCATGTGAGTAATGGCCGCTTCCTGCAAGTCCTGAGTCATGCATGAACATGTGACATACCCATGTGACCCCAAAACTTCATTTTGCTGTAATTTTCCATAGTAAGAACAAAGAGGTCTTTCTTACACCTGGAAAAGACTATAAAAGGGTAATGCACCACCTCCATTTTGTCTTCAGTCCTGCTTCTTACCTCTGGAAGGAACTTTGCTACAAACTGAAGCTTCAAACAAAAGGACTGATTGACCCATCCCAGCTGTGGATGTTTGTACTCCAGAGAGACCTGATTTAAACCTGCAGTCTATTTCATCCTGATGCAAGCCTGAACCAAGAACTTTGCCATTACTGTATGTAATTGATTCCATTTAACCAATTCTAGCTCTCATCTATATCTTTTTCCTTTTATGAATAAACCTTGAATTTTTAGATTCTCAAGGATTGGCAACAACATGATTTGTGGGTAAGATCTGATTTGTATATTGACCTGGGTCTGGGGCTTGGTCCTTTGGGATCGGGAGAACCTTCTTTTATTGAGGTATTGGTTTTCATAACCATTTGTCTCCATAATGAGTGGCTGATGGTGGTGATACTGGGAAACTGGAGTTGGGTCCCACAAGAAACAGCACCGTTACACTAGGCAACAAGTCTAGCAGTCGGAGCCAGGCACAGCAGATCACAAGACCTGTGTTCTATGCTCAATTCAGCAAGGGACACACTGGGATTTTGAGCAAGTCACTTCACCGTTCTGTGTCTCAGTTTCCCCATCTATTACTATGGGGAGAATCCCACCCATCTCCAAATGCTCTCCGAATAACCTACACAAAATAAGTGCTACAAACTATCACAGCTTGATTCTGTCCACCACAGCTCATTACTCCTCCAGGCAGCACTAGACACAACTGTGGCTGAGACAGTGTCAGGCTGAAAAAAATTCTGCTCACAGGTAAACAAACATAAGAACAATCACACTGGGTCAGACCAATGGTCCATTTAGCCCAATGTCCTGTCTCCGACAGTGGCAGGTGCTTCAGATGGAATGAACAGAATAGGGCAATTTTGAGTTATCTACCCCGTCGTCCAGTCCCAGCTTCTGGTTGTTGAAGGTTTAGGGACACCCAGAGCATGGGACTCGGTCCCTGACCATTTTGGCTAATAGTCATTGATGGACCTGTCCTCCAGGAATCTAGTTTTTTTTTAAAAAACACCTGGTTATACTTTTGGCCTTCATAACATCCCTGGCAATGCGTTCCATTGGTTGGTTGTGTGTTGCATGAAGAAGTCCTTCCTTTTGTTTGTTTTTAAACGTGCTACCTATTAATTTCAGCAGACGACTCCTGGTTCTTGTGTTATGTGAAATACCACTTCTGTTTTGCCATCATCAGCGTAGGCAGGTAGATTACGCCTTGGTTGGTAAATTTTCACAATGATTTACCAAAGCTAGCTGCATGGACAGTGTGTGCGGGTTTTAAAACAGACACCCCTACCAAGGTAAGGACTACTGGAGACAGAGCTCTGTAGGCATTTTGCTATGAAAAGTGGCCTGCAAGGAGGACAGAAATAATAAGAGCAAATCTCAAAGTATCTAACTGTACACAGGAATGGAGCATCTGCACTACGAGTCTCAGTGTTTTTTCATAGAGATCACCCCCTGAACAGCCTTGAATTCAATCGGGAACTAACACAGGAAGACTGTAGCTCAAGGTTTTGGAAACTTTAACCTTCGGTTTCCATGTGTAGCATCTAGCAATGCTATCACTGTGTGTGCAGTGAGATAGAGCAGGGCTTTATAACCGCCAGCAGAGACGCCCTAGCAGCTCAATCATGTTCCAGTTCTGCCCCATATTTAACCTGGCGGGTTGAGCACAAGTCCCAGCTCAGTGCAGGTGCTCCCCTAGACAGCCCTGGAGGAGGAAGAACGGACATGGCAGAGGATGACATAAGCCAAGGGAGTTTTCAAGTGACAATATTGCTGAAATGGCAATTTTACTTGGCTAACCGCAGTTCCATGCAGGTGGCAGGATCAGAGCCCATCTGGCCAGGGCTAGCTGACATATCCCTGCTGAGGTGCTAGGAGACACTCACTCATTCAGGGGAGCTAAGCAGGAAAGATCAGACAGAAAAAACATGAAAGCTCAATTAATACAAACAAGCAGCAAACCTGCCATCTGTTTCCCAATAGGCATGGAACCACAAAACACCTGCTCTGCTGGACGAGATTTCCAGCCAGAAGGTTTCCTATGAGAAAGCAGAGCAGCCTTTTAGTGCAAGCCAGATGAGCCCAGAGTCAGTGTGACCCAAGAACGCACACATCCAAGGCTCGAAGGAAAGGGATTCCACATTTACAGATATACCAGTTTCACTGTGGAGGCAGCTCCCTGCTTCCCTGCACTGCATTTTTTAAAATTTTGGCTAGATGCTTGGAAAATTGGTACCTTAAAAACAGTTAATAAAAGAGCTGAACAAAGTGATGGAAGCGCTTGTCTAATATTACCTGCAGGATGCTGAAGGCCAGCTGTGCTCTACCCTAGAAGCAGTCGCATTTTCAGTTGTGGCGGAAGCCCATTATTTTGAAGGATACTGTAAATGTTTTAAAACTACCACAGCTGCTCTAAATACACATACCATCCGAAGTGCAGGAAGGAGCAGGGATTTCAAGAGAGCCCACAATTTTTTTTCTACACAGCAGGCAACCCCACCTCATCCCACCTCCAAATCTGGGGGTATGTCTCTTTCTCCAGTTTTCCTACAGAAAACTAGAACAATTCTCAAACTCAGCATGCACATAATTTTAGTCCCAGGAGAAAGCAGCAACCAAAGAAGTCAACATCAAAACCAAAATCTAATCTCGTTGTCGAAAACACCAGCCTTGACTCTAGCACCCACGGAGGTCAGACAATGAGCACAACTGTCAAGTGGTTTTAAAAGTCCTTTTATTAGCAGACGAATGAGAGTCAGGAAAAAACAAATCTGGTTTTCCAGCAGCCTGTGACAACCAAAAGCCAGTCTGGGCAAAGGAAATCTTGGGTATCAGCTTAGTTACACTGGGGTATGTCCAGAGTAATTTCATTGGCTTCAAAGGGATTCCTCCCAGTTCACACTGACTGAGATGAGACTCTAGCATTGGTTACCTGAGACAAACTGGCCTCTTTTTTCAAACTCCTAATGAATTTAAGAGCTGGAGACTTCAAGGGGAGAAAAACAGTCCCTGTGCACAAACAGGGCCCAAGGACTAGTGAGCAAAACAAACAAGCTGTTTGTGGGCACGTGACCAGAAAAGAGAAGTTTCCAGAACAGACAAATCCATCAGGCTCTACAATATCTTGTTCAGTTTTTTGTTTTGTTTTTTTTTAAAATGCTGCTGCCAGCCAGGGGATTAGGCAGGAGAAGTGCTAGACAAAAAGGGCCTTTTCCAGACAGAGTCTCGAGTATGTTTTAGTACGTAAACTGTGCCATTGCTTAGCAGTCTGTCCTCCATAGTTCAAAGAAGCAGCTAACTCACTTTGAAATCTATGTGGCTAAAGGATGGTGGTAGGGTTTTGCCTACAAACTCCAGTGTACGACTCCCCTGCCTGCTTGCTCTACAGCACTTAACTGTGATGCTCCATCTGGTGAGATGCCCAGTCGCCTTAGCCAGATATAAAGAACCCAATTTGGTGAGTATTCATATCACAGCTACCACAGCTGGCTTTGTGCATCTGCACCTACTATGCATCTGCCTGCATTCCAGGAAAATCCAGGCAGCAATCACTTGATGCCTTGGACCCCAGCAGAACATGGGGAAATGAACTGAGATGTCCTACTGCCCAGACAGCTGGAAAGGAGGAGGACTGCACTAACTTGTTACACAGCCCAGTAGGAAATCACGTCCAAACTGCAAATAAACCCAGTACGCTGATACAGTTCCATGAGTCATGTGCTGAGCTAGGCCTCTGACAGGGACCACATGCTTCACTGCTATAGCTTCATTTTAGCCTATGATGTACAGACAGAAATCATGTTTACAGCTGACCAGGCCATAACTGGTTACAAACTAGAATGGATAAGGCTGAAAGCTAAAAGCCACTGGCACAGAATGCTGCAGGCATGGGAAAAAGGTGCCTAGCCAGCCACCTCAGACTGCAGGAGGAAAGGAACGAAGACAGTTTGAAATGCAAGAGGAGGAAAGGCCTGTTCCAAGGAACAGCAGCAGCTATAAATAAAAGCCTACTGTGTCTGCAGTGCCTTCAGCGTGAGATCAATGAAAGAAAAAGGTCCGATGTCATAAAACTAAGACGTAATTAACGGTCACATCTCACTCATGACTGCTGTTGCTTGGCCTAACAACATTTCACACACAGAACATACCCCACCTTGGGGTTATCCAAACCCTGGGTGACCAGATGTCCCAATTTTATAGGGACAGTCCCGATTTTGGGATCTTTTTCTTATATAGGCTCCTATTACCCCCACCCCCATCCTGATTTTTCACATTAGCTGTCTGGTCACCCTATCCGAACCTGACTGATGGAACTGCAATCTCTGCACAGAGTCTGTGCTGGCAGGCAGGGGAATTGGGACGCAGAGTGAAGGTGGGAGCCAAAGAGCTGTCCTCATAGCCTGGGCTCATGCAGAAAGCAAAGCCATGGAGTGTGGGAATTCAACCCAGGTCAAAAGCCCTCCCCCGTTCTCAGCAATGCCTCGGTTCAGTGGGAGTCACCAGAGTGCATCATGGAAAACAGATGGAAGGTCCAACTTCAGTGCAGCAGCAGCTTTGATGTTAAGGTACGAGGACTCCCTCTGCCTGTTTATTTCAAAACACCAGGAAGAACTGGATTTCAGCTCCCCTACACAGGACCATGAGTACCTCCTCCGGTGAAGACAAAAAAGCTTATCACTCAATGCCAATGGACTACCCAGCCATGCCGGGACTCCAGCCAGGCCTTTGCAACACTGGCCTTTCTGCATTTAATTTATTGAAGATTTCTACAAGGCCAAGGGCTCAGCTTAGCTGGTGTCATGTAGTTAACGACAATGCCCTGTTTTCAAGCCAAGAGCCTCTGCCTTTTAACTTAGCTACCCGGGACACCACAACGAATCGGGTAGCAAGTGAGAAATACTCACCGCTCCAGTAAATCAGCGTAGAAAGGACTGAAGCCTCTCAATAGATGGGCTGTGCTTGCACGGATGTTTGTTGCCAAATGGAAGATCTTGTGTAGGGGGTAATTCAATGACTGGGCTGCTCTAGCCTGAGCAGTGCTGTACTTGTTAGGTATAAACTGGATGCATAATTAAGTATTGTAATTAAACCAACAGCAGAGCTAGTTCCTAAACAATGTGTGGATTAAATTTCGTCTGCTATTACCTTGGCAGATGTTTGCGTGTCAGGGAGGCAAACTCCTAGCAATTATCCTGCTGCGGCCACGCACAGCACAGATCACCCATGTCCTCGATGGGGGCCAGTAGTGCAGCACAGAGATGCAGAGTGACCACCTGCACTTCACAGGCCACCAAACCCCACCAGGATACCACTGTATTTAGTCCAATCTAAATCGTTGGGCTCAAGCATTACAATGATCAGGGACAACAACTGGATACCACAGGCAGAGAACAGAGGTGCACCCCTGGCTGAGGCCTCTGCACTGGCAGGGGATTGCAGCAGAGTGCTCAGGCAGGGAGCTGTGGGCGTAAGGAGAGTCCTTAGACCCCACGTCTCTACAGAAGCTCTGGGACTGAGGAGCAGCTGTTCCCTCCACAGCCTGTGATCTCTGACTGAGCTTGGTCGGGCCTGGCCACTACACTGGTAGGGGGCTCTGTAGGAAGCAGCAATTCCAAAGAACAAAATACCACCTCCATTAGTCTGTACTGCACCTGTGGCCCAGCACACATTGAGGGATCCCTGGGCTGCTGAAGGCATCCTCTTCTGAGAGCCCACAGAGCTCTTCAACACTTGTAGCTATCAACGGTCCACTTCCCCCAGGACTCTGGGGTACACACTCAACACATCTAAAGAGACGCGATAGCACGATAGAATGGCGAGCCTGGGAGGAGACTAGCTTGGAACCTAAAAGGGTTTCTACTTCTCTGAACAGACCACACACCTTCACCAGGGATACAGTCACCCAACCACTTCTCTGGTCTGGCCCTTGCTTATTTTTAACCTCGATACAGAAAAACTGGGCAACTCAGCAGTGTCCAGAAGCACTCTTGTCATCCCCATCCCAGGACACAGCACACTCATCTAGTGTCCTCCCACCCCCATTTGTGCATGTTTCCCACAACCATGATTCATTAGGTAAATAGAGCCCTGGGCTTGAGAGCAGCAGACCTGGCCTAACAGCCAATACAAGACTCATTAGCACTCAGCAAAAGGGGCTCCTTACTCCCCTTTCCCACTAGGCTTCTGGTGTCAGGAAGACTGAGCAGATGGCAAACCAGCTGCAGTACAGCAGTTGTGTGCAAGCCAAGTCCCGTCACAGCTGGCTTTAATTGAGGTGTGGACGTTCTGCCTGATGCTTGAGCCCGGGCTCTAGGACCCTCCGTGCCCAAATGTCCACACACCACAATGAAACAGCCCATTAGCCCAAGCCCACTAGCCCCAGTCAGCTTGCCTGGGCCAGCCATGGGTGTCTAAAGGCAGGCAAGAAGGAAAACATTAGAATACTAATTGAATTCTCTGCAGCTCCATCCACTCCAGTGAAGTTAAGCATGGCCAAGAGAGCATAAAGAGAAGGGATTCTCACATGGTATTGAAACACAGATGGCCAGGTGCCACCATTACAAAAGCAATCTAAAAAGAGACAGGGCTGCAAACCTCATGGATGCCCTCCAGCAGGCTACACAGTGCCTCAGACCAGATTCGCATTTGCCAGGAGCTGTGAACAGATCAGAGCAATCACACCCCATGGAGAGACGGCACTTTGCTATTTTCTATGGAATAGAAACCAAAACCCCTCTGTGTGTCTGCACATGCTCTGAATAGGTACCTGGGTAGCAGGTAGAGTGTTCTGGGATGCTGGTAACAGATGGTACCAACAGCACAGAACACTCAAATCGCCCAGCAAGGCACAACTCAGCCAGCCCAGTCACACATGGGCTTTTAATTGATCCCACTGGGATGAGACGCCATTGGTTTTCTGCTAAACAGAATGCACTAAAAAGCCTCTTAATTAGGCATGGAACCCAACAGAGCATATGACATTTTACTGGAGTGTATTTAATGCTGTTGTAGCTGCTACTCTGACGACAAAATCCTTTATAAAGTCTGCGTGACGATCATAAGGTTTTAACATTTCCATACCAGAAAGGAGCCAGCGTTTTCACATCCTCTGCAAAGGAAACAGCAACTCCGAGTGAGCTCAAAGACATTGTTCCAGCCCAACTAGCAGGCAGAATGGGCTTGTACGCTACTTTGCCTGTTTGTGTGAATTTGGAATCAGAGTCCAAGGAACACAAAATTTTGTCAAAAGACCACATTAGCAACATGAGATCAAGCACTTGGAGACTAGTGGTCCCAGCATGCAACTGTTCGAATGGAGACTGCATTACTTGCTGGAATTTGTAGGCTCCCCTGGTCACGCTTTGGCCTTAGAGAGAAGAGTTGTCTTCCAGACCCTGAGACACAGTTAGGACACCCCTTCCTGAGACACCCCTTCCTCTCAGCCCCTCATCCTGGACCCTCCAATCCTACCTTCAAACAGAGCTTTCTCTGCTACTGGTGGTGACCTGAGCTCTGCCGTTTCCCCACACATAGGTGCATTGCCAGCCTTTCCCCAGTTAATGAGGGATTGTGCTTTCACTCCCTCCTCTCATACATGAAATCCCCTAATCCCATTTATAGGTCAAATCCTTCGTGCAGGTCAAACGAGCACTCTCGCTACTAAACACAGTGCAAGGGATTTACAACCGTGGCTCAGATGCCGGTCATTATCTCTGGGGTTCAGCCCCAACAAGAGCCACCCGACTTTCCTGCTTTGCTTGTGCCCTGTATCGCTCCATGGCAAGATGGCCAGCTGGCTCACCCTCCCTGGAAACGGGTAGAGCAACAAAGCCAGATGCAGTCAAGGTTGCTCTGACAATCAGACGTCGACTGTTCCTACTGCAGTGGTTCTCAAACTTACTGTCTGAGTGACCCCTTTTGCAAATCCAGCTTCTGATCGCGACCCTGGTGTGTCCGTCGAAATGCCGCGGAATTGAATGGTTCCGCTTTCGGCGGCATTTCAGCAGACATACCCATGAGCGTCAGCATGTCCGCCAAAATGCCGAAAGCGGAAACAATCACTTCAGCAGCATTGGGGACTCACGACCCCCCTGGAACTGGGATGCGACTCCCAGTCTGAGAACTGCTGTCCTACTGCGTGCAGCAGACTTTGCACCAGCCATCCTTCATGGGTCAATGGGTGTTCATTGGCACTTGGTTGTCAATTTCCTCTCTTCCAGCAGCAATGCTCTTAGACCAACACATTTACACCAACCATGGGAAGAGGAAAAGTCATTAACAGTTGCCTTACAATCCTAGATTAATAGGCCACTGTACAATAAGTTATTGACTTCTATTGAGGTGATGTCAGATTTAATAACCCAAAGGGAAAATGCTACCCAAAGCTAAGCTAAGGTCAATAGTAATGTCAAGGGACAACTCTTGATGCTCACTGAACTAAGTTGTTCACTGAACTAGACAGTCCAAACATGTATTATTACATATGTTCTGAATGTAGAAACCTACACTCACATTCCCTCCCATTCACAAATTCAGGCTGTAAATTCACAGATTTCTAACTACAAAAGAAGTGAGGTTCCAGAGCAGTCACCCAACAGGAGTTGTGGGGACATTAAGAAAGAGCAGGATAAATTTCTGAGTGAGACTGTATGACAGGGATTGCTTAGGAGGGTGGAGGGAGGGACCTTGGGGGTCCCTTCTGGTTTATGTCTTATGTTCTTAAAATCCCTTGTCAGGGCTTTGATGGCTTGTTCCATCACCTGCAGGGGTCAGGAAGGGACTTCTCCCTCCCCAATGTATTCAGTCTGCTTGGGCTTTCTGACCCCTTCCTCTGAAGCATCAGAGTTAGCCACACCTGGGGATGAGGTAGTGGACCAGAGGGCTGGGGCTCTGAGGTGGCACTGAGCATTCTCTCTCTCAGGTGTTGGCTGGCAGATTCTTGTCCACATAACTCACTGCCATGTGAGGGGTTAGAAAGGAATTTTCCCATGTCAGACTGACAGCGACCGGGTGATTCACCTTCCCTTGCTGCTTCTAGGTCCAGGTCACTTGCATTTGCGTATATCTGACAATCAATTCTTGTCATGGTAGGGGCCTCGGACACTGGTGCATTTCAGGTCCCCCTATTCTCTGCCAGTGGCACAGAACAGTCTTGTTTCCTTTGGGCTGTAATACATGGGTCTAATGGTGGTGGTTGGATTTGGTGTGCGGAGGCTGGGTGGTGCTGGCAACTGACAGACAGGAGGTCAGACTAGATCATCTGGTGGGCCCTTCTGGCTGAAAACTCTGACTACAACACTCACAGCCCACAGGCTCAAGACTCAGGTGGAGTGTGTAACCTGCACAGGATGGAGGGGCCAGTGTCCATGCAGGATGAGGAGAGAGGAGTCAGACAAGGACACAACGGAGCATTTGGGTGGCACTAGGATGTGGATGATACACAAAACACCCCACTGGAGATGCAGAACAAAGAAAGCCCAGGAAGCTCCCTGGCATTGATCCTCTGGGTTCTGCTGGGGTCAGAAGGTTCTAAAGGTTGATTGCATCATCTCAATGCCTCCAGTGGAATTGCTCCCTCATGAACAGTCAGTGGTCTATATGTCATGCCCTGCCTTTATGACTTTTCACCTGAAATACTCACCATGAACAGGGAAAGCTGGAGAATCAAATTCCCAGGACTATCTGCAGTCTACAGACTATGTTTTGGGGAGTGCTCAGTTTGTTTTAACCCCATCCCCCAGAGCACACTAGCACCAGTATGTTCATAAAGGACTTAAGTAGGCCAGTACATGCTGCAAAAAGTATGCACCTTGGAAAGGTCTCTCTCCCGGGGCTTGTCATGCTGAGTAATCGTGGCTTGAAAGCCCAACAGGAAAACTGGCTGTCACAGCTCAGCAAATCACATCTGCCAACACGGACACATCCTAATACCTAAACACCTAGTATATTTGCTCAAACCTCTCATACATTTTCTCAAAACTGTCTACTTGCTTGGATAGCAGTTGAAAGATTAATCTCAAGACTGCTTCAACGCTACTCAGGCAATCCTTGGAGCCCCCATGAAAACAGCTGATGATCCTTTAGAGTAGGTGGATCAGGCAGCCAGCCACACACAATTTGGAAGAACTGCAGAGATTCTCAGGGTAAAGAGAACCATAGGGACACATGAAACCCAACACAGGAACAAGACTTCAAAAGCACAAAGGCCAAACGTAAACAGCAGCAAGTTTAATTCAAACAACTGACAGGCTTGGTACTGTTTGCTGAGCTAACTGTAAGCCTGGCCACAATCCAAGTAACGTTTTCCAAGTCAAGGAGTGCACACACTTCCTGCTTCCAAGAGTTTACTATCTCAGTTATTACTTTTAGTGTTGAATGTCCTGAACAATTTCTGCTCTTAGTGCCAATGCCCCACAGTATCCTAAGGAGCAGAGAGAAGAAAGAGATCTCTTAAGTCACACTACCATTTTTCAGGGCTGGGTTATTTCCAGGTATGTATCTTCCAGTGCAGCATCCAATCCACTTTTCAGTGCTCAGAGCCATGGGAGACCATTCCAGAGCCAATGGATCTCAGGTCTTCCTGATCTTTAACCCACACTCATTTTCTTGTTTTTAGCATTATCCTATTACCCTGGATAAATCATCATTAATATTAGTTTAAAAAAATCAAGTAAATTTAATCAACTTCACAACTATGACTGGCAGCAACAAACATATGCAGTCCAACAAGTGTTCATATATTTCTGTTGCATGCACACAGCAGTCAATTCTTCAACACGGACTTGTAGAACTCATTCCACCCTGGAAACTGATTAGCTAAGGTAATTTTTTATATTGAAGACTTTGTGGACATTTTCCTTTTTAAAAAAATATATTTTAAAAAAATCATTATTTGGGGGCATATTTATGATTGAAATACGATTTAAATTATAACTATCTGTTACACCCTGAAAAATCCCTTTCCCTCTTCAGTGTTTACACCCTAAAAAAACATTAGCAGAGCTGTTTCTAACTGCCCTAGGCAGCGCAGCACTTGACCCAGCTATGCACATTTATCTCTTTAAGATCCCAGTCGAGCAAAGCAAACAGTGCTCTAAGTCCTGTGAAATCAATGGGTTACCTTAAGCATGCGTTCAGAGCTTTGCTGAATCGGGACCCCAATCTCTCCTCATGACTCAAGCTTTGCAGCACTTGTGTTGCTCTTTCCTAAACACCACCCAGTTGATCCATATCCTTGGAACTGAACACAATAGCATATCTGCTATATACCCAGGACCACACATACTACAAACCAGGATGGGACCACACTCCACTGCAATCATTAAGTTTGGCAGCAACATTTATTCTATTGCTAAGTAACATTCCTCACTCTCTGCCAACACTGCCCCCACACTCTGTCCTCCCTCCCCCGCCCCGGGGTCAGTCGGAAAACACAGATAAAAATTCATCAATGATTGTTTTCAAAGATGTGGTTTTTATTATGGTATCAAGACAGCCTGACCCATCCCCAAAGCTTTTCTCCTTAGGGTGGGTCTACACTTGTGGCAGCATACAGAATACAGATACTGCACACCCAACTAGCATGGATACAACAGCAACATGGACGGTTAGGCACCGCTTAGGCGAGTGGGGATGCCTAAACCTCATGGTATATACTCTACACAGCTTTCTACAATCCCAAGCTGTGCCCTGCAAATCTACACTGCTAAAAGTAGCAATGTAATGTCCCACTGCCTGCCTGCCGCAGGAGCCTCTCTCTCTCTGTTGCAGTGAAAGACTCAGGGAGCAGGGAAAGGCTCCGGCAGCTCCCTGCTGCTGGAACCCTTCCCACTGCCTCCTCCTGCGGGAGGCATTCACTGCCACATGCATAGAGCCCTGCAAACCTCTGGATATCCACTTTATCTCTGCAGATATCTGAGCACCACATTTGCAGATAGATGCGGATCCTAATATCTAGTGCCCTGCAAATCTGTTGAATCCGCTTTATGTCCACAGACGATGTTTGCAGATCAGATGCAAATTTTATATCCACGCAGGGCTCCACACCACAGTGAGCATGGATGCAGCCTGCCCTTCCCTGTGGCTACACGAACCCTACGCACTGCTGCAAGCATAGAGAAAGCCTGAGATGTTGCCCAGGTAACCCAGCTCAGAACCTCCTTCCCCACCATGTGTCAGGGAAAGGGGAAGACTGTAGCTGGCTAATGAGTCGTTGCACTTTGGTCCCTGCTTTGTTCTTCCCACTGCTTTGCTTGGCAGTTTACACTTCCAGCTCCCTTTGCTTCCAGACTTCAAGCTGGGTTCTAGCTCCCCAACTTCCTTGTGGCAGGGAGCGAGGGCTGCCAGTCTGTAAAGGGTTAACAAGTCCCTGCTTGCCCCCTAGCTGCAAGGAGGGGAAACTGGGCCAAAGAGGAACTAAGTGCAGAGGAGTGCCCCTCTGCTTTCCTGGCTGTCCACAGCAGGGAACACCTATGGAATTATGCCCAGTTTTGATCAATGGATTTGCTTCCTGTTCTGTCAACCATAAAACAAGCCCTGAGGAAGAGGCCTTAAAAGATTCGTACTTCCCACACCCCCTCTCCTGGCCGATGAAAACCTTCACTAACTCACAGCCCTGCTGCCTGGCTCCATGGAACAGTGCAGGGAGCATGCACTGTAAATCCAATTAACTCCCCATTATGGGGAAAGCTGGAGAGCAAGAGACAGCTGCAGGTAGGTCCCAGTAGGGCAGGGAGACAAAACGAGAGCCAGGGACTGGCTGCAGTAAAATGCCAAATTCCAGAGCAGAAACCTTGAATTGCAGAGTGTCACGGAAATGCCAAATCCAGGGGCCCCAGAGTCCGAGATGAATAGGACAGTTCGCACCTCATCAAGCCATCTTTTCACGCTGTCTGCAGATTCAGGAAGGTGACGCTGCATGGCTTCAGATGCAGGCCAGGTTTTCGAGGTTCTCTCTTAAGCCACAAGGACTAAAAAAAAAAACACAACTGAAAGCTGAAATTCTACAGCATGATTCTGCGCCATGGAATTGTGGACTGCCCGGGCCCTATTTATAGAGTTCACTGTGTGGTTATTTATATTTGCACTTTGTCCTGTGCTTCTATATGTTGTGCCACTCTAGGGTGACCAGATGTCCTGATTTTATAGGGACAGTCCCGATTTTTGGGTCTTTTTCTTATACAGGCTCCTATTACCCCCCACTCCCTGTCCTGATTTTTCACTTTGCTCTCTGGTCACCCTACTACAGACATGTGTAAGTGATCTGCAAAATCGGGGGGGGTGGGGTTCATCAAATGGGGATGCATAAAGCAAAGCATACATGAAGGCTTCTTGGGCCCTGCGCTGCATTTCATCATGGCAGCAGCCGCCCCAGTTTGCAAGCACATGTTAGGAATCCCGTGGAGGGAAGGGGAGAGAGAACTAGGAACTGAGGTGACTAGAAGTGACAGCAAAACAAACAGGCGTGGAGCATGGGAAGACGACTTGGAAATGCAAATAGTTGATGTGCAGGCAAATCCATTATCTTCCAACTGATACTGATTTTGCATCTCATACACACGCACACATGTCCCCTAAGCTACACACGTCCCCTAAACTACTTACCACACTGGCTAGCTCTGTGCAACTGATGCCCTCAAGACTGCATCCAAAGGCCATGGTTACACTGGCACTTTATAGCGCTATAAAGCCCCCACGAGCGCTATAACCTACTCCCCGTCCACACTGGCAAGGCACTAATAGCGCTATAACCGTGGAGTTATAGCGCTATTATAAATCCACCTCCTCATGGGGAATAAGGGCTGTAGCGCAGCTGCTGTAGCGCTACAGCAAGAACGTGGACACCCACTGCGCTACAAGTGATCTCTGGAGATGCCTAGAGCCATTTAAGGCAATTGACGTCTCTTCCCTTTGTTTTGAACTCGGCTGGAGGAATGCGGAAGTACCTCTTTAGAGTTTCTTTCTTAACTCGGCAGATAAGCAATGCAAATGTTTAAGGAGGGAGCCTGTGTGAAAACAAAGCCTTCTGTGAACGGAGGCTCACTGACAGGCTTTCAGAAAAACGGAAAAACCACTGTCTCTCTCCCTCCGCATACACACAACGCGTCCCCCCTCACCCCCCTCGTTTAAAAAGCACGTTGCACCCAGCTGAATGCTGGGATACCTGCCCTAATGCGCTGCTCTTAATGCCGCATTAAGTGCCCCAAATGTGGCCATGCTATACCGCAGGAGCATCTGAGTGTGGACATACAATAGCGCTATACATATTACTGTATAAGGGGACCGCTATAACCTATAGCGCTATAATCTTGTAAGTGTAACCATACCCTAAGCTAGCATTGCTAGCCTCAGCAGTTTTCTTGAAGAGCCTGGGTTCTGTAATTAACCAATTGCAAATAAATATGACTTCAGAACAATGGTTAGCTGTAAACAAAGGAGTATAAATGATATAGTGAGGATTTTTTCACTCTTATGTATGCACACAAGCAAAGAAGCTGAAATGGTTTAAAAGCCCCACCACTCACCCGTATAATGCTCTTTTATAATTTATGTCCCTTCGGTAATGTATCAGAGTTTCTTCCACCTCTTGTGGTGGTCTCTCCTGCAGTACATTCTCCCTGAACTAAGAGCTCCCTATAACTAAACAGATTTGCTGAAGAGCAGTTTCTTACCACAATAAGGTGGCAACTTTAAACCTATGGCACAGAAAAGTATTTCCTTTGAATGTTCACTTAAGTCCGTGGTACTCGTTACCACAAGCCAGCACAGAGACTAAAAGCCTAACAGGATTCAGAAGAGGGTTGGACATGTGAGGCCATCAGAGCGACAATAGTAAGGAAAGTCAAAGAGTTCTGGAAGGAAAGTTAACACCTCCCGTTCAGGGCATAAGCCAATCGTTATCTATGGGGAGAAGTGAGGGGTTAAGAAAAAAAACACTCTAGGCAGGTTATTTGGACCTTCCACAGAAACATCTGTTTCAGGCACCTCCCAAAGACCAGACACTAGAGTAGAGAGGGACAGTGGACCCTCCCCATTTTACAGATAGCAAACGGAGAGATTAAATGACTTTACAAAAGGGGACAGAGAGAGAGAGCAAGGTACTGAACTCTATTCTCAAACTAGTACCTTACCCATTGACCCAGCTTTCCTCTCAAGGAGCAGAATGGTTTGTGACACACTAAGGATCACATCATTCAGTGATAAGAGCAGGCCTGATCAGAGAAAGGAAGCTACCATCGTTTGTGACGTACTTTCAGATCCTTCTGGACAGAAAGCTAGCAAAAGATACTCCATTCTTTTAGAAGAACGTTCCCCCACTTAACATTTTATCCTGATCTTACCTCCTACAGCTGGCTCCCTTCCCACCATTGTTACAACTGGATGACATGGTCCTAAACCGGTAGGCTTTGTACACAACATTCCACCACATTTAATATCAACATCTTCTCATTTCCAAACAAGCTGCACTCATGAATAATGCACCCTAGAGAAAATCTGCTACTGGTAAAAAGAATTAAGTGGCTCAAAGACCAAGTGGGTGATTATTGTGGAATAAAAGCACTTCTATTCCAGAAGAAGATGTTCGCACACACTGATTTCTACTTCTAGAACTAGAGGAATCATTCTTCTGGTATAGCTAGTCCAGGAAATTTCTCCGAGTGGACAAGCCCTGAGATAGACAGACATGGCAAGATCTCAAGCTCAATCACTAGTGGTCTCAAACATATCAAGGATTAAGATGCAACAGCACAACCATAACTCTGAGAAGCAGCTTGGTCTACAGAGGAAGGGCACTGCTCCAGGAGTCGGAAGACCCAGGTTCCACCTTGTGCAAGTCACTTCAACTCAAAATGCAGAGATTCCAAAGAAAAGGCAACAGCTGGGTAACTTCTGAATTCATTTACATTCTAAGCAGCAGGGCAACTTCTGCTGATGACAAAGCATCATCCATAGTTACTGCAGCAATACGTCACTTTCAGTATGTCAGCAAAACATAGGGCCTGAGGCATGAAACATAACAAAAAGAAATACCATTTCCAATTCAAAATAAAACTTTCCCTTCCTCTTCACAGCCCCATGTTGCTACACATTCATTACATGTCAGAGGCAGTATTGCAAAAGAATCACACATCCTGACAGTTATTTAAAAAATACATATATATATCTTCTGAGGTCTGTATTTTGATTAACTGAATCGCTCAACAATTCATTGGGTATTTGGAGGTTTTAACAGCCTCAGCTATTAGGGCTCCATTGACAGACCATTAACTGATAGCTAGTATAAGAAACACCAAAGGCTAGAGCACAGTAAAATCCAGTTTGCTCGACTAGGCAGTTATTTGGCATTACAGTCATACTGTGTAAATATCTGCACTCATTGCAAACACAGAGAGAAGCTGGATTTTTAAATGGCTTCAGTATACCCCCGAGATTGGGAGATGTGGGAGGGAACGGTAGTAAAGTTCAAACAAGCAGCCTGCCTCCTCAGATGGGGACGGATAGAATTGCCAACAGGCAAAACTGATGAGTAGATCAAGGGCTCTACAGGGTCCTAGAGCCAGCAATGTATTGGAGTGTTTTCAGCATGTCGATTTAAAAAGGAGTTGGCTATTTGTTATGCCATCGCTAAACACTGAAGCAAAGGAAGGAATAGTCTACTGGTTATGGCACAGGAATGAGGGTCAGAAGACATTGTGCGCCTTCAGAGCTCTTCTAGAAAGCCTCTGTGCAGCTTCAGACAGAGCAATTCACACCCAGGGTCTCAATTTCTCTATCTGTAAAGTGGGGATTATACTACTTCCTCCACACCTGGGGGGTTGAACTTTGATTCGTTAGGGCTTGTGACACACACAAATGCTAGAGTGATACATTTATATATGTAGGCTGTCCCACTAATACACATACAGCAATTAGTTCTACGCTTGTGCAATTCTAGTGTCAAACCTGCATGAATAGAAGTGAATTTAAACACCCATGGTTTTTTTCCAGAACTGGTTTATTTCCTGCAGCCGCAGCATGAAATGTGGTTTAATAATTTGCAAGAGGAGACTCCTTCATGACAGCAAAGCAACCAAGGACTCACATCTCTCTGGAAAAACAGCTCCATGGGCTTAACCATCACCGGAACACTGGTCAGCTTTATTAGAGCGCATTGGTCTGAATGGAGCTCAGTTCAGTCCCTGCAAACTGGGGATAATTGTGGAGATGCTAGGCCAGTCTAGAGATGGGAAAAGAGGTAATAAGGCTTCAAGCAGCCCACAGCATCATACAGGCTAGGCCCTGGGTTTCATCTCCTTTGGAAGGCTTTCAGTTGGCTGAGATATGGACCTGTGCCACAGGTGGGGCCGGACAAGTGGGTACCGACTGGAGAAGGGATGATTGGAAGAGCTCCACAGCCCTGCTCGTGAAGGAAACCACAGACAGGCGGATGAGGAAGCCAAAGGAGAGATGGAAGATGGGACTGAGTGATCTGTTGGGGACAGGGCACAGCAGGCTGCAAGGAGAATATTGCTGGAGGACATTCTCCAGCTGTTCCCCAGTCAGATCTTCTGGAATAAAAGTCTGGCAGAGGGAAGGAGCTGCAGTTTAGCTGAGAATTTTAAGCTCTATCACAACACCATCTCATTTACTTCATGCCATAATGCAACACGTCATCTATAATCCATGCACATACACTGGTTCTTGCTGGCTTGGGACTGGTTGCTCCCAACTGAATAACGTGACCCACTACTGCCTCCCCGCCCCCAGCCCTAAGGGGCACCTACATCTGGCCAGCCCAACATAGGCTGGACTCGCCTCACAAGCTAACCACCGAGAGAGAGATTTTAAATCCAATGTGCCTATGTTTAGCTGTTGCACAGTTGTGTTCCCAACCTTTCAAATTTTTTTTTTTTTTGCACCCAAGAGTATTTGCTAGAACAAAAGCGTCCCTGTGGGGCGCAAGAGGTGGGCCGCTTCAGAAAGAGTCCAACAGCAGCACAGAGCGCCAGCCCAGCCCAAATGACAACCCCCAGCACTGTGATTGAGGTCAGACAGGAGTGGCACCCTGTGTTTAAAAGAAGCCTTGCACAGCACTTAAAATGGACTCCAAATGGCTGATGGCAGAGTTGACCTACCGCATGCCACAGTGGGGATGAGATTACAGGGGAAAGGGAAAAAAAAAAAAAAAAAAAGATTACACTAAAATTAACCTGTCAAAACACAGGGAGTCATTTGGCTGAGAGATGTCAGCTGGGAAAAATGCACCACAGCTTGCAGATGCTGACGCAGCAGCCGGACAGCTACAAGAGCGCTGATAATCACCGATGCTGGAAATTATTGCTGCCATCTCCATGTGCCAAGACTCCACCATTATGACTAAAGCATTCTTCCTGGTTGGGGAAGGGACATGTCATTAGGCCCCACTCCAGTGGGGCTGCTAAAAGACCTAGGCGAGCCAATCACACTAAAGGTCCGTCTACACTGCACTCAGAGGTACGATAGCAACACATACTTGAACGAGCTAAATCAAAGCTAACTCAAGAAAGCATAGCAGTGAAGGTCTGGCAACATGGACAGCTGCACATGCTAACCCCATCCACCCAGGACTCTGGGTACATCCTCGTGAGCTAGTGCTGATCTAGCTAGATCCACACCAACTTCTGTGCATATACACTCCTGCAATCACACCCCCAACTGCAGCGGAGATGGACACCAAGAATGTCTCACAAGACATGGCTTACATGAAACACTCCTTTGTCTGCTTGGTCTGGGTGACTTCATGAAGCCTGGAGAAGAGGCACCCCTAAGCAAGACAGGGTTTGATTTTTTTTAAAAATCAGCCTATTCCACAGCTCAGCAATCTTTAACCCCGTAACTGGTGCCTTCCCTGCGTAGGGGGAACAGGTGGCCAGGACAGCCTCACTGGAGACCTCACATGCATTACGAGGCCTCTCTGTGGGCTCTTTTCCTAGCAGGGTTTTACTTTTTAACTATACTTGCCAAATTGAGCATATTAATCCCCAGAGCAGGCGGCTGTTGTCTCAGCTTACTTTGTACATCAGGACTATCACCCCAATGCCTATGCTCTTTGGGGAGGATGCTTTTGGCCTGGTATGCAAACAAGCTGCCACTCCATTGACTGATGAGCCTGCCCATCACATTTGAAATGGGCGCCCACACTATGCTCAAACCAGGGTTATTGGCCACCCTCTTTAAATGGAACCACAACCTGGGGAAACTAGAAGAACTCAGCATGCAATGGTCCCAGTCACTCCACTCCACATGACAACTGCAGCATCGTAAAACTACCCAGGTCTTGCACTAGGCCACCCCAGCTGCATTTAAAACTGTACTTCTGAGAAGCAGAGCACGGCTTTAAAGGTCTTCATAGTGGTTCAAATCACAGCATGGCAGGTAGGCGATCATACCAAACCTGTAAGGTGCTGGCTATACTCACTGATGGAAGTAGGATTTGTTTTTCAACATTTAGGGCCAGCCCAGTTCCTTAAGTTACTCTTAAAATTTAAGCAAATTGCAATTGCAAGGCTCACATCCTCCAAGACACTAGCTTTTGCTCTGATGCTGGCTCTCAGAAGAGAGAATCAAGTTATTGCGTTATCCCCCCCAGAATGCAAATCAAGAATATATACGCTTATTGTGGTGCAGGGGGAGGAAATTCCATGCATACTGGGAACATATTGCTCAGCAGCTTTATAGAAACCAGCTTTCATCTTATAGACAATAAAGGCCAGGCCAATCATAAGAGCTCTGGAATCTGAGATATGCACGTCTTCAAACCAACGGGGAAACCATTTGAGCTGCTGTGGCAATGACAGTAGGCTAACTTCATCCCTGTCCAGAGGCAAGATCCAAACCGAACAGTGATGAGATTTCAAAAGCCCCAGCCAGGCAGAGATTGAGGGAGAATAATCCAGCTTTGTGTTTCTACATGTTTTACTGCTGCCAGCAGGAGACGGGCCAGCATGTGTCAAATCAGAAATGCAGAGTTTGCCAAGGTCAGGACAGCGCTAACCCCAAAGCTATATTTATCTCTACATCCGATCTTTACTATTACAGGCATGGCAGTTTCCATGACATTCACAGTATGAGGGAAGCTTCTCTAACCCCCAACAAAATAAAGGGAACTTTATTTTGCAAGCAAGCAGCTTCCAATGCCAAATGAAAAATGTAACTGCCAGCTCATCATGGATGGGACATGATGGAGCCAGATCAAGACTCCATGGCTGCATGCCAAGGAAAGTGCCATGGCCTTAGAAGAGGATCATCACGCAGGAAATCATTCACGCCCCTGACTTCTCTCTCGGGAGAAGCACAAAGCCACATGAGGGATTCCACCGAGCCCATTTTTGTACATGGGAAGCCTGGGGACAGACAACTGACCACAGTGCTTTCCTATAGACTGTCAGCCTATACTTCTATGGCTCAAAGGTCCTCCTTGGCCCCATGCACTCAGGGCCCCTGTAAGGAGGTCAGCTGCCTCCTCCACAGCCTGCCCTGCCTCTCAGATCTCAACCTGTTTAAACCAAGAGATGGTGGAGTGCTGTGCTGGAGGAAGGGCACAAGATACAACAGGCAGGCAAAAGAATAGGTGAGAGGGAATAACAGACAGCAGCAGGAGCTGCAGGGAGAGAGAGGAGGAGCCGCCTCTTTTGTACCTCTCAAGCACCCCCACAAGCCTGGACTGATTAACATCAGCTTCTCAGGGAGCTTCCTGCTGCTTCCCTGAACCCACTTGAGAACAGGCAGTCAACTGAAATAGGAGGAGACAGTTAGACCCTTAGGATGCTGATATCTTCCCTCACTCAGGCCCTGCTACAAGCCTGCTTATTTGTCCCCTTCAACTGAGTGCTGAGAGCCACCATAGCTGGCACAGAACAGCAGTCTTGAATGAACAAAGAAAACACTTCTCTGGGGCAGTGACACAGGGGGTGGGGGAGTCCCGTTCCCACACCCCCCACTTCCTGAGATTCACAGTGATTCTTAGCCAGCCAGTAGATCAGAAGGTTTATTTGAGATGCCAGGCACACAATCCAACTTAGAGCTGTCAGTACAAACAGGCCCCCTTGGCCCGGCCCTTCTGGAGGGGCAGGGAGATGAGACCCCGAATCCAGGCACCCCACCTTCTTCCCCAGCCAGTGTCTAACCCCTTTTCAAAAAACTCCAATGTCTGCCTGCCCTTTGTTCCCTTGCCAGCCCCAAGGTGTCAACTCCCCTCCCCCTCCGTCTCAGGTTACAGCTCCAGGTTTCCAGGTCAGAGTAGCTTAGCCTCAAGAGTTATGTCCACCCTTCTCCCTGCTTGTCACAGGCAGCATTCAGAAAAAATGAACAAAGGAAGTTTTTCTATCTAAGCAGGAAGGAGCTCTCCTGAGATGCATAGACACAAATGTTCACGGTTAGCCTTCTGGCCCCAGTGAGGATGAGAGTGGTGAAGAGATGTCTGATCTTCCAGACAGAGTATAGGTGACCTGGCACCTAATGCAGCATCCAAATCTCCATCTCAAATGGATGTAACGATGCACATTCCTGAAGAAAAGTGTAGCTCAGAGAAGAGCGTGGTGGAGGCACAAAAAACAGCTATTGCTGAATTTAGTTCCTTAAGTCTAGATGATCCAGGACTACGGACCTGCTTGAGCAGTGGATAGAGATCACGGAAGTACAAGAAGAGAGGAAGCTGCCATGTACATTGGTCAAACCGGACAGACTCCACACAAAAGAATAAATGGACACAAATCCGACATCAGGAATCATAACATTCAAAAACCAATAGGAGAACACTTCAGTTTCTCTGGTGGCTCAGTAACAGACCTAAAAGAGGCTGAAAATGCTGAACTGGAATTAATTTGCAGACTGGATACCATTAAATTAGGCTTGAATAAAGATTGGGAGTGGCTGGGTCATTACACAAACTGAAATCTATTTCCTCATTCTAAGTGTGTCTGTGTAAATGTAAATTATGTGTGTGTGTGTGTGTGTGTGTGTGTGTTTATATATATATATATAATATATATAATATATATGTGTGTATGTTTATACATATATACATAAAACGTGCGTGTGTGTGTGTAGATCTCTCTTCTTACTGTATGTTCCACTCTATGCATCTGATGAAGTGGATTTTAGCCCACGAAAGCTTATGCCCAAATAAATTTGTTAGTCAAGGTTCCACAAGTACTCCTTGTTCTTTTTGCAAAAGTTAAGTGTTACTTAAAATTTCTAAACAAGGCATTTTGAATTGTTAGTTCTCCTTTATTGCGACAGGTAGCAAAGCAGTACCATGAGAGGAACAGAACAGGAAGAAAGCAGAATTGAGACCTTTCCAAGTTTTGACCCAAGCGAGGGGGCAATGGGAGCCTTTGAGCTCCCCACCTCAGGTGCCAAAATGTTGTGGGCCAGTCCTGCTCTGACAAGTAGCAATCTGGTCTCTAACACCCCAAAATAACTCGTCAACCCATTTGCTTCCCTGTCTTTGACCGCAGATTTGCGGAGATCAGTGGGGCACAGGACTTTAAGCTGGAGCAACAGTTCACCAAGCAGCCACCATTAGCACTGGTTTTTGAGAAGCTGACAGCTCGCCCAATCCCACGTAGTTCCCATGATTCTGTAGAGACTTTTCAGGGGCATCTCAAACAGGTGCATGTCAGAGGGTCTGCTGGTGCTCTCAAGTCATTTCAATCACAGTGAAAAGTCACCCAAATATCTCTGTTAGGAATTCAGCAAATAATGTCTAGTATGGAACCAAGGCCTTTTAACAGCCCTACAACGGGGCAAAAAACAGAGCATGGATGAACTGAAGCTCAATTAAGGAGATAAAATCATTAGCTAGCAAACTGAATGGAATAGGGTTTATTGGGCTACCCTTTCAAACCTGTTGACACTTAGCAAGGATTTTCAGGATCCAGTTTTTCATTTCTAGCTTTTGATTCCATGTTGCCACCATGTTTTTCTGCTTCTAATTAGTAGGCATGTAAAGGCCAGAGTCCATCTTTTGTCCTGCTGAGAAGCTGAACCCACAAGGTGACAAGTGCTTGGTATCCTTAGCAAAGCAGGTGTGAGGAAACAGATCAAGATTATCCCACAGCTGCTCATAGGCAGTGTTGGGGGTGCTTTCCTCCAAAGAATGAAGAACTAGCCTAGAAATATATATTTTACCCCCACAGCAGCAAGAGCCACACGACCTATTCCATGAAGTTGCCTCTCCCCTGGAAGGTGTGAGGAGGAATGAGTGTTAGTAGAAGCAGAAACAGCACAAATTTGAACCTTAAAAAAAGTTAGGCAACAAGTGCACAGAGGGGTATAAAAGATCAAAACAAACAAGTCCAACCCCTGCTGGCCAGTGCTGGAGCTGTGTGAATGGTTAGAGAGAGTTGAAGATGCTCAGATACCATGGTGATGGGGATCACAGAAGTTCAAGAAAAAAGGAAGCTGCCATAAAATCTAGAGAAATAAAGGACAAGCCCACATGAAACTTATTCTCATGCAGCAGGCACCCTGCACAATTTAGAAGCAACCACATTCTGCAATGCGAAAGTTTTGATCAGCAACACCTTGATTAGACTGCTTTAAGAAACCCACACCTCAAACCCACCTCTGCAGCAACCCAACTGTTTCCCAGCAGCGTGCCTTAGAACCATTAGCTACAAACAGGGCAGCTTTACATCTGAAATATTCAGCTGGTAGACAAAACAATCAACCAGTGAAGAATGAAATGAGTGGCCATTTCAACCTACTGAATGGTAATCCTAAATTCAAATACAGCCCCGGTATAATGCGCCCCGTGATAACGCAAATTCGGTTATAGCGTAATCATACCATGCCTCCCTGGATGTGTCCCTATGTCCTGGCATTCGGCGGCAGCAGCTCCTTTCCTTTCCTTGCCTGGTTGCGCCAGAAACGCTTGCTGGCCACAAACACAGACCCGGGTCTGAACCATTTCCCACAAACTGCAGGCTTAACTGAAAGCAGCTTAAAAAGTATTCCTGTCTCTAACACTCAGATGCCCAACTCCCAGTGGGATCCAAACCACAAATGAATCCGTTTTACCTTGTGTAAAATTTATGCAGGGTAAACTCAAAAATTGTTCGCCCTCTGTCACCCTGATAGAGAGATATGCACAGCTGTTTGTCTCTTCCCTGCCCTCCAGGTATTAATGCATACTCTGGGTTAAATAATAAGTAAAGTGATTTTATTAAATGCAGAAAGTAGGATTTAAGTGGTTCCAAGTAGTAACAGACAGAACAAAGTAAATTACCAAATAAAATAAAATAAAACACGCACGCCTACGCCTAATACAGTAAGAAAACTGAATACAGATAAAACCTCACCCTCAGAGGTGTTCCAGTAAGCTTCCTTCTACAGACTAGTCTCCTTCTAGTGTGAGTCCAGCAATCACTCACATCCCCTATAGTTACTGTCCTTTGTCCCGGTTTCTTTCAGGTATCCTTTGGGGCTGGGAAAGCTCTCTCTTGAGCCAGCTGAAGACAAAATGGAGGGGTCTCCCAGGGGTTTAAATAGACTCTCTCTTGTGGGTGGATACCCTTCCCTTCCCCTGTGTAGAATTCCAGCTACAAGATGGAGTTTTGGAGTTACATGTCCATTCATGACTCAATTTACAGGTAGCAGCCATGGTTCACATGCTACCTTGAAGGTCCTCAAGTAGACTTGTGGATTGGAGCCCTATAAAATCTACTATCCGTTAAGTGTTTCTGAATTGGGCATCTAATTTACACATTCATTTCTCAAGAAGCTGACCAAATACTTTACTAAGGTTACTTAATCAAGTACACAGCCAATATTCATAACTTCAACTATAAAAATGACACATGCATACAAATAGGATGAATATATTCAGTAGACGATAACCTTTACAGAGATATGTTACATGGCATATGTAGCATAAAACATATTCCAAGTATCTCATATATACATTCATAAGCATATTCCCATAAAGCATTATGGGGTGCAACATCATATCTATTTCACTAGAAGGGTGGTGAAGCACTGGAATAGGTTACCTAGGGAGGTGGTAGAATCTCCTCTGAGGTTTTTAAGGCCTGGCTTGACAAAGCCCTGGCTGGGATGATTTAGTTGGTGCTGGTCCTGCTTTGAGCAGGGTATTGGACTAGATGATCTCTTGAGGTCTCCTCCAACCCGAATGTTTATGATTCTAAGAAGAGGGCAACATTAGCTCCTGTAAATTTAAACAAACTTGTCTGTCTTAGTGATTGGCTAAACGAGAAGTAGGACTGAGTGGACTTGTAGGCTCTGAAGTGTTACGTAACTGCACTCAAAAATAAAACTACGTAAAACAAAACAAAAAAAAAATCTACATTTGTAAGTTGCACTTTCACGATAAAGAGATTGCACTACAGTACTTGTATGAGGTGAAATGAAAAACACTTTCTTTTATCATTTTTACAGTGCAAATATTTGCAATCAATATACACTGATTTCAATTGCAACACAATATTATGAAAATGTAGAAAAACATCTAAAATATTTAATCAATTTCAATTGGTATTCTATTGTTTAACAGTGCAATGAAAATTACTATTAATCATGATTAATTTGTGTTAATTGCATGAGTCAACTGTGATCAATCAACAGCCCTAGTCATTTTCCTTGCAAATTACCCTCTGCTCATCTTCAGAATAGCGGCTTCTCCTGCAAAGCTCCCCCCCCCCCCCGAACTGTAAAAAAGTTTCATACCTTTTTCCTCCTTTACACTGCAAAAATATAATCCACACAGCAGTTTTTAGAGCTAAAGATCTTAATGTGCTGCAACCTAGTATATATCATATATTGCCACCATAAATAGAGAAAAAAAAAGAGCAACTTGCTTAAAGAAAGTCCCATGTCCACCCCTTGTCAGTTAACTCAAGCATGTGTTGGCTTTTGAAGTGGGTCAGCTAATTACAGGTCACAGATCTTTTGGATAATTCCCATTTTCTCCATGCTCTTAGACTGAGGAATGACTTATACAAAAGCTAATTCCTGTTAATGCCCTCCAAAACACATTAATTTAGATACACTCTGAGAAAGGCCAGTCCAGTCCAACAGCTTGAAGCATTTACTCTAACAAACCTGGATTGGAAACAGAGTAATTTCTAAAACGCTAACTGAACAGGAGTGCAAATTCTTCACGAGTGGTTTTGTTCCTCAAGCAGATTTTTTTATTAGAAGTCGCAACATACCAAAAACTAAACTAGGCCACCAGATACTCGGCCATCATTGGAGTATCAGGTCGGCAGTTCAGGATTACCTGCTACCGAAATTATGTTAGCAAAATGGGAGGTCTCTATGGGCTTGTCCTCACTAAGCGCAGCAGAAATCGGTCTTTTGGCGATCAATTTATCGCGTCTTGTCAGGATGTGACAAATCGTTCGCCAGCAGCACCCCCGTCAACTCCGGAACTCCAGCTCGCCGTGAGGAGTAAGCCGGAGTCGATGGGGGAGCGCGCTGCCAACCACAGCCGCCGTGATGACGGGAGGTAAGTCAGCTGTAGAGACGCCGACTTCAGCTACGTCAATAATGTAGCTGAAGTTGCGTATCTACAGCCGATCCCCCGCCCTAGTGAAGACCAGCCCTATGATGGAAGTCAGTGGATCCACAGGTCTTACTGCTACACTTCCATCGCCTCAGGCGGTGGAGTTGTGTAGCATATAACCAGGCTCTTGGCCAGCCCTGGGGTGGTGGCTGCATTTCAGACCTAGCTGTCTAAGTGACCATGGCAGTTCGGATGCTAAACTGATCACTGCTGCTGTGGAAGAAGGTAGGAATATTGTCTCAGGCAGATTCCTCTCCCCGCCCTTATATCCCAGACGCAGTTTCACAACAAATTGTGCTAGAAGAACACTGAAAGCAAAGAAAGCTGCCCAGGTGATGAAACAGTAACTAAACCAGCGCTTGTAGGCATGAGCTCTGCAGTCACCTGGGATGCACCCTGCAGCTCCACCAAGGGTAACTGCACAGCCATCAGGGCAAGCACAAGATATTTCCACTGCACTGGACCCAAAAGAGTCTTTGATATTTCTCAGGCCCGCAGCAGTGGATTAAGAGAGGAAATGCTCTGGAATATTGAGAATTCAAAGACATGGCTCTCTAGATTACTAGTCTACTATTGAAAGGGAGGTCAAGTTCAGACCTCCATCTACTTCATTGTTCTCAAAAGATTAAAGTACCCACCAGAAATACAGGAGAGTGAGGTTATTTATATTTTTAAAGAAGCCTCTTTTCTGGATTGAAGATAGCAAACAAAGGTCACCGAACCCTTCCTCCAGAACGGATTCCATTATCTTTGAATGGTCAGCACAAGATGGGTGTCCAGACTAGACTGGGTTACCTCTGGGACAGTCAGCTGCGCAATCTGCCTTGGCAGTTTCTTCCAACAAAATATTCAAATGGTGACAGCATTTTTCCTGATACTTACCTCAAATTTTCCCTGCTGATCTGACTGCTCATTTCTTCTCACAGCCTAAAGGGAATAACCAACCTCTGTCTTTTGCACAGCATTTAAGGCAGGCTTCCATACTCCTTTCAGCCACCTCCCCCACAGCCATCACTGGGCTCTCTCCCATACCAGCCTCGACACATTGCATGTCCTCCCTGAGCTGATCTGTAATGGCACGGCCCTGTCCGCACTCAAAGCCCTCTTCAAGACCCATCACCACCACCACAAGAAGTTCACCAAACAGGCGAGGACAAGGGATAACTGGAAGTTTATAGCCCTAATATAAAAAAAAAAAAAAACAAAAAAAAAAACCCTTTGATGAATCAAAGACCTCTGGCAATACAAAAAACAACATACAAGATGATCACAGTTAGGTTACCCGAGGTCATTTTTCCTTCCACACTGAACATGCCAGGACCTCTTGATTGCCAACTGATGGGGGCCACATTATTAGGCTATAAAGCACCTAGATGATTTTGAAATCTACAAAAATAAATAAGAAAATATTTTCTTTTTCCTCAAATATTTCATTTGCTAAATCTCTTCCTTGGTCTTCCATGGACCCAGGAGACCTGGGCTCAAATCCCTGGCTCTGCCACAACCTCTCTGTGTGACCCTGGGCAAGTCATTTAGCATCTCTATGCCTCAGTTCCCTATCAGTGCAATGGAGATAACAGCCCTGCCCTGCTCTGCCTCCCAGGGTATTCTGAGGAGGAAGACTGTGAAGTACTCAGATACCATGGTAATGGGGGCCGGATAAATACTTAAGTGAGACAATTGAGCACCCTCAAATGCCAGTAAGACTAGAGGCAGAAATAGGAGGCAGAAATAGGGCACAGGAAATGAAATAAGATTCAGTTTGGAAAAGCCCCAGATGTAAAGCTATATGGTGTAGGAATCACAAACCTGTTCCAAGGCAAAGACAACCAGCAGCAAAGCACAATGCAGACAGCAAGTTTAATCCTCAGCTGCACGCATGGAGATCTCACACCACAGAGCAGGGTGGAGAGGGTCCCTGAGTGCTCTGCAGAGACCACATTTGCAACACTGAGCATGGTGCTGGGCACCTTAATACCAGAAAGATACTGAACTGGAGGGAATGCAGATGCATAAAAGTGATAAAGGGACAGGAAAATTGACTCTTGGAGGGAGCTTTCAAGAGAGCTACATATCTTGACAAGGTGATGATCGAAGCAGAAGTGTCCACTGGTATATAAAAGGTGTGAGCACCAGTTTAGAAAGGAACAGTTAGCTGTGCCCAACCAAGCAAACAGAAATTTAGACCATTAGGAACAATTAGACTAGGCAATAGTCCAGGAAAAGCAGTACCACAAGCTGGGCCGAGTGAAGTAATGGAGCAGATGGACTTAATGAGGAACTGTCACTAACCAGGTTATCCTAGTGTCCTCCTATTCAATCAGGCCTCACCAGTTCAGCTCAGCAGTTTTGTTAGAAGAGTTATTTTGAAATGGAAAATAAAAAGAGGGTATTAACTATTCCATTCAAGGCTGTTTCACAGCATTATACCAGCAGCTCCACTTCAGGCCCATTGAAGAGGCACTGAATTGTAAGAGAGAGTACCCTCTGCAGTCACAGTGCTGAGGAGTCACTTCAGCACAATCACTGCCGCAAACACCTAATGAACTGATAATCGGAGGGCTCTCAGCGTCATCTGAAAGGTTCTAAAGTTTGATAAGAACTAATAACGTATTCCCTTCTCCCCCGAGGGCATGGCTGTCCCTTCTTCACTTGTCTCCTTGCAAATTACAGAATCAGCATGCTGCACTGTGATTGTGGTGCTACAGTCCTCTCACTGAAGACAACTGCAGTGGCAGATACTATGCAGCCCCTCCCCAATCAGCCATTTCATTGCAACTGTTCACAAGTGCCCTTATCTAAAGGCCTATCGCATGGTCACTCATCCCATCAAAGGTTCAAGCTTAAAAAAAAAAATGAGGAACCTACATTCGCCATTTCAGTGACCCAGATTCAACTTGGAGGTCCAAAGGTTCCAAGATTTTCTCTACTTGTGCCTCCAAACACAGCCAAGGTGGTGAATGCATTTCCTGTAGACTGTTCCCATATAAGACAAGTCAGATATGAACAAGATAACAAGCACAGAGTTTAGACATTCTGCAGAAGGGTTACTGAGCTCTGAAGTTTGATTTTGCATAACAACATGTCTATGCTGTAAGAAAAAGTACAGGTTATCTACACAGAAATTACAGATCTAGGATTACTCTTATATTTAGTCAAAACTGCTGCCAACTCGCTGTATGATATGTCTACAGTAATCCATTCCACTCCTCCCTCCTATTGTTACCAAGAAAAGCCTCAACAGTCAAATATGCTACTCAGCAAGTCAACAATCTTAAACAAAATCTTTAGTCATAAAATACTCTACCCCAAAAGTCTGCTTAAGGGACTTAGGTCTTCATACTGCATTACTTGCTGGAGAGAGTCACTTATCCTTGCTAGTCCCCCCTCATCAAACTCTTGATCATGCTTCTTTTGAAATGGTTATCTAGACCTTCAACTTATCCCCTTAAGCCCCAATTCCTCAAACATCAATCTGGTCAAAACTTGCGCTTGAGAAGACACTTGGGAATGGGTTATCCATATTCTCAAATCTCTAGTGACCTCTAGCTCAGAATCCAGTACCTTACATCTTTCTCTGATAGAGCTCAGAACCCTTCATGGATTAAATCTTGAGCCCACTGATTTCAATGGATGACTGCCAAGCAACTTTAATAGGGACAAGATTTCACCCAACGTGTCCCATGATGGGAGCATATTTCAGCAGATAATGGGAGCACAGTTCCCTCACTACTCTAGTCCATTCCTTATACCCCTAAGTTACCTGGCTTTGTCCTTCTCCCTACATAGATCATTCCCCGACACAATGTTCACCATGTCAGACAGTCTTCCTGCACCTAGTTAGAAAATTAGGGGGTCAGTATCCCTTAGGTAGGGTGTTGAACCATCTGACTTGCAACAGTGACCCACTGTTTCTGGGGACTTCCGGTTCCCCAGTGATCAGTAATGCTCTTGGAAGTGGGCCGCTGAACATTCCTTCCCCTCTGCTCCTTCAGCTGCTGCATATTTTGTGCCCTACCAAAGCTCACCCTCCACTATTTCAGTCCCCAATGTTTCCTACTGTTGACACCAATCTGAGCATCTCCACCATTTGCAGCAACAGTGGCAGCCCTGGTACTACAAATGGACAGCCAGTTTATAATCACATTACCTAAACCTTCTCTGAGCAGGGTGAGGTAACATGCTGGTTAGAGTGCCAGTAATGCAGCTACTCTAGCACTACTGCTGCTACTGATATGGCTGCTCTGGTTGGTACCAACCCTGGGAAATGTACTGAGACATTGCCACACTGTTCCCTTATTCTACCTATATGGACTGGAACCTTTCAATAGCTTCTTCCCTCCCAAGCTAGCTTTTCTTATAGGCCCCTCCAGGAGAGGACCATTAGCAGGAATTAGCCAGGGAAGCAGCACCTTTCTCCCATAATGGCACTCGCCCCAGTGAATTGGATCACACATTTTTGAACTTCACTTGAAATATACTGTTTGGCTGAAGTTTTGTGTGATTGATCTGAAGGAAAGAAAAGTCACATTGGGTTCGGAAACAAGAACTTCATTTCTTTCCTTCACTCAGCGCTGCCATGGGAATTTTAAAAGCCATGTCCCTTACAACTTTTCATAGAACCAAACATATGCCTCATATACAGTGGTGTTTTCTATTTGTGTATCAGAGGCTTCCTTCAGAAACCAATGAGCAAGGTGATCAAAAGGCAGGCAGTAAGCAAAAAACTCAGTCCACTGGGAAGCCACCCCAAATCTTTCATGCAGTGCTATATTCTATCCAGTGGCCACAGGGACCCTGAAATAGGAGCCTACATTGAGATCAAACAGAAAGAGGACATGACTATTCTAACAGGCAGGCAGGGAAGTGTGTGTTAGGATATTAGTGAACACCCTGGGATCATCAACACAGTCAGGTGGCTACTAGAAGATCAACACAATTGGACTAGAAACTTTGGGGATATACTTTGAACACTCAGGCGGATGGGATCACCTACCAGCAGTACCACTCCGAGGACTGCTTTCATTTTCTTGACAGTTGTGATAATATTGTTACCACCTACCTCTTACACAGGTCTATCCAATCAACAGATCTCAAAGTGCTTTACAAAGGAAGGTAAATGCCCTTATCTGCATTTTACAACTGGGAAAGTGAGGCACAGAGCTGTAGTGAAGCCTTTCTCGCTACAGGGGCTGCTGAACATGTGGTGCAGTAGACACCCTGAAGAACACAAAGCCCTGTTATGTGTCCCTGAAGCACGTTCAGTATTAGGGGATACATGACAGATTGTACTATAACTGCACAAGGACTATACAAACACCCTCAACTACCAGAATTTTAGTTACAGAGTGAGCAGGCTCTAAACGGCAGCCACTGGGAGGTGCAATTCCCAGCTCCAGTAGACGCACTGTGAATGTTTTCAGTGCATCTAGCACCACTCTTCAGTAAACTTATAGGGAGCTCTGGTTTGAGCATTGGCCTGCTAAACCCAGAGTTGTGAGTTCAACCCTTGAGGAGGCCATTTAGGGATATGGGGCAAAAATTGGTTGGATTATTTAACTGGGGGTTGGTCCTGCTTTGAGCAGAGGTTTGAACTAGATGATCTCCTGAAATCCCTTCCAACCCTGATATTCTATGAGTCTATGAAAAGCTTCTCTCAGACTAGTAAAGTATTTCAAAATTGTAAGAGCTTTAAGGGCACCCCCTCTAGGTGATCCTTCACTGTCAGTCAGCTCCACCCCTTGTGTTACAGGCTGGAGAGAAGACAGCTGACCCCACCCCCTAGATTCTCTACAAAAGAGGAACGGTTAGGAGATTTAGCCTGTCCTGGCAAGAGTTTTCCCACCTCTGAAGGCTATAGTATCCCATGTTTATACAAAATATTTGAAAGCTGCAGGGAACTTCCCAGTCTGTCTCCATTTATGTAAGGGTGCCGCTTATACATACTAGTAGAGTTGGCTATTGGTAATTTCCATTTGGTGTTATGCACCAAGATACTCCCTTACAGGATGTCAGCAACTGACTAGTGACCTCAGGAAGCAGAGTGATACTGGGCAGGAAATTTATTTCTCTGGTTCCTTCCAGCTGTATGTGAATTTCCTCATGCATTACACTATTCAGATTAGACTGCAGTCTTAAGACACAAGGACAGACTAGGCATAAACTACACATTCCATGCTAACAATTCTCTTGATTTCCAAAGTACAGCCAAGGGAAAACTAGTTCTCTAGGCCTAATCACTAACTTCAGGCTGAAGAAAGTGGGTCTAGAAGGAAGGCAGAAAGAAGGAGCCCAACTCAGAGGTATCAGTGTCTCAGAGAAGTTACAGAGCACAATTTAAAGACAGTTAACATTTCGGCTGCTAAAGTAAATCTAATGAGTTACTCTCGAGCGCTGGAACAGGGAAAAGAAAAGTCAACATTACCCTTAAAAACTTCAATAACAGGTCTGTGCTCCCAAGGCATACAAGATTCTCATCAATAAGAACATAAGCCAGGCAAACATGGTCCCTTTGATACTCTGAAAATAGACCCCAGAGCTCCAGTCAGACACCAGGTACAAATTTGAAGCAAGTCTGTTTTCACGGTACTGAAACCCAAACAGCCTGAAGTAATCACTGCCACTAGCTGTAAAAACAAGCATCTGTTTATAATCATTGTCTTGAGCAGTAATTACAACAATCACTGGTGCAAAAATAAACCTGCTCTTCGTTAATGCAGCTATGTGTCATCCTCCACCTGTCTATATTAGGCTTAACTGAAGGAAATTTAATTGCTCTCCACTTCAGCATTCCCACTCATGGCGATTCCACAAAGCCATGTAAGCCTTCACACTAGGATGCCCAGGTTTGCATAAGCCAGTTTATGTAGAACTGATTTCCTTTGGAACGGAGATGTGATGAGAACATCAAACAAGTCTGAGCCGCCTTGAAAACAGGGGAGGAAAAGTGGAGGATAAAACTGAATCCTTTGCAGAAGGGAAAGATGCAAGAACTGAGATGAAGTGTTGAGAAATAGCTTTTTAGCAGCAGTGGCTGCTTACAGGAGTGCTGGAATTGGGGGAGGGGGAGTAGAGAAGGGAAATCACTTTTTCCCAGCCATAAGGGTGAACAATTGGGGTAGGAGGGGGCAGAGGAGAGCAAGCAAAGGGTGGGGCCTCAAGGGAAGAGGCAGTGAAAGGGGGCAGGGCCTTGGGGGGAGGAGGTGTGGAAAATCCACATCCCTGAGCACTTACCAACCTAACCCCCGCTGCAGACAGCGCTATGTTGACAGGAGAGCTTCTCCCATCACCACAGCCACCCGCCTCTCGGGGAAGTGGAGTACCTGCACCCACGGGAGAAGCTCTCTCATCAGCATAAGTAGCGTCATCACTACGCACTGCACCTGCAGCACTGCAAGTGTAGAAAAGGCCTAAGAAATAACGCTCTAAGGGCATGTCTTCACTGGCAACATTAAAGTGCTGCCACTTGTGTAGCTGCGGCACAGTGCTGGGAGAAAGCTCTCCCAGCACTCTAAAAAACTCACCTCCATGAGAGGCATAGCTCCCAGCGCTAGTGCACTGTCTATACTGGAACATTACAGCACTGAAACTTACAGTGCTTGGGAGGGTGTTTTTTCACACCCCTGAGCAAGAACGTTGCAGTGCTGTAAAATGCCAGTGTAGACCAGCCCTAAATTGCTGGGTGGTGGAACTGCGATGTCAGAAGGAATTCAGCCACAGAATTCACTCACCTTCATTTGCAAGTGACATTTTACCTAAAATGCAGCAGAGCTGTCACTGCAAATTCTCTTGACTGCAATTCACTCTAGTTGCGCAAGTGGCTTTTTTTTCCAATTTGAACTCTTTTCAATTGGTCTCCGAGACTTAAAAGCAAAACAAAACAAAAATCACCTTTTTGCCAACTCAAAATCCCTTGCTTTTATGCACACTGTCCTGTTTCACTGGAGTTCTCTAATTCAAGAGATTTGTCCCTTTTGACTCCAATTTCCATATGAAAGCTTCTGTTTCAGAACTAATTTTTTCTAATTATTTGTATTATGGCAGCACTCCAGTCAAAGATCAGGGCCCCAACATGCTAGAGCTGTACAGACAAAGACAACAGCCTCTGCCCCAGAAAGCTCGGCCTACATGTCTCAAAAGACTACAAGATGGATGAGACAAGAAGAGGTGAGAAGCTGTTAGTCTGTTACTAATCTATCTACAATCCCCTGTCACTTATACAGCACCATCCCAGGCAGTGCTTTTACCTTTGCAGAAAGCCTTCTTGTTCATGTCTCTTTCACAACTAGGATGTTCCCAGCCAGGAATGAACCACTTAGGCATTGTGTATTCTAAGAAATTTTAGAGACTGTTTCCTACCATCTGCTCCATTGGACTAGTGGGATCCATAGTGCAGAAAAGCCCCCTGCAGCTTCTACATTTTTAGAACCACATCAATTAACCAGGGTGAGCTGATAAGGTATAAAGCTTCTGCGGCCTTGTCTTAATGACAGCTCCATCAGTGCAGCTGAACCAGCAGCAGACACCAGTGGGAATCGCTCTAAAATTCCCTGAAGTAGACTGGCCCTCATGACATTCAAGATGGATGATGACTCATCCACTGTAGCAGCTGGATTTCTGAAACACTCCCATCATTAAGAGAACGGAGTTTGAATAATATGGCAGCAATGGCTGGAATCCAGGATTGTGCCCTTGACTCCGGAGGGTGCTGGCCCCACCATCCCCACTTCCAAACACGTTCCTTTCCCGAACAGCTCCTCTTGAATTAGTCCAGTCACATGACTCAACAACCAGCTCTCTTTAAATGCATTTGGAAAGGAAGGTGAAGGAGGAACTTTACTAACAAAATCTATTTCACAGCTGAGAATTGGCAATGCAGGGTCCCAAACCAGAAAGCAAGGGAGACAAACCAACCTGGCTTCCTCTATACTGGGATAGAGAGCACAGAGTTCAGAAACATATTAACCCCATTATTTCACCCTTAGGGTATGGTTACACTTACAAGATTAGAGCGCTATTAGTTATAGCGGTCCCCTTATACAGTAATATGTATAGCGCTATTGTATGTCCACACACAGACGCACCAGCAGTATAGCATGGCCACATTTGGGGCACTTAATGCAGCATTAAGAGCAGCGCATTAGGGCAGGTATCCCAGCATTCAGCTGGGTGCAACGTGCTTTTTAAATGAGGGGGGTGAGGGGGGATGTGTTGTGTGTATGTGGAGGGAGAGAGACAGTGGTTTTTCCGATCTTCTGAAAGCCTGTCAGCGAGTCTCCGTTCACAGAAGGCTTTGTTTTCACACAGGCTCCCTCCTTAAACATTTGCATTGCTTATCTGCTGAGTTAAGAGAGAAACTCTAAAGAGGTACTTCCGCATTCCTCCAGCCGAGTTCAAAACAAGGGGAAGAGACGTCAATTGCTTTAAATGGCTCTAGGCATCTCAAGAAATCACTTGTAGCGCAGTGGGTGTCCACATTCTTGCTGTAGCGCTACAACAGCTGCGCTACAGCCCTTATTCCCCATGCGGAGGTGGATTACGAGGAGCGCTATAACTCCGCGGTTATAGCACTCTAGGTGCCTTGCCAGTGTGGATGGGGAGGAGGTTATAGCGCTCGTGGGGGCTTTATAGCGCTATAAAGTGCCAGTGTAACCAAGCCCTTAGTGCAGGCAAGGACAGTCACATTCTGGTTCATAATAATTGCAAAATTGTTAACATTTTCTAACTCAATGCTTTTCCCTAGCATAGACGAGGCCTTGGAGGGGCTGAGCCACAAACAGAAGGTTTAGAAAAAAAATTAATGCATTCTTCAAGAACCCTCTCACCACACTGGTGTAGGTCAGAAGCAACTCCAATGGAATTAGATAACTGTAAAGAAGTTCAGAATCCGATCCCAAGTCTTCATACGTACATGCCTGGGGAACGAGGGAAGATAGAGCTCTTTACACCAGTTTTGAATACAGTATGGCCCAGAACAGACTAGAACAAACAATGTCGGGAACAGATTCTGAACTTGTCACAGTCTAATGGTGTTCAAAGACTTTCAGAAAAAGGAGAGTTTACACCATATTCGGAAACTATTTTCAGTTTAGCCCTTCAAGTTGTGCAGGGGTTGGTGGGTTTTTTTTAAATCTCCCTTTATTCATAACAGTTCTTTAGTGTCTCATTAATTTTGACAGCACAATCCGCCCTGATTAGCCAGGTTGTTAAGTGTCCATCTTGAAGTGCTGAGAGAGTGCAAAAACATACTCAGGACTCAAATGTGTTATATGAATGTAGTTAGCACCCCATCAGACTCTAAGGCCTTGTCTGTAGGGGGTAAAGAAATAATAGTGTCTCAGCAGAAAGCAACCCCCTGTGGAGCCTTGAATTGTTGGGCACAATTCAAATCAGGCCTCGTTGTTAATCAGAGCGATCACTGACAATGGATATTTCATTTCAGCAGCAGCAAGTCCAAATCCCGCAACTACCCTGGAGCATCACATGCCACAACAAAGTGGCCCTTTGCATGAGACAGGTGGTGGGATCTCGCCTCTAGCAACAGAGCAGCTTCCAGTATTAAAGCATGTCACCATTTTGAAAATGGTGAAAACTCCTCATTCTTACCCTCAAGGCCTATTCTGTATCCCCTGGCCTATATTTTACCATCACAACTCTCCCAACTAGGCCTTATCTATACTCCAACATGTTCACCATACCGCCTTCCACCTCCCTGAGCCTCCGACTTGGGGCCTTCTCTTATGCAGTCCCTGTACTTGGAAGAACCTCCCTGATCCTGTGGTCATGCTACTTCTCTCCCCTCCTTCTAAACCAGGATCTGAATTTGGTGCTTTTTTCCCCCCTAGCAGGCTGCCATCTTATGCTCCAAAATTTAACCAAGTCCATCTCACACCTTCTTGCAAACACAACATTCACACTGTGAAAATGGGGCAACTCTCTGCAGAGAGCCTGAAACAATAGCTCTGAAAGGAGCACAAATAGTTTCTGTTCTTCTCCAAATATCGCCAATGACTGGAGATGGGACACTAGACAGGGAGGGCTCTGAGTTACTACAGAGAATTCTTTTCCAAGAGTCTAGCTGGTCTCAGCAGAAGGCAACCCTCTCGCTCACATGCTCAAGGTCTAACTGATCACAATGTTTGGGGTTGGGACAGAATTTTCCCCAGGTCAGATTGGCAAAGCTCTGGTGGTTTTTTACCTTCCTCTGCAGCATGGGGCATGGGTCACTTGCTTATTTCAACTGCTGCAAATGGTGGATTCTCTGTGACTTGGTCTATAAAATCAAGATTTAAGGACTTCAATAACTCAGCCAAAGGTTGTGAGCCTAATACAGAAGTGAGTGTGGAAGGCTTTGTGACCTGCCATGTGCAGGAAGTCAGTCTAAGGTCAGGAGGAACCATTATGATCACCTCAAGTCTATGGGTCAACTCTGAAAACTGATGATCATTTTAACGTCACTGTTGCTAACTATTTTAAGGGACATCATATTAAGAAAGTCTACGTGACCTGCAGTGAGTGACATGTTATTATCATAAGCAGGCAGGATGAGGAAGATTATGCAGGAATTGTGCCAGACTGGATCAGAGAAGAAGTGCAGCTAGTCCTATAGCCTATATCTGACAATCGGAACCAGATGCTTCAGAAGAAGGTGTCAGAAGCCCACATTAGCGGATGTGGGATAATCTGCCCCCACTCTGGCTTGCATCCTGGTCTCTGATTGTCACAGATCGGCTTAAGCTCTGAAGCAGGAGGGTCAAGAAATATCTTCCCAAAGGTTTGTTATGTAGTGTAACAATAATTCTGGATGCTCTCGGTTGGATAGCCATGTAAATAGCAAGATTAAAACAGCACACACACATTTTTCCGAAAATGTGACGCCCCTACTCCCAATTCACCTGCAATGACTCCTTTTCCTCTCCAGCTCAGGAAACTCACATTAAGTCCTAGTCTGCACTGGCAACGTTAAAGCGCTCTAAAAATACCTCCACAAGGGGTGGCTCCCAGCGCTAGTGCACTGTCTACAGTTGGGCTTTACAGCGTTGAAACTTGCTGAGCTCAGAGAGTGTTTTTCATACCCCTGAGCAAGAAAGTTACAGTGCTGTAATGTGACAGCGTAGACAAGCCCTAAGGAAACTGGAAAAAGTACAGCACGCTATGCGTATCTATATAAATCTATCCATGCAACATTGGCAGAGCTGAAACATTGTAATGAAGGCTCTTCTCACATTGACAAAAGGGATTTTTCCGTCAAAGTAGCTAATCCGTCTCTCCAAGAGGTGGTAGCTAGATCGACAGAAGAGTTCTTCCATCAACCTAGCAGTTTCTACACAGGGGTTAGCTTGATTAACAACCTTGGCCAGGGCACAAAATTTTTTACAGCCTTGAGCAATGCTGCTAGGTCGATTTAATTTTTAAGTGTAGGCCTGGCCTGTATGCAAGACTCAGTTCCTTCTCTCCCTGAATCAAACATGCCATACCTCTCTATACTGTGAACTCCCCAGGGCTGGGCAGTGCCCTGATCTTCCCTAAAATGCCAAGCACACTTACAGTGCCAGCACAGAACATGCAATGCATTTGGAAGCTAGGCTGCAAGACGCTTCTGTAATATAAATCTATAAAAGTTTACATGGAAAGCTTTTCATTTGATTTGCCTTTCAAATCATTCTATTTGCCTAGTAAACACATTAGTTCCAATTTAGTTTGTAGGGGTTGCCTGTGGCTCAAATTGCCTGGTGCTGGCCAGGGTGGCCCAGTGGTTCGGGTGCTAGCCTACAACTCGAAAGACCAAGATTCAAATACCAGCTCTGACACAGACTTCCTGATCAATCTTTTGGCAAGACCCACAGCCTTTCTGTGTCTATGTTCCTGAATCTCTACAATGTGGTTAACAGCCATACCTTGTCTCACAGGATCAGTGCATTAAGGATTGTGAGGTGCTACAGCAACAGGGGCCATATATGTACATACCTAAGAGATTCTACCACCTCCCTAGGTAACCCATTCCAGCGCTTCACCACCCTCCTAGTGAAAGTTTTTCCTAATATCCAACCTAGACCGCCCCTGCTGCAACTTGAGACTATTGCTCCTTGTTCTGTCGTCTGGTACCACTGAGAACAGTCTAGACCAGAGGCGGGCAAACTGCGGCGCACGGGCCACATGTGGCCCGTCGCCCATTTTTATCCGGCCCGCGAGCTCAGCCGGGGGTGCAGTGCCAGTGGCCCTGCGGGCCCCGCACTTCTGGGCAGGCCGAGCCGCGGTGCGGGGAGCCGTGGGGGCCAGGCGACTGCAGCCACGAGCTGCTGGGCCCAGCGTTCCCAGGCCTGGGCACCGGACGGGCGGAGTGCAGCCACGAGCCGCGGGGTCCCACGCTCCTGGGCTGGGGTGCTGGGCGGGCGGAGCGCGGCCGCAAGCCCCGTGCTCCTGGGCCAGGGTGCTAGTCAGAGCACGTCCGGGAGCTGCGAGGCCCCGTGCTCTTGGCCAGGGCACCATGTGGATGGAACGCAGCAGGCCCTGTGGGGCTCAGGCTGGAGCGCTCATCTGAATACAGTAAGTAAGAGGGGGGCTTAGGTAGTGGGGTTCTGGGGAGGGGGGTGGTTAGAGTGGGGGGGTCTCAGGAGGGGACAGTCAGGGAAGAAAGAGCAGGGGGGCGGGGTGTCAGGAGGGGTTGATCAAGGGACAAAGAGCGGCATGGGGAGGGGTTTGGATGAGTAGGAGGTTCTGACGGGGGGAATGAGGGGGCAGAAAGTGGGTGGGGGTCAGATAGGGGGTGGAGCCGGGCCATTTGGGGAGGCACAGCCCTCCCTATCCGGCCCTCCGCATGATTTTGAACCTCAATGTGGCCCTCAGGCCAAAAAGTTTGCCCACCCTAGTCGAGCTCCATCATCTTTGGAACCCCCTTTCAGGTAGTTGAAAACAGCTATCAAATCTCCCCTCAGTCTTCTCTTCTGTAGACTAAACAATCCTAGTTCCCTCAGCCTCTCCTCTTAAGTCATGTGCGCCAGGCCCCTAATCATTTTTCTTGCCCTCCTCTGGGCTCTTTCCAATTTTTCTTAGTGTGGGGCCCAAAACTAGACACAGTACTCCAGATGAGGCCTCACCAATGTCAAACAGAGGGGAACGATCACGTCCCTTGATCTGCTGGCAGTGCCCCTACTTATACAGCCCAAAATGCTGTTAGCCTTCTTGGCAACAAGGGCAAACAGCTGACTCATATCCAGCTTCTCATCCACTGTAACCCCCTAGGTCCTTTTCCACAGAACTGCTGCCTAGCCATTCAGTCCCTAGTCTGTAGCAGTGCATGGGATTCTTCCATCTTAAGTGCCAGACTCTGCACTTGTCCTTGTTGAACCTCAACAAAATTTCTTTTGGCCTAATACACTAACTTGTCTAGGTCCCTCTGTATCCTATCTCTACCCTCCAGCGTAACTACCACACCTCCCAGTTTAGTGTCATCTGCAAACTTGCTGAGGATGCAATCAATCATCATCCAGACCTTTAATAAAGATGTTGAACAAGAACGGCCCCAGGACTGACCTCTGGGGCATGCCACTTGATGCCAACTAGACATTGAGCCGTTGATCACTACCCATTGAGCCTGACAATCTAGACAGTTTTCTGTCCACCTAATAGTCCATTCATCCAATCCATACTTTAACTTGCTGGCAATAACACTGTGGAAGACCGTCACAGGGCAAAGGTGTCAAACCTTCTGATGCCCTGCTAAAGACCCTTCTTCCACCTGCTTCCCTGCAGTGTGACCGGGTGAATGGGCCAGGATCCTCCACAGGGAGCCCAGCTGAAGGCCCTAAAGAGGGAAGGCTCAGTGTAATCTACTGAGCCAAGTGGGACCAGCTGGATTGAGAACTGGGAAGGAATATAAACCCAGGGAAGATCTCGGGAGGGGGGCTAGCCAGGCAGGAGAATAGGAGGGATGTAGCTCTGTCTCTGCTGGCTGACACAAGCCTCAAAGGCCAGAGGACTCAGTGAGGGGTCAGGGCAGGGACCGTTTTTGGGGAAATTGGGACTGTACAGCCACTGTAAACAAAAGAGCACGGATGAAGCACTGGCTGGAGGCGTCCAAGACCCTTTCTTTTCCCAGCCTGAGCACAGGGCGCAGGGTCGAGGGGAAGGAAACCCATGCTGACCCGTGACAGAGACCATATCAAAAGTTTTGCTAAGTCAAGATATCTCACATCCACCGCTTTCCCCAAATTCACAGAGCCACTCACAGCGATGCTCAGGTTTGGTGCATCTGCTCCTTCATAGCACTGGGTCATGCCGCCACTCAAGTTTGGCGCATCCACCCTCCAGTTTCTGACTGTGGAGGGGCAAACACACCAAACCAGAGTGACATTGTGACTCCGCAGGACAGGCTGCAATGCCTGGAGGGAAAAGGAAACACCTCTGTGGGGGTCATGGACTTTATTTGAATTCATGATTACCATGAGCATTAGGCCCACCAGGCCAAAATCAGAGTCTCAGTTATGTGTATTAGGAAGTCGGAGAGGCCAAGACGAACTCAGTAGAAAGCCAGCAACTGACGATGCCACCACCCATGGCCTTAGGATTACGAGCGCGACACAGAAAACATGCAGCTCCTCCTCACCACACCAAACATTGAAGTTATCCTTGTCTTGCTGCATCTCACACGGCTAGTCTGGCCAGTCCCAGACAGAGAAGATCTATCGCTACTGCAATAGCTGCTATAGTGGTTAGACTCTGCCCCTCCACTTGTCACACCTCGAAGATTTACTTGGATAATTATGCTGCCCCACAAGCTTTTTCACTGTTGCTTCAGTCCACTACTTTATGATACAATATTTCATTTACTACACTTCTAGCTCAACTGAAACAGCATCATGCTTGGGACTGCACATGATTGATTACTGCACAAAGGTAAAGCAGAGAGCAATTTTTTCCATAAGACTTCCATTTCTGCTTAAGCATCTGTTTACCACCTGTAGTAACCTCCTAGCCTCTTGGAGCTCAAGGCTCCCATTTAACCCCTGCACAACCAAGTTCTCCAGCTGTGGACATGACACTGCACTGCATTTTCCTCTGATTTGACAGGCAGCATTCTGCCCAGTCCATTCATACTCAGCCACCACACACCAGGAAGAGAAGAGATTTGACTGCCTGGCCAAGTTTCTACCAATGAGGTACTTGATACAACAAAGGGCACATCAAGTGTGAGTAGCCAAACATTACTAAAATAGAATAAGCCACTTTCTAATCTAAAGCAATGCTGACTACTTTCAGTCCTCAGTCAGCTGAAGGCACCTGGCCTCAAAATTTGTGATTTATCTGAGAGCAACATTAACAGCACATTTAGCTTTATCGAACGAATCAGCTGGTCATGGAGAAATAGGGCCTTTTGAAGGTTTCTGAATACTCAACCAGCAGTGTCTTTAGGCAATTCAGGGGCCCTGTCCCCAGCATGCTAACAGCACTCCCAGGATACCATCACACCCTACTGTACTGGTTCAAGAACAGAGCTGGGAACAGCAGGTCTGTGTCTATTCTTGGCTCTGCCATTAACTCACGGGGAGAACATGAGCAAGTCACTTAGGAAAACCATGGCCCAGAGAAATTATCTACATAATGGGGATGATAAGACTCGCTTATCTCAGAAATAAAGGCCCTGACGAGAAGATAGCAGCAGCAGCAGCAGCTGCCTTAGAAGTCATGTGCACGCTCCAGAATCAAATGGTTTCGTTTTTCTCAGTTTCAATAGCTGTAGACTATTTTCATCGTTGCTGGAGCTTTATCAAAGTTCCTTCCCTTCTCAGCTAACCTTTAACTGCCAGCAAACCACACACACACACACACACAGTCACAGCTGCTAAAGTCATTACTTTTAGGGATGAAAGCAAGGGTCACAAGCCACAGGGGTTGGGGGAGGGGCAAGAATGGGACAGGACAGATTCTACGCAGGCTCCAACATCTTTATCCCTCACTAACCCATCTTCTCCCTTCCTTTTCCTTGTCCCCTGGGGCTCACATTGCACCCTGGGAGCAAAAGTAGGAAAGAATGGGATGAAACTGAGCAACATTTACACTTGAGATGTGAGAGGGAGGGAAATATGGGGGAAGTCAACATGAAATCTATTAGATGGTGAAATAGTCTCTGCAGGGAAGCAGAGGAAACCCCACTGACAGCTACATTTTAAAGTGAACAGAACAGAGCACTAGGAAAACATATGCTGACAATTCTCCCTCCAAGGGAGGTGGACCAGACAAGACCTGACTGATCTGGCACTTTCCTTCCCTCAGTTGTATGCTACCCAGTCATGCTGAAGGAATACATTAGCTGAATATTTCTGCTAACACTGGAATAATTTATTTGTATTATATTAGCAACTAGCTGTCCCAACTGAGAGCAGGGCCCCCAGTGTGCTAGGTACTAGTCATGCATGATAAGAGAGAGAGGTCCCTGATCCTTCTTGAGCTTACAGTTTAAACAGACAAGGCAGTCAATTCCCATTTTACAGGTGGGGAATTGACTGCCTTGTCTGAAATCATGCATTAAGTGACTTGCCCCAGGTTGCACAGGCAGTCTGTGCCAAAGCTAAAACTGAATCCAGGTATTCCGAGTTCCAATCTAGTGCATTAGACACATCCATCCACTCCAGAGAGAAAAACTTAACACTGATATTTTGCATCAGTAGGCTTCAGGGTCAGCACTTCACTGAGCTGAATGAGGTACCATAAGAAAATGTCTGCAGACTTGGGAAGACCAAAAAAAAGGGAAACATGGCCACCCAAAGGTTTTTCCCTCTAAAAAAAGGGCCTACAGCTCTGCCATTACTGATGAAGTCACCAGAAAGGTGCTGGTTTGTCATCCAAACTCCTTTTGAGTCCTGGGTGAAAAATACATTGTCTCCATTTCAGTGGAGCTTAATGCCAGCACCCAGTCTGAACTGATGCTCGCAATCCAAGTGGCAAAAGGTGCCTGTAGCACTGCAGAACCCAGGAGCCAGTCACAGCTAAAGGCAGATATTGGCTGAAGAACCAGCCTTCCCTGCAAGTACGACTGCTTTGCCATGCCCACCGCTCCCCCTCCTCAGTCAGGCCCTGACTCCCTGTGGAGAACAAAGCTTCCCGCTCCTCCTCCCCTTTCCGGCCCACGGCTCTACCCTACAGCACTGTAAAACGGGATGGGTGCCACTCCCAGCGGCTGGAGAAGATCAGCATTCCAAGGGAATTAAGTCATCCTAAATCCCCACCAGACAATACACTCAGAGGCTCCTCTGCTCAGAGGACTGCAATGGATTCTTTTTTTATTGGGGGGGGAGGAGGGAGCTTTCTATCTGGAGTCACCATGCTGGAGGCAGGAGGGATACTCCACTGTACAAGATCTTTCGCAAGTGACTTCAGTTGCCAGGTTTTTGGTGATGGTCCCCATACCCCTCAAGAAAGTCTCAATGCAAATCAGCTGTGAAGCATGGAACAAACATGTGCAGTAGCAAAATGTGCCAGGCAGCAATATGGTACATTCCTTTTCAACTGTTAATTTCAGGGAAGATGATCAGTGGTGGATGAGAACTCAGAGTCCTCACCCTGCATGAATTCTAGCCAGCCAGATGTTAAAAAGGAAACTGTCAGCTAGCACAGAGCAGCCTTCTCCTTCAAAGGTGCTGGCAAACTAGAGTGGTCCTCTTCCAGAGGCTGTGAAGAACTTCCCTCTCCTACATGACATCTAAGGGCTTGTAGGCAGACAGACAGGTTGTACTGCTTTAAGTAGAATTAAAGCAATACACCTGCCCTAGCGCAGACACAGTTGTACCAGTATAAAGGTGCTTACAGCAGGACAGCTATTCCTCTATGGCAGGGGTCTCCAAACTACGGCCCAGAGGCCGGATCCGACTGGTTGCTTCAATATGTCTGGCCCTCCAGCTGAGCAAGCACGCTGAGCGGGCACATGGAGAAGCCAGTGCTGCGCCCACTGCCCCCACCCCCCACGAGTTGCTGCCAGTGGCCCCATGTTCAGAAGGGTGAGTGCCCCTGCAGCAGCGGCTGGAGGAGCAAAGGGGGGGATTTTGCATATATTTGCATATACTGAATGTTTTTCACAGTCACTCCGACCCATGAAGCCCCTTCAAAAATCTAATATGGCCCTCATCTCAAAGTTTGGAGACCCTTGCTCTACGGGAGGCAGAATAAACTAGGTCAGAGTAAGAATACAACCACTGCACCCTCAGTAAGTGTACTATTTCAGTAAAGTCAACTAGGGCTTTGTCCCTAAAAAGGGAGTAAGAGCAATACATTCTCCTATATCTAATTATATTGACTGGGCTGGGACTCATAGTACCTGGGTTCTACTCCCAGCTCAGCCACTGGTCTGCTGGATGATCTTGGGCAAGCCACTTGTGCCTCAGTTTCCCCATCTATAAAATAGGAATAATGATACTGACATCCTTTGAGATCTACTAATGAAAAGCATCAGATGGGAGGTGGGTTGTTAATGCATCTTTTCCCTAATTCAGTCCTATACTTGTATTAGTGAACAATAAAGTTTATGAAATGAGGGTTGAAAAGGACAAGTTCCACTATTTGTGCCTTTCTCCATGTTTAGCTCCTACAGTAGCACGCACTGGATTCCCTGACAAGCAAAGCCCAATGGCCAGCATGTTTCAAATTTTATTTCCTGCCATAAGAGGTTTGCAGGTTCTAGGGGTATTCAAAAATTTTATAACATCTGCACCACAAAATTTAATAAAGCTGTACTAATAAAAATCAAAACCCATCTCTCTGCATTGCAAGTTCTACCACTTGTTTGCTCATTTTTGAAATGCAGGATACAGCATCAGCATAAGATTGATTATTTCTGACAGAAAAAAGCTAAGATGCCTGCAAAGTGACTAATGCTGGGGGTCGAATCCCAGGGCCTTGCCAGGGGAGTTTCTGTCTCTGCCCGCTTTAGCCAATGTGACCTTTTCCACCCTTCACCCACTCAGCTGCACTTCCTGGTATCACTGGAACTTCCACAGCCTCTCCTCTTTCACATGGGAGTGCAAGAGAGCTAAAAGACACTCCATGCACTGCCCAGATCCCCAGAACACAGTAAATGACATCCATTCACTAAAGGGAACAATTGCCTGGATGGCTGCCTTGGAGTGGAGGAAGAAGCAGCATTTCCTGTATTTTAAGCAGCCCTCTCAGAAGAAAAATGCATTTCCAACTCAGAGAAAAACCCTCAAAGCAAGCAGAAGTGTAGAAACCCATTTTGCCGGTTTTTCCTTTTCCTGCTATTCTTCCCCAATCACAGGTGTGGGGCCTTTTTAGGACCAAAGCATTCAGCCAACACCAGTAGCAAAGAAAGCCATTTCCCTTTCGTTGAGCTTCAGGCCCCAACTACCTCAGTGCACAGAGAAATTCAAGCAGGAAGGATATCGCAGTGTGAACCTGCAGTCTGAAAAGTAAGAACCGATCAAGTGTCCAAGCAGGAACAAGTTTTCCAGGGTCTGTCTTCACTGCACAGTTACCCAGGGCTCTTACAGGAATTTTAGCCCAACACTCCCTAACACCTACATAGAAAAACCTCTGACCTGGGCTTGGAGATACTATCGGCTCAGGCTAGCTGGGGATGCAGGTTAGAGCCCTGGCTCGACTTGTACTTGGGCAGCAACCCCACCCTCTTTCCAGTAAGGACTCAGGCTAAATCAGTGAAATGCTAATAGTCTTCTAATGCCTTTCCACAATTCCCACCCAAGGGCAGACAATTCTCCCACAGTGGACTGGGAAAGAATCCTAGAGCATCTCTGCACACAAAAACAGTGGGATATGCCCCCAGGCACACACACAGAAGTGCAGAAACAGTGAGGACACTGTAAAACAGGCAAAGCTTTGCAGTGGGGATATTTGTACCCAGGCTCGGCTAATCTGGGTGGTCACCATGCAAGCTACCTCTGCCGTGAAGATGTACTCTGCGTCCTCTTCCATTCTCACCAACTTACAATGAAGATCACACCTATGATCCCAGTGAAGACTGCACTGGACTCCCAGGTCCCGACTCATTTCTTATACTGCTTTACACCAGTCTCCTTTCATTGATTTCACTTTGAACCAGCGCATGAGGGGTCAGCAAATAGCTGTTCCTTAAAATGAATCTGAAGCAGGCAAAAGTGCCAGGTCAACATGATTAGATACTTGGCACAGAACAGATAACACAGTGGTTGTGCAAGCTTTCCTCTCAAGCTTGTCTCCCCCAGATGGGCGATCAGCTCCACAGACTAGCACCAAGGAGTTCAGGATCTACAGGGCCACCTTGCTGACAGCCTCAAGAGCCAAGAAGCCAACAGTGCTGTCAACACTGGCTCACATCCCACCAAGGAACAGAAAACTCTGGATTCAAAATGGCTACTAGAGGTAAAAGGAGCAAGTTTATGAAACAGGATCTGTCCATAAGGTGGTTACTCAGAGAATTAAATCTTATAGAAAAAGCCTCTCTCAAGGCAGATTTTGCCCTGATTCTGCAGTGAAATCTGCCTGGGAGGGAATGCTGCACTCCTCTGTGGGCTCCTTCCTGGGTGCAGGGGTCCCCCATATAGATCATTCTCCAGGATCAGGGCCTTAACCATTTCCACCAGCTGGCACACTGCAGTTTTCACCACCCAGATCGACCTCTCTCTGAAGCACAAGGAATTTTGTTTTGTGGTATTTTTTTAAAAAACATTGAAGAAGCAGATGGCTGGATCCGAAAGGCAATGTTAATCTTTTAACAACACTTTGTCAGCAAGATAAATTATTTAGTTCCAATATATTTTGGACACTGTGATTTAAGCTTTTAAAGCTTCCTTTAGTACAGTCATGACATTTAATGCAATATTTATATACTCACACTTCCAATGGCCCGATGCCAAGATCTGGTTAAAGTGGAGATCCTCCAAAGACCTTATCTTGCTGCCTAATTAGCAACTTAGTGGTTCAGTGAGCGTTCACCCCTAGAAGAACTGGGATTTATCTATCTAGTGAGAGATGCAGAGTGGTATTTCCATAAAACCTCCACAGAAGTTACTGCCAGTTCATTCCCTCCTCCCATAACTTGGTGTATGGTCATCTACATGTGCCCTTAACCCTTTCCTGCCTGTAATCAAACCATGTGTGGTAAGTTACGCAGCACCTGGATCACGGAAAGTCTGCACAGTCAAAGCTAGACACAACCTTGGTTATAAGGCAGACTGACCATCCCACTCCAAATGTCCAAATCTAGATCCATCTGGCTGGAGTTTCTCATGTGTGACTCTTCAGCTGAACTGCAGGGGCAACAGGAAGAGGGATTGGAGCTTGAGTACTGCTGATGTTTGAGCTAGTAATGCAGAAGGGTGGCCTCAGGTTGAGTTACAACTCCTCAGCTGCTAATCGCATCCCTCTGAACGTAGCTGCAGTGCTGTTTTGCAGTGTGATTGCTCTCACCTGAGCTAGGCAAGCTCCAGGGGAATAAATCCAGCCAGCTGCTGCAACAAAGACAAGCCCCTGAAAAGTTCAGCTGGCGCAATGTTGCATTTGCCTCTCAAATACATGGGATATTATCTGGGTTTATAAACAGCGCTGCAATTTCCCTGGCTGGGAGTCACTTAAGGTTCCTAATTGCTTTAGAATACAAGGACCCTCCAACAGCTTCTGGAATGAGGCTTTAACTTCTGCAGGGTCAGAGAACCCCTGGGGCCTAGACCTTTGACTCCTGAAGCGTTTACAAGAGCTACAAGCTTCTGGGACCAAGTGGCCTGTAGGGTTTGGAGAGGACCAGGGCCAGGGAGCATGGAGCACTTCAGTACTCCACCAGGTTGAGACTCCAACAGATCTTACGTTCACCACAGGAGTCAAGGCTTTAGCTCTGCTGAGCAAGACACAAGTTTTACAGACACACAGCAAGTCGAACTTCAACCAGAAGCAATAAAAAGCATTAACAAAACCAACTGTTCAGGGCAAACGACTGAAATTTCGGAAATGAAGTCACATACATTCACACAGCACTCCAAGGTCCCTGCCCAGTTCATCATCAGAAGGCTAAGGCACACGGTCCAGGACAACAGTCTAGACATGCCAAAGAGTGGAGACACCACAAAGGAGCAATGTGAGGAAAACTAGGAAAGGAGCAGGAACCTAATGTAAAAGTAGTAAGTGGCGGTTCCAAGGAGGCAGCCTGCAGAGGAATCAAAGGGAGTGATTGAGGGAGGATACAAAGGATCACGATGAGACGGAGGGTTGGACAAAATGAGAACAGATGAGATGGGTCAGAATCGTTGAGAGCTTTGAAAAATGAGGAGCTCGGTGTGGAACTGGATAAAGGGATTTTAGAAAGAGAGGAAGGCAGCTGGGAAGCAGGTAATATGATTGGCAGAGCAGGAGAGGGGAATTATGGGAAATCAATCTGAGTTCATTGCTTTGACAGAACAAATGCCTGGCTGAGACATTGATCTCCATTCATTCACTCCCAAGACTGAGTGGAAGAGTGACATGCTGTAACGACCAACATGATTTTAAACTTGACCTAGGAACGCATTAACAGATAAGCAAAGGGGACAATAATAGGAGGACTCAAGATTAGAGAGGATGTTGAGAAATGAACCTGGCAGTGCAGCTCTGTACAAGCTGGAGGCAACGCATGCAGGGAGACCAGCAGGAAGATTATGCCAGTGGTATAGTCTGGATATACCACACAAACTAAGATTTTGTAATGGAGAAAGTAAAGAAGCTGCTCATCTTGGTCATATTAAACAAGTGCCACAAGCAAGGCTGGACAAAAGCCAGGCCAGGACACTAGCCTAGGACTTGGGAGACCTGGGTTCAAACCGCTGCTCCACCAGAGACTCCCCCTAAGACCTTGGACAAAATCACTGAGTGCCACTGGGCCTTAGCGCCTCATCTGTACAATGGGGATAACAGCCATGCCGTGGCTCACAGGAGTGCAAGACAAGAAATATGCTAACAACTGCCTGATGTTCAGATACAGTAACTCCTCACTTAAAGTCATCCTGATTAATGTAGTTGTTTTGTTACATTGCTGATCAATTAGGGAACACGCTCATTTAAAACTGTGCAATACTCCACTCTTGTCATTTGGCTGCCTTTCTCCACAGCTGGCAGCCTCCCGACACCCTTCCTCCACAGCACTTCCCGCCCGCAGACCCTGTGGATCAGTGCCTTCCCCCGTCTCTGCCCACGGCAATCAGCTGGCTTGCGGCATTTAGGAGGCAGGAGGGAAGGGGAGGAGCAAGGACTCCATGCACAGGCTCCCCCTCCCACCCAAGCACTGCAAACCAGCTGATTGCCCCAGGCAGGAGGGAGGGGGGAGGAGGAGCAAGGATTTGGCACTCAGGTTCCCCCCCACCCTCCACTGCCTCCTGCCCATGGCAATCAGATGGCCTGCAGCGTTCAGAAGGCAGGGGAGGGAGAGGGGAGGAGAGAGGATGTGGCATGTGAAGTAAAAGGGGAGCAGGTGGGGGAGGGGAGATATAGAATGCCTTTTGTCTGGCAAACAAAAATTTCCCTGGAACCTAAACCCCTCATTTACATTAATTTTTATGGGGAAATTGGATTTGCTTAACATAGTTTCACTTCTGTTCCTGAAAGATGCAACTTTAACTACAACGTTAAGTGAGGAGTTACTGTACTCCAGCAACAGGGGCCAAATGCACACCCAGGAGAGAAAGAGCAGCCAGCTATGCAAGCTGGGAGAAGCTATGGCCAAAATGGCTCTCTACATTGCTCTCCACAGACATTATAAGGAGGCTGGTCCCTAGTTTTATGACATTACAAGTGTATGAATTGCTAGCCAGCGTCCTGCCCCAATATCCATCTGGGCTCACCAAACACACACGAGCTCACACAGGGCACCCAGGCCCTCCTGTACATTGGATGGCAAAACATTAGCTGTCTTGGGTAACAGGAGTCACAGAACAAATTCATGGCAATAGAAGAAAGGAAGCAGCAGTTGCTAGTGGATGAGAAAAGACTATTTTCTGGACTGCCTTATGGTGCATTAATGTTTCCCATGGCATGATATTACTACAAGATCCAGGCACAGATGGCACTGGTTGCAATGCAAAACTGAAAAATATTTATTTATCAGTTACAAGTTCAGGTTAGACTGTGGAGCATGTGTGGGGGAGAGATAGTATATAATAAATTAACATCTTCAGATATGATCATGCCTTTGCATGTTTTTATTAAAACTTCTGAGATTAGTTTTTGGATTTCTAATATCAGGAAGGAACTGAAAGAACCAGAATTAAACATTTAGCAAGTCATCTCCTTCCGTTTATGGGGAAAAGAAATTACTAGTGTATATTTTAAATCATTCAAGGTTTCCTTTAATTTTTAGTTTCAAATCTTTTCTCTGGGAAAGAATTGGAATTTAATCTGCCAGTGATTTAGGACCATGTCTTAATGCACAGCATAAAATTACTCAAATATCACCTGAGCAGATCTTTCCATTCTAAATCAGAATGAACTACAGAATGCCATATGGAAGAAGGGTTTATGTCCATCATGCGGTTTGGAGTACTAGGACAATCTGGTCTTAATTATTCAGATTTATTAGATGTAGCTGGTTTAAAACCATAAGATTTGGAGGAAATATTTGACCAGACACTGGGAGAATTTTAAGGCCCTGTTATCTATTTCATGCCATTGAACAGCAAAGCACTAGACAGGAGATTTAGTACCACCTCTAGGTGCCTGGAAGATGCACAGACTACAGTGTCTCATAGACCATCTTCACTTCCACTGGTGATCAGGTATCCATACCTGTGTCAGAGCAATTGCTTACATAGGGAAAAGTAGTATCTTTTTAGGAGATTAAGCAACTGGAAACGAGGAGAGGCAGTACTATGTGCCCAGACAGCTCACTATAGATCAGTTTGGAAATCTCTGGACAGGAAAATTCTTGACAGAGTATTGTATTGTTTTAGCAATCAGCCAGATATTTTTCCCATAATTAATTCTTAGCTCAACTGCAGCTTATTGACTACTGTTTATTGAACAGGGTAGATGTAATTATTCATTACTGTATACTGATCTGACAACTTTACTTCCTGTACATTCAGAAAATACTAAAAAGATACGCATTTAAAAAACAACCTGTGTATCCATCCACAGGAGCTAAGTAACATAATATCCCACTTACCCCTTAGGACCAGGGTTTCAAAAACATACCAGAAACCTCTAGCCAGAGGTAGATCCCAAAACTAGAGAGGGGATAGAATAATAGGGTTACCCAGCCAGAGACCTGACTGTTCAAGCAGGGTGAAACTGACAAAAAGCCATGTCTATTTCATACAGAGTGAAAGACTAGGGTGGCCTCAATTTCACTCCATTGCTTCTGGGGAAAGCTTAAGCAGCAGTAAAAGCCCTGGAGTGCCCTGCTTGCAAATTCAGGAAGAAAACACTTTTTTGATTTATACTTGGAAAAGTCTCTTCATAACCACAAAAGCTATAAACCTTTTTCCTCATCTCAATTAAAGCTTTGTTTCTGCAGGAATTACTAGGGATCTTCATTGGACATGGAAAAGTTCCAGCATGCCAACTGGATTTTTCAAGCCCCACCTTAGGAAGTTAGCTACTGCACTGGGGGGAAAACAACTTGCAAGACAAACGTTTCTTTGGACTGCCCTTTGTAGCAACAATAAATGGAAAATTACTTTAAAAAATAATTGTATTTTAGAAAGGAATGTTTTCACAAATGGCCATCTGATTCCCATACAGAGCTAGCAGCCTTTCAACAGGATTCTGTGTTTCTAAAATGACTAAGAGAAACTGATTGGCAGGCATGGCTCCCCATACTTCTCTCGCCTCCTCTCAAATCACAGACTTGCGGGCAGATGCTATCATCTTCAAATGAAAGCTATGACAAGCTACCATCTCTGTCACCCATTTAAAAGCAGCATTCAAAATCCTCCTGTATGGTGACGCCATTTGGTTCACATCCTCTGCACAGAATTAGAAGCAGTCAAACATTCTCTTGAATGCTTTCTTGTATAAATCAAGCAGCTGTATTATCCCAGAGATGGTGGGTCTCCAAAGAATGTCTGCATTTCTTTGTAGCAGTCTAGGTTTCCACCAGAACACACCACAAACATAATTCCTTTGAATTTAAAGCCTGCCCACCATTGTAGTCAGATCAGAACCAGCCCTGAGTTAGGCAGAGACTTCAATACCAAAACTATTCTTCCACTGTAGTAACTACCAGGAGAGGCTGCTCAGTTCTACTGCAATCTTGTGTAGAAGATCTAAGGGCGGGGTGATTGAATGGTTAACAAATCCAGAAACTTTACATCATCCATTCTAATCAGGAGTGACAATGGTCCGCAGGAAGTAAGTTGCTTGCTAGTCTCCATCTAGTCACTAACTAAAGGTTTCCATGTTAGAGGAACTACCTTACAAACAGCTGCCTTGCTGAGAAGCCAAGGACTGAATGGGCCATGAATAACATAGGGACTTCCCACCTAGGTCAGGGTTGAGACATATTGAAGGGAAACTGCTGCCATCACCATTCCTATTCTTTAGACAGAGAGCTTCACTCTAGTACCTTTCATCAGCACTAAATTCAGTTGGGGGAGGGGGGAGCGAAGAAGGAGGGAGCCTTTAAAAACCCCACCAAACAGGAAATTAAAAAGCCTTTTGTTATTTTACTACATTCCCCCTCTGGAACACCAATAAAGCACAGCAACTCAGTTGTCATAATGCAACACACAAAGTTCCTTGTTCTCAAATATTGACTTGCAGGGTAACATACCCCCAACATAACCTTACAGACAGGAGCTGGATATTCTGGTAATACGCACTATTGAAACTACACAGCCAAGTGATGCTCTCAACTGTACTAAACCTCCTTTATGACAAGGTGACCTCTGGTAGCCCCAAAATTTCAGTGATTCAATAAATTTTTGGGGAGAGGGAGGTGGAACGGATATGTAGCCACTGCAAATGGGTTACTGTTTACCAGGACTGCCTCTCTGCTGCGCCACATGAAGGATCTGTAGCAAGAATCTAAGCAACAAAACAATTCTTAAAGGTGACCTGCAAAGTTTTAAACTGTCTAAAAAAACCAGCTCTTCCTTCTCAGCTGCACAGCCTTTGCTCTCATGAGGGTATATTTTCAGAGTCACCATACAGTCTTCCAGGGCAGCCAACAATTGAATTCCTAATGCAAATAAACTGGCAAAAAGAGAATTTGGAGTGGGAACCCACACACGTTTCAAGCAACCTTTGTAAATCAGGAAGCAGTTAAAAAAAAAAAAAGGAAGGAAAGAATAAAAATCCTGATTTTTTTTAGGACATAACTATTGGGGGTTAGAAGGGAATTTTCCCTGGAGGCCGATTATCCCACAGCTACTTACTGTGAGACTTCTTGTACCATTCTCTGAAGCGGCTAGTATTGGTCAGAGGCAAGATAATGCACTGGCTGGATCACAGGCCTGATCCAGCAGGGTCTTATGTTTTCTTAGTGTGAGGCTGTTGTGTAACCAAGTGTTATTTTGTCCCAGTTTTCGGTCATTCCTACTAAATCCAGGAGAATAAGTTTAAAATGGCAATACAAATGTCCTGGCTACTATTCTTTCTCCACCTGTCCCTGTTTGTTTGCAAAGAATTTCTGTAAAGCTTACATGAAAACTGGATTTTGCAACTTTCTAGATTCAGATAACAGCTGGAAAGTACCTTGATTCTCAACTAGTGACTCCTGCTTTTGGTTTCAAATGTGTTTGGGAAGGGTCACAGCAGCAAGGAATTTTTTTAAAAAAAAGCAAAACCATCGAGAAGACACCAGTCTGAAAAGCTCAGCGAGCTACTTACAGGTACCCAAGAATACATCATCTTTCTAACCCCATAAGCTGCACTGGAAACCCTTCCCCTCAGAGTTATCATGCATTTGTGCCCTCCAGTCCAGAAACTGGGCCACATGACACAGTCACTGAAGAGAAAGGTGTTTTGGTTTTTTTTAAGTAGATGGGGGTAATCCATTTGTAGAGTCCAAACTGAGTCTTTGATTCAGAAAAGTCAAGCTCTATTGGCCTGGTTCAAAATTTACACTTCATCAGAAGTTTAACAGACTCAAGTCATTTAATAGACAAATGGTTGAGAACAGATTTCCTGCAATATGTTTAATAAGCTTTAAAAACTGCTTTATTGGGATGCCTCTGTGACCCCTTGCTGAATAACAGGGGTAGATGGATGTGGATTTTTTCAATTCCATGTACAACTGAAGTAGAATTAAAGACGAAGGGTAATCCAGGCCGAAAATGTATGTGCCTGAAAGTTAACTTTTAAATCTCCATGCACAAATTCAGACACATGCAATCAGATGCAAATAAAGCACAGAGAAACAGCTGCATGCTTATCTGCCCAAATCTGTTTGGATATGTGAACTAATTAATCTCCCTCAACCCTAAGCCTATTTTTCCAGCATCAATTTTAAGGTAGATCAGGCCTGCACAATATGTGGCCCGGAGGCCAGATGTGGCCCGCATGGGCTCACTGTGTGGCCCGTGGGGGTAAGTAGGGGTGGGGCAAGCCATGGGGTGGGGGGAAGCAGATGTGGGCAGGGCAAGGGCGGGGCTTTTTGGCCCGCAGCTGGTTTTTTTGCAGTAATATGGCCCACGCTGCTCTCCGAGTTGTGCAGGCCTGAGGTAGATGGTGACTAACCTGCAAATGAGGACTGGGTGCTTTAAGCTAACCAATGGCCTCCAATAAAACAGTTTCCCTCTACCTTTCTGCCCACGCTACCCAGCAAGCTCATTTAACCACAGCACCGTCTCTACAGGATTGAGGAAGGATTCAACTTGAAATTAAATCAACTTCAGGAAGTGAGTTCTATTAGTTTCAGGCAGTAAAACTGCCCTCAAGGTCTGAAAATTTTTAATGACTTTACAATCAAGTTTTCCAACTCAATAAATACTTTCTCTTTCTTCTTGCTGAAGGAAAGACCCACACAAAGAATATGAAGAAACTGAGTGGGGAGGGGCCACTGAAACTGACTCTACATTGCAAATGCCTGTAAAAGCACAAAGTAAACCCACTGAAAATCTGAGGGGAATGCAGGGCAGTGGGGGAATCTTTCAGAAATAAACTATTGTACCAAAGTTCTGGAGCATTTTAATAGTGTAAAAATTAGAAAAAAAAAAATCAGTGTGATTTAGTTTTTTCTCACCTTTAAGCCACCATTGGGCTCTATCTAAACCACGGCAGTGCTGCATGGAATCTTCGCAGCAGTGGGCACTGGGTCTTGTCCCTGTCCCTGTGCCATGGGGAGTCTAAGGCAGGCTGGCTTATGGCAATTTTCCATGGTGCCTGTGATGAGGGAATTCTTCCTGGACAGACCAAAGACCCTTAAGTGCCCTTTATGCCACTAGAACTGTTTTGCCCAACATACAGGAGGGTTGAGGGTGGGGGGGGAAATGGTTCTCCCCGCTGTATATACGATCCCCAGCAAAGCAAACATAGGTTAGAGCTTTTGCCATTCCTTTTCTGAAGGGGAGGAGTAATTATATTCATTTTTAACTAAAGCAGGTCAGCATAAGGGCTTGGGAGAATCTGGAGCAGTTTCTCTACTGCTCCTGTGTACTTGTAGTGGCATGCACACCACCCCTCTGGTGCCCACTAGAACAGAGAGCGAAATGTACTAGTGCCAATGCTGTGATGACATGTGCTAAACTTTTCATGGTAACTTTCCGTATTAAACCAGCAAATCTCTGTCCCTCCCCCACCCCCAACAGCTGTAGACATCACCTTCAACCTAAAGCGCAGAATGGTAGGAAATGTAACTCTGGCAACACTCCGAATGACTTAGCCCCAGATGCTCCTCCCTCCCACCACAGGAAATGAAGGCACTGCTCTTTGTTCTTAAATTCCCTTACTAGATTTTGCTATTCATATCTGTCACAAGCTGAATACAACTCGGGCTCAGACAGTGAAGGTTTTTTTGTTCTTGAACTGACACATTGCAGCATTCTGTATCCATCTGGATAGCATCTAATTCATCTGGATTTCATCAGTAAGCAGGACACTGACCCAGAAATCTCCTCTAAAGCCTGTACGAAGACTGCTCAAGAAATGGGCAGAATAGAATACCAGGATGGGACATCATCAGGACAGCCAGCTGCCTCACTAGCCAGATCTGTTGCTTTATTGACCTTCTAGCTCAAACGAAGGAGTGGAAAAGCCGGTGCTGCCCACATTCGTGGCAGTCTCTCCAGGAAGCTTGCAGTGAATCACCCCCACTATCTTTAGAAACATGCTTTATGTTTGCCAAATTATTATTCAGAACAAGATGGGTATTTTGATGAGGAGAATGTCTAAGTGCACAAGTTCCCTGTTTTACAGCTTATGCACCATATGATTTTATTGTATACATGCCTCAAACATCTGTCCCAACTGAGACACTCAGCAAAGCCACAAGCTATTATACAATATGCAAACCTCAGGCCCTTTATTTAAAGTTTTAAGCAGTGAGAAGACCCAGCCACAAACATAACTGTCACAACTGTCTAGAAAAGGAGGACCAACCAAGTCAATCCCGAATTGTTTTTACTGCCACGAGAAGTTACCGTTTTACTTGTTTTTACTGCTACCCTCCCAGAAATGCTTTTTCCCCTCACTGGCAAAAGGGATGATATACAATACGCTGCATCACATCCTCTGTCCTAACTTTCAGTGCAGCATAGCAGATCTCGGAAGTTTCTTCTTTGTCTTTTTTTTAAGCTTGCAGTGTATATACGTATAAGCTTTCATAATAATGTATAATGCAACTTAAAACGAGAATAAAATATCACTGCTTTTAAGTTTTAGCAAAAACAAATGGACTGCTTGCTCCTACAAGCTAATCAGCTGTCTCAGTATGCTTGAGAAACAGGCAGTGAGTTAAGACAGGGGTGGGGTGGGAGAGTAATGAGATTTCCACCACCATCCCATTCTGAAATCCATCCCCAAGCAAAAAGTAGATAAGATTAAAAAAAAAAAGCCAATATAATGATTTAGATTGTAAGTTCTCTGGGAAGGGACACCCTTTGTTCTGAGTCTGTGTGATACCTCGCACAATGGTGTCCTGCTCCATGACTGGGGTTCCTAGAAGCTATGATAACAATATATTAATAGTAAATAGTGTAAGGATGAAAATCTATTAAAATGCTTTGGAGACTCCAATTTTGTTGTTCAATATTTATTGGGTCCCCACTTCAAATGGGAACACCAAACTCTGCTACAGCCAACGGACTGAAAAGCTGACTAACTGCACTATAGATTTTGCATCCTCTGCTGAAACGCTACTGAACGCTCTAGCCACAGAGCATCTAAATGATTCACTGTGGATAGCCCTATGCCACTGATAGAAATGCTAATATGGGGGAGAGGGAGGGAATACAAACCACAATTGTCAATGAAGTCTGGGCTGTATCAAGATTCAGATCTTTCTACCTCTGAAACCTAACTCTGCCACAAGGCCTAAAAAAAATCACAACCATCTGGTGACCATCTCAGAGTCCCATCACACTGAGATGCCTTACGTATATAAACACGCCCATCTTTCGTGTAACTTGGAGCCTACCACTGCTTGATTGTTTATCCACCTGTTATTGTCCTAATCTCAGACTATAAACCTGTCACAAAGACTGTTCATTTTGGTCATCAATACAGTTTGTATAGAACAGTGTGCCTTGATCCCTGTTTGGAGGTCTGCACTGTGGTAGCACCTCAAAATAAACATTAAGTACAAAATCTACTGATATGAAAGCAGATGAGTTGTTTTTAAAAAGCAAATAGGTTCTCCACCTAGGAGTGAAATATTATAGCCACTTCAAGGTTTTCACCTATATTTCCATAACAGCCCTGATTTGGAACTCCAGATCTAAAATTAAAGTCAGATTGGCCTCAAATTAGCATCCTAGATCTGGATGCTGAGGTAGAATTTTTCTATCAAATCTGAAGTGAGATGGATAAGGGTTTCTTGAACTAGGACACCCCAAAAAAAAAAAAAAAAAAAAAAAAAAAAAAAGATGGCCACCAGGTTTCAAAAAGTAACTTTGTAGGGTACTTTTTAGCATGATCTGCCTCACACGTGTGCACACACAAAGCAAGAGAGAAATTAAGGTTAGTTTCCTAGACTCCAAACAGATCTAGGGCACAGTACCAAAACTGATCACACACACAATTTCAGTTAATCTTTGACATGGGAATATTGCTGGGGATCTTTGGCTCCTACAACCTTATTTAAGCAAATGCAACTCATTTCAATAAATGTCTCTAGCACCTTCTCCCACAGGGATAAGGGAAGTTGACATGATTCATGTCAATTTCATCGCTGCCCACAAATTCTGAATAGAAGCAGTGAAACTGACAGGAATCACATCAACTTCACTCTGTGGCCGCTGTTGCTTGGGGAAGCTCAGAACAGCAGCCACAGGAGGTACTGGGACTATTCACAGAGCTGAGGGACCCAAAAGAATAAAGAATGAGGAGGGCAAGGGGAGAGAGAAAAAGAGCTCTTGCCTTGTAAGAGAGATGCAGAAAAGCAGGCTGTGTCCTCACCCTCCACCCCAGACAAGCAGCCAGGATTTTCTCAAGCCTTGTGCTAGACCAGGATGCACAGATGAAACACAAGCATCAAACAGGCTCCTCTTGCCAATTTAAATCCACTCATTTCTGTATCACAAGTTAGTCTCTGCTCTCGTTTGCTGGCCACAGAGAGAACTGAGCTGGTCAGAGTGCAACCCACGAGCCCCATGGTGCCTACACTTCAGCATTCCCAAGGCCCTTGCTGTGACGCTGAGCACTGGGCAGCATGCCAACAGAAGAGGCACTGATTTCACAGTGCTGCAGACAAAGCTGCAGTCATCCTGCTGCCGCCAATGGATTAAATTAGGAGAAGCCACCAGTGCCATCAGAACTAACAGGCCGCCTCATTGCATCAAGCCTCCCTGCTCAGCACCTCAGCAAGCAGGAGCCCTTTCCCTGGGGACAAGCAAGGCTCAGTGGCTGACATGTGGTTCCTCACCCATCACGGCATATCCCTGGGTATGATTCCCACCTAGTGTGTTGCAATCCATCTTATTGTACTTTACTGTAAGGAAGAATGGTACATGCCTTCCTCTAAGTGAGCAGACACCAGACTTGCTTGGCAGAGAGCAGGCAAGAATTAATCTCAGAGAAACAGCTTGAGAGGCCGCGTGTTTACTGACCTGCTAAGTGGGAGTGAGGGATGCTATCAGGACTTTAACCAAAGAAAAATAAAATAAAAATCAATTAAAAAGGACAGTTATTGCCTTTTTTCATAATCCCATATCTGAACAGTTCTGCTGCTTGAAAAAGGCAGAGAAGCTGTCTCAATTTAACCTCCTCACTCCTGCAGCACAGGACATGACATGCCCTCTCAAAAAAAAGAGACTGGTTCCTTTCAATCAAGCATAGTCCATTAAAGCTGAAAGATACAGTCCCAGTAGCAGCAGGGAGAGGGAACTAACAGACACATGAAAGCCCTAGAACACCAACAAAGCAGGAACTGGAGTCTCACACTTCAAGAGCACAGACTTAGAGTCTGACTAAATGGAAAGGATTGAGCATGCCTGGGATTTTGCACATGGCTGTGTGCACATCAGGTGCCAGCACAGGGAGTCAAGAGGGCACAATTAAGGGCCACAATTCATGTTCTTGGATTTGATGCAAACAGTTATTCGACTGCACTGTTGTAGACACAAAGCCCAGCAGCTCAATGCACCCTGTCTGGATTTCAGAGGGGGCCACATCCCCATACGCTAACCCTTTTATTTCCACTGCTGTCACATGGCTCAAGCCCTGCACCAGATGGCTGAGAGGCTGCTTCTGTGAAGTGACTGCATATGTGTATAAAAGCAGACACCTGCCCACTAGGAATGGAGGCCTCTCTCCCATCTTTAGCCATCCTGCTGGTGCTCTCAGCCGAGAGACCATAGAGACTGAACTCCCCTGTTGCCCCCCGGGACGGTTTATCCGCACTGGCAACGCAGCATGGGAGCTACCCTGGGAAAGGTGACACTGGGCTCCTGGGATTGCCTATGGAGTCCTTTCACCAACATCAAGGTGAATTCTGAGTGCTGAAAGGAATATGTTGTACTCTCGCTGTGTTGAGAGTGCAGAGGACCAAATCCAGGTTTTGGCTTCCATGGAGGCCTGATCTGCTGCAGAAAGCACCACGGTTCTCGCTCACTTCCAACAGAAGTGTACACTGGGCAGCTAACAGGCACTTTGAGGTGTGGCTGGGAAATCCAAAGAGAGGGACTCATTTGTTTTAACCCAGAGTCCCTCATCCACTGAAGTCACTGGGCAGCCTCGTCCATTCAGGTCACTCGTGGTCCTGACAGGAGTAAAAGGCACAGCTGGCTGCTCAGGGGACTGCCAGTCAGAGTAGGGGCACAAATTTGCACTGTTTTAGGTGCATCGTATATGCTCAATTCTAAGAACAAGTGTGAAGAGAAGAAAAATTCTGCTTCCCCCACAAAAAAAGGAAGTCTATAAATTACCGCTAAAAGAAAACCCAACTCAGCCAGATCATTGTTTGTTGCACAGTTGTTGAGTGCTTCCTCCCCCGGTTCAAGGTATTTTTGTTTCTATCTTCCTTTGTCTCTTTTAAAAAACAGCAACGGGAAGCCAAGTATCACACAGGAAGGGAACAATTTTGAACTTGCAAAGTAATGATCCAAGACTATCCTGAAAGAGCTGCAGTAAACACCAGCCCAGATGGGTCCTCAAACATGGGCCCATAATGTCTGGTCTACATGAGAAACTGTGGTTGGTAAAGTATTAATAGTTGGACTGAAGACGATTTTTTTTTTTTTTTAATTACATTTTTACAGCAGCAAAACCTGGCCTGCTGAACCGAAGTGCGGGATGCAAAAAGTGTACATCCCAAAGTGTAGATGCAATTATGCCAGCAAAAAAAAAAGTACCTTTGCAGGTATAACAATATCCTACTCACAACTCTTACTTAGCACTTTTTATCAGCAGATCTCAAAGCACTTTATAAAAAGAGGCAAGTATCATCCTCATTTTGCAGATGGGGAAACTGAGGCACAGGGAGCCGACCTAAGTTGTCCAAGTTCAATAGTAATAAGTGGCAGAACCAGGAGTAGAACCCAGAACTCCTGAGTTCCAATCCAGCGTTCTACCTACTAGGCCCTACACACTATTTTGCGGGTATGAGCTGTGTCCCCGCTAGGAGGGTTTGCCGGTAGGACTATACCATCAAACCCTTTCTAGTGCAAGCAAGGTTTCAGAGCTTGTCTCAACCACAGTTCCCCAGCCAGCTTGTGATCACAAGCCACCTCCCATTTCATTTGCGCAATATCCTTGTTGCAACTTAGTGAGAGGTTATATGGGAAAGTCATACTGAGTAAGTATTCTCTTCTAGTCGTACTGGCTCATAAGGGAAGCTTGTCTTTCCTCATCTCCTCCTATAGAGCAGCAATCACTAGCAGAGGCAGCTAGATTCCGTGTTGCCAACTCCTATAATTTTATCACAAATCTTGCAGCATTTGGTGTTTTAGAGCCCCAGTCCCAGGAGCCAGGTAATTACTTGAGACTCTCGGCTTGCACTGAAAAAAAGTCCCAGGCCTCATGCTTGGAGAAAAGGACCCAAGTGTGCTCTAAGAGCTCAGAACCCAGAGAGCAAATAAAAATATCCCAAATATACAATTGCTTCAATTTAACAATCTTTTGGCACCTGATTCATAAGTTAATTTTTGACCCTGTAGTGCTCTGAACCGGCTCTTCCTGGGACAAAAAGTGACACCTTGCTTCACCCAGGTCACCCTGCAGTTACTACTCCCAGTGCCATAAACCTTCAACAGCCTAAATCTAAATGCAGTTGTACCATTCTGCTGGGTTTTCCAATACCTTCCAGGTCCCTTTCATACACCACAAAGCAGCAAAAGAACACACACTTATTCACCTTTTATAGGTGACCTTTAAATAAAATGCTTCTATCTTAGTTTTCCTTATTGATTGACCTTGCAGAGAAATCCAAGCAGGATGCATCATCCATGGCAAAGGAGGCCCTATAAGCAGAGGACTTAGGTCTTCAGGGCAGAAAGAGAGGGGGAGGGAAATGTGGTCCAGTGGGAACCAGACTGGCAATCAGAAAACCTGTGTTCTTCCATGGCTCTGCCACTGATGTGCTATGCAATACCAGGCCAGTCACTTTCACTCCCACCCTCAGTCTGCCTTGACTGCAAGCTCTTGAGGGAAGGGCCTTTCTTTCCTGGGGCCTCTAGCCACAACTATGATACAAAAAAATATCTGCAACAGCAACTACACAGAAGGCAAATTTGAGACTTGGGCATATGGAACCAGCCAGAGACCATCAACTTACTTCACAGGGACACCTAACAGCCTTCCCATAGGAACAAATTTTGGTTGTTACCAACCGGGACAGAATTTGAACCAGCAGCCTTGAGGCAGAAGGCTCTCTCCTGCATTAGCTGAGCCATCCAACACTCAGTCCTTCAAAGATATTAGCAGGCACTGTAATTATATGGCACCGTCTTTTAGGAGACTATTGTTAATGGCACCATTTTAATGTTTGGCCAGTCTATTCCAATTATTGTCATTCCAGCTATACTTACTGCAAACCTTTAGAGTAAAGGATTGTAAGAGTTAGACATTCCTAATCAGAGCTTTCAGTGGACAGGCTGAGGCAGTATCCCATTTCCAAGATCTCATGAAAAAAAAAAGGGTAGACCACCATCCGCTGATGTGTCGCTACAAGGTCGGACACTCACACCAAAGTGACTCAGGGCCAACTCGGTGAGAATCAGATTCCCCTTGCCAGCCTTAGCTTCATGTTAAAGACAACCTCAAAAGAATACAAGGCTAAAGGTCTCCCTACTTCAATGGATGACAAAGCCCGAACACACATCACTGTCAAACGCTAATATGGCTCCAAAAGTCCTGGAATCAGGGCTGCATAAGTAAAACCAACCAATGTGTTCGCTTTAAATTCAGAACAGCAGAGATTCTGCCCTGTACTAAAATCACTTGTGGCTTCTGAGCAGCCCAAGTACATGAGCAAGTGTTTTAATGGCCCATCAGGCTGTGTCTGATCAGCCTGCTACATAAGTCAGATGCATTTCTTACTGCTCCAGGATGCTCCTTTTGGTAAATGAAGGAGGCCTTCATGGCCCAGTGCATCTCCATCTTCAAAGCAGGAGAGGTTTGTTGTAGAGGGAACAGTTAGCAAATTTGAAAAGTCAGGACAAAGGGTGGGGGGTAATAGGCACCTATGTAAGAAAATATCTGGACTGTCCCTATAAAAATCAGGACATCTGGTCACCCTAGTTTGAGACCCCGGAATTCATTCCCTAAGACACAGGTTCTTAAGTAACAGATTCTCTTCCACCACGAGTATGGCATGTTAATGGCCTGAGACATGGCAGATTTGACTTACATCTCCACTATATACTTTCACAACATGGGAAATAACTGAATAGTCAGACAAAGAAAGCCCACAGGACAAAGCATGGAATCAAACAACATCCACAGGCCAATCCCAGCCCCTAGGCTCCTTACAGCCATACAAAAGGGGAAGGCGGTTCTGCTGGTTGCTTAGCATACATAAATTGGACTGCTGTGCTGGAAACAAAGGTTTCTGCATATTCAATAACGAGGACATTCCCAGCCTCCTATAGTAAAGGAGCAGGGGGAAGGAAGACCAATCACACACGATTGACAGTGCTCTGAAGCCCAAATCAGGACCATACTATTTCACTAAGCATGCAGGTTAAACGCACCACGGCTACGGTTTCTGTTGTCCCAACTTTTATGAGTTTTGTATTGAGATTTTCAAGCAGTTGCTAGAAATAGGTGAATATGTAATCAGAAGAATTAGTCAAGGGGCTCTGTAGACTGGGTGTACTTTGCATCACCAGTCCAGTGCACTTTATATCATGCCTCCATTTACCCTGCATAATTGCGTATTAAAATTGCATCTGTTAGCAGCAATTTGCCAATGCCTGGTTTCAGCTGTTTCAGATTTCTCAGCACTTAATACCACAATAAAGCATATGCAACAAGCAGGGCTTACAGTTTGAAGAGCTTGCATTTAGGTTGGCTACAGAAGATTAGTTTTTAAACAAATTATCATCTACTCCAGTGCATTGTGTACATTTCAGCATGTCACCCTGACATATGCACCAATAATGATCAGCTTTACCAAGGCACAAAAGGAGGCCCTAGGTCTCAAACCTAAAGTTTCATTTGATGTGGGCAGATTAGCCCAGCCACATATTTTAGATTCTATTGTTGGCCACCACAACTAACACAGTTAGGCTGGCTCCAGAACCACACCTTGCATCACACCAGGTGACCTCTAGGGTTATTTATGGAATCATGCAGTTGATCTCTAAAAGAGACCTTTATCAGGCTCCCCCATCACTACAATATCAGAGAACACCACAATCTTTAATGTATTGGTTCTCACATAGGAAGGGCAATGCCCTTATCCCCATCGTACAGATAAGGAACTGAGGCAGTGATTGGCCAAGGTCAAAAAAAGTGCAAGATAGAGCTGGGACTTGCACCCACATCTCCCAAATCCTAGGCTAGTGCTCTAACCACTGGACCATCCTTCCTCCTGTTAACACTTGTCACCACTCACACTGTAGGGCACACAGTGACAGCTTATATTCTGTACAAGCTAAGAAAGGTCTCCACTGACCCTCCTGAAATAGCACTCCATCACTAATAGCACTGAATAGCAGAGATTCAGTGGAGTGGAAGAGCGGAGTTCAGAGACCTCCACAGAGATGATCATTAAAGCAGATAAAGGAGAGTTTGGGGACCAATTTGATGTTCACGTCACAAAGGAAGAGGACTTGTGCCTTCTTTTGGGCACAGTCAGCAAAGCTACACTACAGAAGTGGCTGCTCTCAACTGAGCAGATCTGAATTCCGATACAATGATGCAAATCTCACTTTCTGAGCAGATGAATTATACGTTAAGTGCAGGTGACTGATTGAGACACAAAAATAGACAATCATAGGAATTAAGTGAAACTGATTTGGTAAATGATACATGGGAGTAAAAATTCAGTGCAGTGACTTACAAGGAATGTTGGTATCCAGCTGAACTACACAAAATATTAAAGAAAGAACTAGCTGTACTGAAGAACAGCTCCGTTTGTTTTTTAAGGTGCATAATTACTACACATTTGAATGCCTACTGCCCTCATAGGCCAATTCACCCACTGGTGAGAGGGTTATAATTAACTGGCTGATGGAAGGAATCCATTCAGACTTGTATGGCAGGCTCAACTCTCAACACAGCTTTGTATGAGAGCAGCACTGTCCCATTCAAAGCACACACAGTGATTTTACAGAAGGCTCAGCCTCTGGTCGCCACTAATGGCCTATATCATATTCATGGCATTTCAAGGCTCCCCGTTGGGGTAAAATATTACTTTCCATTTGGAAGGGAACATAAAATTGCCGTGGGTGGGATCCTGATAGAGCACACAGGCAGCCTGAGGCAGCTGTCAAACAGGGAATAAAAAGTTACAAACAAACAAGTTCTACTTGTTTCCATAAGAACCTTCTTTTCGGCTGGGCTCAGATATAACGGTAATGGGCACCTTACAGTGGGATGGACAGGTCAGAGTGAGCGCTTCCTTCTCTTGAAGGGAGGAGTAGTGCTCATTGGTGCTGCTCAACCCCAATTCTTCTATGGGGCTAAAGGCCACATGCATTCAGCTTACTAACCTGGGCCCAGATCCCCAAAGGTATTCAGGCACCTGAAATCAATGGGAATTAGGTACCTAAATACCGGTCAGTTGCATTTCCTTGGATGCCTCTGACATCACAGCCTTTGTTCCTCATGCTGCACCCCAGCAGTACTGTCCCCCCACTTCCTTATTTACTGGCATTAGTCACAGTAGTACTGAGTGCCTTGCAATTTTGCCCGAATTAAGCCTCACACAGCAAGTTCAGACAGACCCAGGAATAGACCCCAGAGCTCCAGTCCAGTCCCATCAGCCTGCTCCTCTGATCTGAAAATCCTGCACATTCAGTGGCCATTCGACAAAGAAGCAGAAACAAAGGAGATTAAAGAGATGGGTGGTAAGAGGTGAAATGAACCAGTCACCCCATCCCCCATCACTTTACTCAAATGCAGGAAGCGGGCTTTGTCACAATAGCACAGCTTGTTGCTAATGCTTCCCCTTCCATATATCATGCCTGAACAAACACAATCAGCTAGAGCGCCCACTAACAAGAGCGGGTAATGGGGAGCTTAGTCTAGTGGCTACAAAAATGAATGGGAAAAAAAAAGAAATGACCTCACCAGGTATGTTGATTCAACAGGAAAACACAAACAGCACAAATTTAACTAGAAACTCCACCTTCCAGAGAAGCCTCATCATACAAGAAGCTAAACCAAAAACTCGGGGAGGGGAATTTAATGAGGAAGATTAATTGGACTCTCAAGAGGCAGAACTGATCCTGCTCATAATTTAGAGCAAGCACAAGAAAAGCTGTTACCTGGGGATTCTACATACAATGCGCAGTCATATATTCTAATTCAGAAAAATACTTGCCAGCCAAATCCAGATGCCGATATTAGTGCTAGCTCCTGATTAGAATCAGCAAAAATTGAGATATACTAAGTCTTCAACTGTGTCATGTGCAAGGATCTTTTTTCCTGATCTTGGCATGTAGCAGAAGTCTAGCCGTGTCATAACTCACTAATTTTCCTAATGACCAAATGAGTTTAGCAGGAAACAAAAGGCAAACCTCAACCGCTAAAGAAACAAACCCTGTTTGCAATGGCAGAAATATTTCCTCTGGGATGGCGTTGCCTAAGGAATAGCCAGGAAAAACTATTTTCTTCACTTGATATGAAATTAGCTCCCTGATGCTTTAACACTTTACCACATGACTCTTCTCAGGCTGAAACAAAAGCTTAGGTGAAGAATTTATAGGGAGACTGCTGTTAAGGAACAGTGCCCTGCCCTTGCAATACCTGTGGCAGAACAAACTTTTTTTTCCAAGAGGAAATTTACTCAAGGGAGCGAAAGTGTTCCAGGGAAGGAACTCTCCCAGCCCCCTCGGGGAGGCTGAGCACTTCATGATGGGCTTCGCTTTCAACGTTAATGATGTATTATCCTTAATAAGCAACCCTGCTTTTCCATGTAAATGGTTTAGCAGGCCCCTCTACAAACACCATTTTGCTTTGCAAACCACACCCAGGAAGACTGAAGGCAACAAGTTCCCTCCCCAAAGCACTGAATGAACTTTGAAGAACCTCCATGACACGTAGACTGTAACCAGAGAAGCTCCCCCAATACTCAGCTGTTCAGGATAGGCTTTCTGACAGGATCTACATTCATTATGTCTATCCAGTGCTTTGAGATCTTTCAACGGCTGGACAGAGCTAAAGAACCACAGATTATGTGAAGTCAAAAGCATTCAGCCAGGCTGGTGAGGTTCCATTTTTACAGTTCAAAGGTTACCCAACTAGCTTCTACTTCCTTCAGCCCACCACTAAACTGAAGGACTAAACTAAAATGACAGTAGCTCCATTGCATTATATTGGTCCATCAGCACCCTAAAAGGAAGTTAGGGCAGTGTGGTCATTTAATGGCAGTTGCACATTCCAACTTTGACTCTTGTCTCAAGGCCAGAAGTATACAGCTGCAAGCCCCACATAGCTTGCAAAGAAAAGGTGCTGGCTATCAGATGAGCAGGTAATAAACCAGAGATCCTTCCTGCCCATTGCTGGTGCACATTACAGATCCCACAGTGCTTTTCCCCAAAGGAGACAGGGATAATCTGTGTCCCAGACAACATCTAACGGTGGACAGAGCGAGTTCTCAAGCTGAAGGCAGTGTAAGCACTATTACTCTACACTGAACCACTGTCAAACCTCACTAGAGTCAGCGTTTGTCAGCACCCAATTCTCCATCTATAGCATGCTCTGGGAGACAGCACAAATGAAAGGAACTTGACACACACAGCTTTGGGAACAAGGAGGAGGCTGCTGACATTACACTGCTAGGGTAGTGGCTTAGTCACCTTCTCACTTAGCACAGCCACAATGATTCAGACCAGACAGACAATCACAGCAATGGAAACTCTGGGTGCTTTTCAGCTGCAGCTCTGAGCTGGGTTCAGCGCAACCCACAGGGAGAGTAACCAAGGCAGGTGTTCTCAAACTGGCGGGGGATCTTCAGCTCTCAGCCTTCATCATCAAATCCCACTTTGCCTCCAGCATTTATAATAGTGTTTAATATAAAAAATTGTGTATTTAATTTATAAAGGGTGGTCGTACTCAGAGGCTTGCTGTGTGAAAAGAGTCACCAATACAAAATCCCTGAACTAAAGAATGGGAGATTTAGCTAATACACCAGGAAGCACAAGCATGAAAGGGTTCCGAAGAACTCCACCAAGCACAACTGAGCATGGACCTGCTGGCTAGATCCCAGCCATGGGGCTCTCTCAGTCAGGACTCCTGGAGTTCAGTGCAAGGAATAAAAGCTTTCTGTAGAGAATAGCTCTTCCTCAATAGATACCAAAGCTTTTTAGAGATGGCTAGCATCATCTCTATTTTACAAATGGAGAAACTGAGGCACAAGGACATGAAGCAAGTCTGTAGGAGAGCCAGGAATAGAACCCACATTCTCCTAGCACCAGAGTCCACCCTTCTGGGCCAAGCACAGAGAGCAAATCGCATCTATACTACAACAGACTCCGGAATGGCAATGTCTACCTAGCCCTCCCCATGACACGGGAAGTCTTGGAGAGCAAGCATTGGCAGGCCTGTTTTCATACATGCGGAAAAATGGAATTTAACATCCTGGGAAAAGAATTAAATTGGAGAAGTTTCTAATGGAAACATGTTTTTAAGGTTCTATACATGCTTAGATTTAGGGAAGCTAACTGTGGAGCCAAAACTGACCTGACAGATGTCCTAGTAACATCTGGAGTCAACACAAAACAAAAGCACAGGTTAAACCTTTCAGTGTGCTCCCAGGGATCAGACTCCCAGAGATACAACAACATAACTGCAAGCTGGAGAAGCATCCTGGATAATGTTGTGAGTGCATCAACCAACCCTCAATGCCTCAGAATTTCCTCCTTTGCCAACAGCTACTGCGAGGGGACAGCAATAGAACGGAGCACTCACTTAGGCCCTAATCTCAGAGTCTGGCAAGAAGCCTTTAACATTGCAACTAAATCTGTGTTTAAAAGTTTTTCAAATATAGTAGGATGCTTGGCCAGGTGAGAGAGGGGAAGAAACTTCAGCCAAAGACTGCAAACCTCAGTGGCCTCAGGTTAGGCAACCGGAATAGGTGACCTGTTTTTCAGAGTAGTTGAGGTCTTCCAAACCGCAAAGGAAAATACGGCAGCTGCGAGTGCTCAGCTCTGGGGAGGGATGGGAGAGTTAGGACCAATTATGTGCCTCCCTAGGGATTTACAAAAACAAGGAGTCCGGTGGCACCTTAAAGACTAACAGATTTATTTGGGCATAAGCTTTTGTGAGTAAAAACCCACTTCTTCAGATGCATGAAGTGAAAATTACAGGCGCAGGCATTGTTATACTGACAAATGGAGAGAAGGGAGCTACCTCATAAGTGGAGAACCAGTGCTGACAGGACCAAAACAAATCAGGGAAGATGTAGTTCACTCCCAATAACTGAAGAGGTGTCAATTCCAGAGGAGGAAAAGTTCCTTCTGTAATGAGCCAGCCACTCCCAGTCCCTATTTAAGTCAAAATTAATGATGTTAAATTTGCAAATGAATTTTAGTTCCGCAGTTTCTCTTTGAAGTCTGTTTCTGAAGGTTTTTTGTTCAAGTATGGCTACTTTTAAACCTGTAACAGAATGTCTAGAAAGACTGAAGTGTTCTCCTACTGGCTTTTGTACATTACCATTCCTGATGTTCTATTTGTGTCCATTTATTCTTTTGTGTAGAGACTATCTGGTCTGGCCAATGTACATGGCAGAGTGGTATTGCTGGCACATATCACAATAGTAGATGTGCAGGTGAATGGATTTAGGTGCTTCAGGGCAAACAACTAAATTTGGAAACATTTTGCAGTACTACTACTGAGGAGGCTCAGAGCAGGGGAGGGGGCACCACACTCCGTTAACCACAGCAGAAAGTCACTCAAGTGAAATGCCACAAATGGGCAGCAACACAAAAGAACCACCCTAGCTCCACCTACTGCGCAGGGAAAATGAAGCCTCAGAGTTGCAGCCGGCCCCTCCCTTCCTCTATTTTTATGCAAGCCTCGAAAACAGAAAAGGTTACTGAGCCCTGCCCCAGTAATTTTTTCCTGCAAGAGGCCAGTTCACAAGAGGTGGGGGAAGGGCCTCCAAAAAGGTCAGTTACAACCAAAAATAAAAGCAAAACACAGCCCACTGATACAGGCACCAGGAAGAAGCTGAGGAGCTGTTACATGTCATTTACTGCAACCCAATGAGATTATTGGCGGGGGATCTGGTTTTTAAAACACACCCCAGAAAGCTTGTAAGTGTTCATGTAGACAGCAAAACAAAAGCAAACGCTGAATACAATTCCAGAAAATGTTCCGAAGTAACCAGATAGCTGACATTTCAGATTCTTAACAAGTATAAAAATTGTACTTAAAAATAAAAGATCAAACTCCATATACTGCAGATGACTTATTTGTACATCTAATTCAGCAACTCTGTCAATTTCTCCCATATCTCATTTTCACCTCCCCCCCAAAAAAATTATGTATCTAACTGCCTAAGAGTTCATTCTTATTTTTGGTAGGACACATCTCAGCCAAGTTAGTAAAATGATAACAGCCTAAAAACAGGATTGTTTTTTAAAAAGTTAATTTGGCATGCATTCAGACAATCAAGTCCAATACAACACTAGGAAGCAAAACAAAATTATAACAAGCAACATTCTATAGAAAATTGTAAGGTGGGCTGAAATTAATCTAAGTAACATATTATTGCACAATATTTTTTCCCCTACCCAAACACAGAACCACTTGCTCACCAGATGCTACAACAAAACCTTCACAGTCTAAAAATAACTTGGGTGTCTGGGAGAAAGCCAAAATCTACTTCCTCACAGTCACTGTCATCTGTAAACAAAATGGCCCAAAGACAACCCAGAACTCCAGAGTAAACTGAACTTTAGCAGCTGGGATGGATTTTTCCTACTCTCATCTCAATATGATGTTTTAACTGATGGAGCTTCATAAGAGGTACGGGGGAGACAGAAGGTATTGCATTAGTGGGGGAACCCCAAAAGGTCTAGTTTTAATGGAAATAACTAGAAAAATCCTCTGCAGCATTTGCTGTGTCCTAAAATCTGTTCCTGGAAATATATACTTGCTGCTTTACAATAATAGAGAGTTATACTTGGCAGAGGGAGAGGGATAAATAGAAAAATCTATTTAAAATCCTAAGTGGCAAGTTTAAAAACGCTACAGTAGCTCGGGGAATGAAGCTGCCGAGAAGATTAGAGGGACACCACCAACTTGAAATTTAGTCAATTGGGGTGGAGGCGTCTTAAAAACTAGTTTCAGGTACCGCATTTTCCCTAGGAAGTCCCTTGCCAGTTACTGGGGATTTACAAGCATATTTTCCTATTTTTAAAAGCATTTTTCCTCTCCCTGTTGCTGTGGAAAAGAGCTACACAAACAACTGACTATACAGCTCTGCATTTGACAACAGTTTGCCTCTAGTCTGTTTCATCACCTTCAAAAAAAAAAATTGAATCTGAAAAAAATCTGAAAACTGGAAAGGGAGAGAACAGCTTGTCAGTTCCAGTATCTTAGGTGTTATTAAAACAGTAGTTCACTCCCTACTCACCAGCCAACTCTTCTATCCCAAAGAGGATCCTGGCTGCCACAAAGGAGAACGGGGGCTGTCCGTTGCCTCATACCTCCCTCAGACTCTTTTCTGGGTCCTCCTCCTAAGAAGAGGACTCCAATCCCTTCCTCTGCTGCTCCTCATGACCTTCCCAAGCAGCTGAATGAAACTGATGTGACCAATAGTTTCACTTCTGCCCACAGGGTTCTGAGAGCTGAAGCAGCTAAACTGTCTTGAATTAATTTCAGCCTGATGCAGCTTGGCAAAGCTCTGAGCAATAGCAAAAGTACTAGAGCTGTCCACAGACTGAGCAAAGCAACAAACACACAAACATCTCCTATTAAAATGGGGATTTTTCAGGCACCAATGACAAAATTTAACACGAGAAACAACAGATCTGAGAGGGTGTAACAGATGCTGTGGTGTTTGCTGGAGTCTCCAGAGAGCTTGAGACAACAGCTCTGAACTGCTTATTTTTTCACTGCAGAGTTAACTCCAGCTATCTACACCCAAGTTAGCAGAGTTCAAGTGAAAGCAGCAACCCTGCAAACTAAGGGACTTGCTGTGTCCACACAGGCACTGCACTCACTCATGGGTGGCGTTACAACTTCTGGGAGCACATTCCATGGTTCCCTGCACAGAAGTAAGTGTGAGAGAACCTGTCTGTCCTCTCTGGGCACCCTGGGAAAATTGTGGGAAGGCACTGCAGCACTAGAAGTACTCAGCTGGCACTAGCCTACATCCACATTACAGAGTGTGGAATCAGCAGCCAACTAAATGTGCCCAATTTTGGCCATTTTTCCCTCTCAGCATGCTTGCAAATTAGGGGCAACACTTGAGTTCACTGCACAGTAAAGACAAACCCCTAGACGAGAGAAGCTGCCTTCAGCGTAACCAGCATAGCAACACGTGACTGAGGATGCAAAGAGCCTGAGACAATAGCTCCGAGCTCCAGATATGACATCTAAATAAATCACTTGACTACAAGAACTATGCTAGATGGAGACCATTTAAAAGGTAATAGTTTAAAAAACCACCAAGAACTCTTCAGTCAGAGATCAACCAGAAATTAACACACTTGTTCATTTATTTATTTTTTAAATCACTAAAGACATCAACAACAAAACAGAACAAATGTCACAAGGCAGTGGTCTGCTACTGCTTGACAAAAGACGATTCACTTATTTGAGCGAAAGGTTGAGGCACAGCCAAGATGTTTATTTTTACAAGCAGAAGACAGATATGCTGCACTAATATGTTCAGTTTCAATTACATGAATTCTATCATTCCAGCTGATTGATGAAGTTACAATTATTTGCCTGAGGGACGCTGGAACAGTGAATAGAGGTTTTTCCTACTGTATCATTATGGAATAGTTACAATGAGATTGGTTTAGAGACAGCTGGATATGTGACTAAACAAATACAGCTTAGTCATTAAACAAAACCTTTAAGTTTTTGAAAAGGCAAATTTCTTAATGGCAAGAAGAATTAAAACTTACTAGTGGTTGTTAGCCATCCAGTAACCTTAACGGCCATCTGACTTGCAGTATAAGGCCAGAAGGGAGCACTGTGATCATCCAGGCTGACCTCCTGTATGACACAGGCCAAAGAACTGCCCCCAAATAATTCTTGTTAGAACTAAAGCAGATCTTTTAGAAAAACATCCAATCTTGGGCCAGATCTACACACTTACATCGGTATCACTATGCTTCACTCAGGGGTGTGAAAAATCCACCCCAGTGATGCAGTTATACCAACCTAACCCCTGGTGTAGACAGTGCTATGTTGACAGAATGGCTCCTCCCCTTGACATAGCCACCTCCTCTCATAGAGGTGAATTAATTATGTTGATGGGAGAGCTCCCATCAGCGTAGTAGTGTCTTCACTGAAGAGCCGTGCTGGTGCTGCTGCATTTTAAATGTACTCCTGCCATTAATTTACAAATTTCCAGCAATGGAGAATCCACCACAGCTCAGGATAACTTGGTCCAAGGGTTAATTACTCTTCCTGCTAAAATGTTATACTTTATTTCCAGTCTGAATTTGTCTAGCTTCAATTTCCAGCCAATGGATCTTGTTATGTCTTTGTAAGCTAGACTGAAGAGGCCATTATGAAAGTTTAGTTCCCCATGTAGGTACTTGGAGACTGCGATCAAGTCACGTCTCTTTGTTAGGCTAAATAGATTGCGCTCTGGGAGTCCACCACTTTAAAGCATGGTGACTGAGGTAACACCTTTTATTGGATCAACTTCTGTTGGTCAGAGAGAGAAGCTTTCAAGCCACACAGAGCTCTTCCTCAGGAAGAAATGTGAAGAGCAGCTCTGTGTGCCTTGCAAGCTTGGTCCAATAAAAGAGACCACCTCACCCACGTTGTCTCTAATATCCTGGGACCGATACAGCTACAAGCACTGCATATTTATAAGGCATGTTTTCCAATCTATTAATCATTCTCCATTTGTGGAACTGTAGATCTCAGACCATCTGACAGATACAACATTATTTAACTCTATTTTGCATATGTTCATGCCTTACTCAGCTGTAGGAAGTATATATATTGTACACACACACCCACTCTCACTAACTGCCTCCAGGCCAAAGATGTTTTTTTCCCAAAATAAGCAGCATCAAAATCCACTATCTGATAAGAACAATGTTCTAGCAACTCCACCGCCTCCAGCAAGATGAAGATCAAACAACACCTATTCAAAAAGAAGCATATGTTCTTTAACGTGATTACGTCCATGAGTAGCACTGTGTGTGTTTGATGCTGCTCTGCTAAAACTAGTTACGTTCTCCTACTGGGTAAATGTGCCAAAGAATTTAGTTATCCTTGCAGTAAAATTTAGGTAAATGTTTGGCACGCTCTACCATAGAAATTAGCTGTAATGAACTGTTAAATTCCACAGGTCCTGGTGGTTCCAGTTTTCTCCCAGTGTTATAAGACAGCAATTACTATCATTGCTCCAAAATGTTAATTCTGCTACAATATTCCACTACCTTCACAGTGGCTGATGAAATAATGTCTCCCATGCTTCTGGAAAATACACTTGGGCTGAGATGAATAGCTAGTACCTTTGCTTTCTTCAACTCCTTGTCAGAAAGATGTATTTTGGGTTTTTAAAATTTTCTCCGGTAAATGAAGCCAACTTTCACATCTGAACTGATTTAAAAAACCTTGGTCCACAGAGATATCAAAAACTTCTGGGCACAATCAGAGTTACTAAACTAATTGTGAAGAAGCCATTAAGAGAATGGAATTATTTCCATCACTCCTCCCTGGAGGCAGAGCTTAGATCTAAATTAAAATAGCTAATACTGCTCAGACACAAAAGGGACTGCCCTACAGGGAGAGCTGCAAGTCAGAGTCAAGGGCTGGTTTTCTGAGAATGGAAATTTAACAAGAGAATGCATCTAGATCTGCAGCAAGTAATAGCACAAGTGAAACTCTCCACCCTACTTTCAGGTCAGCAAAATTCAGCAATGTTTTTCTCTTTGGTAACAGGAGGGTATTTTTCATTGGCTTCGGAAATCATTTCCAAGCCAACTGAACAGTCTTTGGTTGTACTTATTTTTAGCTGAAGACTTGACTCAACCTTGGAACAAAGCTGCATAGCCATTTTTTTCTAATGCTAACATTCCTTAAGGAGAGAAATGGAAAGTCTTACAATAATTTAGAATTACTAACCAAAGTCTGCCTTTTTAAAAAACATTTTTCCCATTGTGCAGCAGTCTATTTTTGACACTTAATGATGGGCAAATTAAAGGGTGAATCCCACCAAAGGAAGCTTCTGGGATGCAGTGTGCTTGATTCCAAGGCAGCCACAAGTTTTGTTTCGGTAATTTATGGCCCACTGGAATAAGCCATTGAAACTGATAAGCTTCTAATTAGGGATGTCAAGCTATTTAAAAAATTATAATTAATTGCACTGTTAAATAACAGAATACCACTTAATTTTTTTTGATGTTTTCTACATTTTCAAATATATTGATTTAAGTTACAACATAGAATACAAAATGTACAGTGCTCACTTTATATTTAGTTTTTACAAATATTTGCACTGTAAATAAGAAATAGTATTTTTCAATTCACTGAATACAAGTACTGTAGTGCGGTCTCTATCATGAAAGTTGAACTTACAAATGTAGAATTATGGTCAAAAAATAACTGCATTCAAAAATTAAAACGTAAACTCTACAAGTCCACTCAGCCCTATTTCTTGGTCAGCCAAATTGCTCAGACAAACAAGTTTTATTATATTTGCAGGAGATAATGCTGCCCGCTTCTTGTTTGCAATGTCACCTGAAAGTGAGAACAGGCAGTCTCATGGCACTGTTGTTGCCGGCATCACAAGACATTTATGTGCCAGATGCGCTAAAAGTTCAGATGTCTCTTCATGCTTCAACCATCACTCCAGAGGACATGAGCCCATGCTAATGGGTTCTGCTTGATAATGACACAAAGCAGTGCAGACCAGCGCATGTTTATTTTCATCATCCAAGTCAGGTGCCACGAGTAGAAGGCTGATTTTCTTTTCTGGTGGTTCAGGTTCCACAGGTTCCACACTGGAGTGCTGCTCTTTTAAGACTTCTGAAAGCTTGTTCCACAGCCCGTCCCCATCAGATTTTGGAAGGCATTTCACATTCTTAAACCTTGGGTCACGTGCTACGCTATCTTCAGAAACCTCACATTGGTACCTTCTTTGTGTTTTATCAAATCTGCAGTGAAAGTGTTCGTAAAACAAACACCATGTGCTGGGTCATCATCCGAGACTGTTATAGCAAGAAATATATGGCAGAATGCAGGTAGAATAGAGCAGGAGACATACAATTCCTTGCCCAAGGACTTCAGTCACAAATTTAATTAACGCATTATATTTTTAATGAGTGTCATCAGCATGGAAGCACGTCTTCTGGAATAGTGGCTGAAGCATGAAAGAGCATACAAATGCTTAGTATATCTGGGACATAAATACCTTAAAATCCTAGCTACAAAAGTGCCATGTAAATGCCTGTTCTCACTTTCAGAAGGCATTGTGAATAAGAAGCAAGCAGCACTATCTCCCATAAGTGTAAACAAACTTGTCTGTCCTAGCAATTGGCTGAACAAGAAGTAGGACTGAGTGGACTTGTAGGCGCTAAACTGTTACACTGTTTTTGTTATATAACTGCACTTAAAAACAAAACAATCTATATTTGTAACTTGCAGTTTCACGATAAAGAGACTGCACTACACTACTTCATGAGATGAACTGAAAAATACTATTTTATCATTTTTACAGTGCAAATAACTAAGCAAAAATATAAAGTGAGCACTGCACATTTTGTATACTGTGTTGTAACTGAAATCAATATCGGAATATATACAAAAACATCAAAAATATTTAATAAATTTCAATTGGTATTCTATTGTTTAACAGTGTTATTAACACTGCAATTAATCGTGATAAATTTTTTTTAATCACAATCATTTCTTTGAGTTAATCCCAGGAGTTAAACTGCAATTAATCAAAAGCCCTACTTCTAACGAATGTTTGTATAAATAATCTAAGCAAACATCCATGATTCAGAGAGGAAAGGACGGAGATCATATGGCACCGTTTAAAAACAAGCCAACAGAAAGCATTACCTACTGCCTCCCTAACATATTTGTTGGAGCTGAAATGGCAGATTAAATTTTCCAGGCAAGAAGTGCACACTAAGATTTAGGGCTAGTCTACACTGGCAGCACTTTAACATGTCTTGTGTGGTCTAAGTAGCCCTAAAAAAAACCAAAAAAAGACACACACACACACACACACACACCACTTACCTCCATGAGGGGTGGGGCTCCTAGTGCTGGTGCACAGTCTACACTGGCGCTTTACAGCGCTGAAACTTGCTGCGCTCAGGGGGGTGCTTTTTCACACCCAAGTGAGAAAGTTGCAGTGCTGACAATTGCCAGTGTAGACAAGCCCTTAGCTACATGACTATTCTAGTTTGCCAGTGCTCTGGTGCAAAAGATTCAAGACAAGAGAAGCCTTTTAAGCCTGTCTGAATGCACATGAACAGGAAGAAAGTGAGTTCTGATTTGACAGAGGATTTGTTGAGACGTTAGTCCAGTCTTTAACCACAACAGACAAAAGCCACTGTGTTTGCTGAAAAGTATTAATTTGAGCTTGTACAAGAAGTTGGTTCTCTGATCATTGCAGCTGCTCTACGCAAAACAGACGAATGTCCTGATATAACGTGGTACCACCCTCTGCTCCAGAGGCTCACAAAGCAATAGCTCACAGTAGTTTGATAGAGTAAGATCTTTCATCAGAGCACAGCTAGTTGTTTTTTTGTGTTTTGTTTTTGGGGAGGAGGGGGGAAAAAAAATCTATCTAAAAATTGGAATGCCAAGGAATAATCACGTGAACTGAGTATTAGAACCATACCAGCATTACTTTGTAAAGACAGCAGACCTGGTGAAAAAATAAATCCAGACTTCAGATACAGGGGTATTAGAAGGCTTACATCCATTTTCCCCTCAAACAATTAACAATAATGATCTCATGCCACAGGAGTTTTCCTTGACTTATCTTTAATGTACATACAATATATCCGCCATTACCAGCCTGCCTGGGACAGTTTATCTGCCACCATCACTTAGGCCAAGTCTACACTACCCACCAGACTGGCAGGTAGTAATCGATCTATCCGGGACTGATTTACCACGTGTAGTAAACACGATAAATCAATCCCCGAGCGCTCTCCCCCTCGACTCCAGAACTCCACCGCCGTGAGAGGTGGAAACAGAGTCGACAGGGGAGCGACACAACTGAAACTGCGTATCTTAGGTTGACACCTCTCCCCCCAGTATAGACCGAGCCTTAGACATGCATACTTTCAGTCTTGCAATGAGGAACATCTTCTGGCATACAACAGACCAAACATCAGATTCTCACCACCATTCATTTCACCAAGGTCAAGCCAATTTTCATCCTGACATTGCTTGATAAGTCCCAGGGACTCCTCAGTTATACAGTCACTCTTCAAAAGTCAATTAAAATGTATGCTTTTTATAGGAATTTACTGATGAGATTCACTCTGCTGTAACTGACCCAAAATGGGTAACTGTGTTCAGAAATTACAAAGTTAACATTACAATTAGTCACAATCTAAGAAATAAGGTGTCTTCTGTGACTGCATCACTTACTGCTGTTCTCAGTAAAGAGCAATCTGTTTGTGCAATGACTTCAAGTTAATTTGAAAGTATTTTGCAGACATATCTCAGCTTAAATATAGGGCAATAATGACTCAAGTCTTCAGCACTATTTAGACTTGAACAGCTGCTAGAAAGAAAAACTGTCTTGCTCTACTTTTGAATTTAGAGCCCTACACCAAAATCAGAATCATACTTTATAAATACTCTCCACTTCAGAAGGCAAGTCCTCCCCTTTCCCATCCTTTTCAACATAAAGATCAATTCCACACTGGACATCCAAAACCAAGCATTGTACATACAGTATGACAGAGGGCAGAATACACACATTCATCCTCCACTCAAAGCTGCCAAGATATTTTCTTCCCTTTAATTTTGTAGCCAACAGGTAGCAGTCAAAAACAGATGGTCATTTTGGCAGCAGTCCTGCAAATGTGACAGCCAACATCTTAGCCAACACACCAGGGACAGAACTGGGTACCTCCATGGCTAAAAACAGGAGATTTTACAGCTTGAGCTATAGAGCCAGGGCTACCTAGCTGGGAGCTGCAACAACTCAGATTCTTAGCAACAGCCATGGGGCGGCAGGGAGAGAAGGAAGACCTGTAACACACACTGACCAGCCCTTACACCAATATGTGTGCCCATGCTTAACTTTACACATCAGTAGTTCTACTCACTCCAACAGCACTCATTGTGTGAATAAAGTGAAGCACATGAATAAGTGCTTGCAGGATGGAGGCCTTTGTTAGTAGATGTTACTTTAAACAACCACAGCAAAGGACATGGCTACAGCCCCACCTAAACTGAGAAAACTTAGTGCAAAAGTGATTATCCCAAAAAAACATTTGCTGCAAGTATCCATTTCAGCTAGAGAATTTTACCAAAGCCAGCGCAAATGCTACAGTAGCACTCTACACACAGGTTTCTGTTGTCTCTACCCTAAAACATGTGGAAATCCAAATCCAAAGTGTGTCTGCAACTTTGTAAGTTGCTTTTAGTTTGTGGGAGAAGCTGCTGCCCTCTGACTTACTTATCCAGTGAATTCACCTAGCCAGCTGTAAATCTACAGGTGATCACAAGCATGTTTATCTTACAAATTATGCAGGCCAACAGATGCTACACTCATACAAGAGAAAATTCACTGGGAAAAAAAAAAAAAAGTCAAGCATGGGTTTTTGTTTTGCTACTAAAAGTACTACAGACACCTCATTCTGCAGCTTTATTATTAAATATTTAGGAGTTATGAGGAGTGGGGGGGAAGGTTAAAGAGGCTACAAAAAACTATGTTTTAGTGCTGCTGCTTTACTTGACCCATTTATCTCTAAAGGAAAAAAAAGATGCAAGGCTAGGCCTAGATCCTTCACACCCAAAAATAAGGTTACATGAATAAGGTGGGAAGAAATCCTACACAAAGTCCTCAAACAAGCCCATGGGCTTTCCTAGTGAGAGTACATATCTGGCACTTAACCAATATTTAATAAGTCAAGAAGTCTCAGTTGTGTTGATAAAACAATGCTGTATTGACTAGAGCTGCTCAGATGTTAATTATGTAGTTACTAATGCAAGGTTGTGTTTAAAGAAATGAGCCTGCCTGATTTCATCATTGTTTCCTGCCATTGTTTCCTCTATTTAAAAAAATCCACAAGAGAGACATTTTCTAAACTGCTTTGCCATCATATGCTTCTCTCCTTCCATGCTAGGTCTCCTAATCACTTCTTGCCCTAACTCACCCCGTATCTTCCAGTTTACCACCCCATCTGAGCTTCCCCACAGTGTATGGGACTATCGTGTAATATGGCATCTAAAAGGCTAAATGAGGAATCGCTCTTCCTGGAAATTTCAGAAGCAGAATAAAATCCAATCAGGTGGTCACTTAAAATTTTTAAAAAAATTTGCTTTCTTCCCCAAAGCCAAAAGACAGAGAGCAGAGATGTCTGAGTTTAATGTCTGCAGAGTGCTTTGAACACAGCAGGCGATATGCAAACGCATTATCATTCTCATCATCATCAGATGTCCACAGGACACAAATCTTCAATTTGGATTGAAGCTTCATTAAAAGACAGGCAGAACAAGTGGAAAAATACTTGAGGAGCAGTAAACACAGGCTGGACTGGTGCAAAGTTTGCTACTGAACTAAGCAAATAAAAGCAGCCAGCATCCACACATACTGAATCCACATTGCTGCTTCTTGTCCAGGGATGCTTTCCACCATTCAAATTACACTAATTAACCTGTGGCTCTTCAGAAGTTAATAAGTGGTGGCTCCTTGTACAGGCACCAGCTCCGGGGCTGGAGCTACAGGCACCAACTTTCCAGTGTGCCAGGGGTAGAGGAATGGGTGCTCACTACTCAACCCTTGGCTCTGTCCCAACTCCACCCTTTCCTATACCCTCACTACCCACTGCCCTCAACTGTAGCATGCCATGAAACAGCTGATCAGGAGGCACAGGGAGGGAGGGGCTGATTGGTGGGTGGGAGGCACCTGATGCATTATTGTGGCTCTTTGGTAATGTGCATTCATAAATTCTGGCTCCTTCTGAGGCTGGCCACCCCTGCACAAAGGGCTGGAGAAAACACTTTTTCAATACCCTGCTACCTTGGCACTGAAAAGCAACTTATTTCCTCTCACTCCCCCCTCAAAAAAAAGTGGGGGTATCTGAGAAAAAAAAAAAAAAGTCTGAAGATTTGAAATCCTTGTTTACTGTCTTAACTTATGGGACCCCATGGTGAGCTCAGAGAAAGGAGGAAAGAGAAATAGTGCAACACTGCTGAATGCTGAAGGCATAAAGCAGCTGACAGAGCCCTTTGACCAGTAACCTGGGACTGCAGACACGAAGCTACCCACCCAGCTCACTCTGGGCAACTCCTGGAAAGGGATATGAGTGCACCATCTGGTCTCAGTCAGATTGCAAAGGGTTTCAAAAAGGGGAGACTAAGAACCAACAAAAAGCAGTTCCGCCCCCTGAGCAGCACTGATCTGTGCAGGGGGGTTCACCTCAGAGACCACAGTGCCCCTCAAATCAAGCAGGAAGAAAATGTCTCCAATTTCCCCCCATAAGTTCCACCAGCCTGAGCAGCAGCTGTTTCCAACTCTCCCCCCACAAAGCAGTCCATTCCCAGCCACAGTTGACATGGATCCTAACTCTTCTCCAACATCATCGCCTCGGTGACGGTAGTGGGGAAGCTGTGAGAGGAACTTGGCAGTTGGGGTACATGTAGGGCTGAAGTACATGCCTCCATATGCCATACACAGGGGCCCATGGTATACAGTATAGGGCTGAGGTTAGGGCCTGTGGGGTATCTGAGGATTAAAAAGGAGGGTTTTCATTAGGGTGGGGCCTATGGTATCTAGGGGAAAGCATAGATATCTGGGAGATCTATCATGTATGGGACTGGAGTTGTATCTAGTGGGGTCTGTTATATGGGAGTTTTATGGCATATTCCACACACCTTTTATACCACAAAGTCTTATGACATAAGACTACGTCAGTGTACATAAGGGGGTTGTGGGCTGGATGGTCTGTGCAGGGGTATATTGAGGGGGTGTATTAGGGCAGATGTATGAGACATAGGCTGTACCCGGGGTGGGGGGGGATATCACAGGGTCACTGGGGTGTACCTAGACAGCCTGGGAATGCAGTCTGGAGGGCCTGGAGTGTCTCAGGGGGCAACATAGGGGAGTGCAGGAAGCCATTAGGGGACTCTTTGGGTGGGTGCACTGGGCTGAACAGGCTAAAAGTATGCAGGGTCTGGTGGTGGTCAAAAGGCTCTTGGAGGCAGGGTGTTCTGTGGGAAACACCAGGCTTGGGGAGGGGGTTCTCAGATGCTGAGGGATCCCAAAAGTGTCTCTAAGAGCTCTTGATGGGCCCCCAGAGGAGGCTACCAGGGGAGGAGAGCTCGCTGGGCCAGGTGGTACTGGGATGGGAGGGTGTCACTGGGCAGGGCCAAAGGAGGGTCACTGGGCCAGGTGGTACCAGGGTACTCGGGGAACACAGGGAAACAGCGCAGAGGCAAGGCAGGGTGATGGCGGAGGTGTCACCGGGCAGGCTCAAGGGGTACAAAGGCAGGGTGGTACCAGGGTACGGGGGTAAGGGGTGTAGAGCAGCACCACAGGACTGAAGGGGTGGGGTATCACAGGGCTGGCCAGACAAGGGGCTGGCGGGTGGTACTGGGCACTGGTATCAGGCACGGGGGTGTCACAGGGCAGGGTAATACCAGGCAGTACACAGGGGCAAGGTGGGCGGGGGGCTCGCAGGGTGCTACCAAGAGGCAGGGGTGCCACCAGGAGGGGCTCCGGTACTGGGGGGGATGCAGGGCGGTACTGCGGTGGCGAGGCAGGCCGGGGAGGGCGCCGACAGAGTGGTACCGGAAGGCGGGTCTGTGGCTGGGGTACCGCGGGGGCGAGATGGGCCGAGCAGGGCGGTGGCGGGGAGGTAGCGGCGGACGAGGATGTCGGCGGGACAGGAGGGGGCGGGGTGGGGTGGCGAGGGGGTCGCGGGAGGGCGGGGCGGGCGGTATAGCAGGGGCAGGACGGGGTGGGGAGGGCGGTACCGCGGAGGCGAGGCGGGCCGGGGAGGGTGGTCCCGGGCGGATCGGGATCCTGGGGGTCGCTGGGCGGGACCGGGCGGGCCGGGGCTCACCCAGCAGCAGCAGCTTGACCTCCCGCGCCGCCTTCTCGCCGTCCTCGCGCAGGTTCTTGTCGATCATCTTCGAGCGCTCGGCCGCCGCCTTGTCCTCGGCGCTCACGGTGCAGCCCATGGCGGGGCCGGGCTGAGGCGGATCCCGGCCGAGTCGGGCTGGTGGCGCGGCGCGGAGATGCGTCCCCTCAGCCTGCCGGCGCCGCTCTGAGCCCGGGGCCGCCCGACTCGGGGGCGGGGCCTTCGGGAGCAGGGCGGGTCCTCTCTGTATGGGGGGGGGGTGGGGTGGCTCTGCACTGGGTGGATTTCGGGTGCAGAGTGATCACATGGGAGGGGGTTCGGGTGCAATGGGGAGTGCGGGGGGCTCTGTAAGAGGTGGGTTTAGGGTGCAGTGGGTGGGGGTTGGTGGCTCTGTATGGGATGGATTTGCGTTATAAGGGGTGGCTCTGTACGGGGTGGGTTTCGAGAGCAGAGTGACCGCATGGGAGGGGTTTCGGGTGCAATGGAGAGTGTGGGGGGCTCTGTGGGTGGGGGTTGGTGGCTCTGTATGGGGTGGTTTTCGGGTACACTGGGCTGGGGTAGGGTGCAATGAGAGGCATAGGTGGCTCTTTATGGGGTGGTTTGGAGTGCAGTTTATCAGGTGATTGTATGGGATAGTTTGGGGTACAATAGGTGAGGGTTGGATGGCCCTGTATAGGGTGGGTTTGGGGTGCAATGGGTGGGAGGGTGTAGGTCTGTATAGGGTAACTTTGGGGTGCACTGGAGTGGGGTGACTATAGGGTAGGTGGGGGTTGTGGCTCAATATGGGGTGTGTTTGTGCTGCAGTTGGTGGGAGTTGGGTGACTCTCTATGGGATGGGTTTGGGGTGCAATGAGTGGGGTGGGTGGCTCTGAGGCAGGCCAGATGAAAATCAATCATTTAAAAAAAATGGATTATAGCTCAAAGATGTCTCATCGTGAAATAGGGATTATAAATTCTAATTCTATAGTATGAGACAATATGGTCATGTAATGTTTAAGAAAAGTGTTGTAAGCAAGTTCCAATAGGTCATGGATTAGGGACCCAATCTTATGGGATTCCAGGGGCTTCTGCGTAAATTATTTAGGTTAATCTTTCTATCTACTCAATGGGACTCAGTGCTCAGTCTAGATGATGTCATCAGATGTGGATTTGTGTCCCCAGAGATAACATGCTTGTTAACAGCAGAAATGTTTTTAAATAAATAATATTTAAAGAAGAGAAATAACAGACCTCAACCCTATTGTCCCTCTGGGTGGGGGTGGGGTGGCTCTGAACGGGGTGGGTTTGCAGTGCAATGGGTGAGGATTGGGTAGCTTTGTATGGGGTGGGTTTGGGGGGCAGTCAGTCTAGGAAGACTCTGCATGGGATGAGTTTCGGTGGTTCTGTATGAGATGAATTTGGGGTGCAGTGGCTCTATATGGGTTGAGTTTCAGATGCAATGGATGAATATGAGTGGCTTATGGGATAGTGCCAAGGGTCGGGTAGCTTGGAATCAAGTGGGTTTTGGGTGCAATGGCTCTGTGTGGGGTGCAGTGGATGAGGGGAGTGGCCCTGTATGATGTGAGTTTTGGGTGCAGTGGGTGTGGATGGGATGGTTCTGTATGGGGTGGGCTAGGTGTGCAATGTGTGGGGGTGGGGTGGCTCTGAATGGGGTTATTTGGGTTGCAATGGATGGGTGTGGGATGCAGGGTGGCTCTGTATAGGGTGGTGAGGGGTGCAATGGGTGGGTGGCTCTGTTTGGGGTGGAATGGGGGGGCTCTGTATGGGCTGGGTTTCAATGTGCAGTGGGGTGGGGATGACTATGGGATGGGTTTGGGATGCAGTGTGGGGGTGGGTGGCTCTGTATAGGGTGGATCTGAGGTGCAGTGGGTAGGAGGTGGCTCTGTATGGGTTGGATTTGGGATGCAGTTTATATACATGGGGTGACTGGTATATAGTCTGGGGTCTAATGGGTGGGGGGATGGCTCTGTAAGGGGTGCATTTGGGGTGCAGTGGATGGGGTGACTGAATATGGTGGGTTTGGGGTGCAATGGTTGGGGATGGTGTGGCTCTATATTGGATAGGTTTGGGATGCAATTGGTGCAAAGGCCCTGTAAGGGGGTGGTTGGGGTGTAGTCAGTGGGGGTTTACAGTGTTGCTAACCCCCATACATTCAAAATCGAGATTTAAAAAAAAAAACACACAGATTTGGAGTCCCTTTTAATTACCTTCTGGATTTTGAACCTGTAGGTATCACTTTTCTTCACAAACTCAGGAGACTCCAGGAGCAGGAGCTGGAGCTAGAGCTGAGGCTTTAAGAAAAAAAATCACAACAGTAGAAAGAACATGGTCTATACTCTATAGAGAATAGAGGGGCATCAGGACAAGTAGGGAGGCAGCTTTGAAGTTATGGGTGGGTGAGTCGGGTTGGCTGTGTATCGAGGTGGTGGCTTTGGATGGTGCCTCAGTCTAGGGCTACTACCAGTCATCATAAAACCCCCACACCTTTGGGCAAACTGCAGTGTAAAAGACAGCCATCATAGACAAGGCAGGTTTGGATCAGATGCCTTTGCCTAGCCCCCAATACCCTCCTTGGGCCTCACTTCAGGCCTACAGCCTGTGGAGTTGCTAGGCTGGAACTCCCCAGCTCCCTTGCCTATTCCCCCAGCATTGTTCCACCTCAGGTACCATGTCCCACAGACAGCCAAGCCCTGCTCCATCCCAGCCTAGAGAGAGACTACCTGGCTCCAGCTTCTCAGCCCTTTTATCAGGACCAGCTGCCTCCTAATTGGGCCTGCCCCCAGCTGTGGCCGCCTTCCCCGATCAGCCACAGCCCTCTCCAGGGCTGTTTTAACCCTTTCAGGGGTGGAGCAGTTGACCACTCCGCTACAGGGCCACAGCTCAGAACCCTCTCCTTTTAATAACCTAAATACTGTATTCACCCTATAAGCTAAAGATGCATCTCTGCTAACCAACAGAGCAGGATCTCACATGCAGGCTCACACATTCTACCAAACAGAGAAAGAGTGCAAGCAAGCATTCACACACACAGAGACAGTGGGTTTAGGGGTGGGAAGCCCCTGCTCCAGGTACCTTGGCTGATCAGATTAATGGGTGAGAGGTGGGGGCAAGTGGGATTTGGAAGCTCTTCTGCATGTGGCCCAGCTTCCACACATTGGCACTTCAATTGTCTGAATTCTACTTTTATCAACTAGTAAGTACATCACTTCCCTAGAGATTTGAAGCTCAATAGGACAATTGTCATTGCCAAAAAAATGAAGGCCTTTGTACCAATATAATGTTTTCAATGGGGTGAGGAGGGGGGGGGGAACATTTTTTAACTGAAATAGTTATACCAACACAACCACCCCTAGTCTGAATGCAATTATACTGGTAAAAAGGTACCTTACAATGGGACACCTTATTCCCCTTCCCATACAGGAATAATCTATAACAGTATAAGCACTTTTATACCCATTGTGACAAAGTTCCAAGTCTGTATTTGTGGGTCCTGCGCTTTCTGGCAGATTTAGGGGCCTCAGAAACTCATCCAGGCCCCAGAGTGACCTCCCTTCCTCAGTAAGTAATTAGGAGAGACAGAAAGGAGGGAGCCCGGGCCCGCCCTCTACTCCAGACTCCAGCCCAGGAACCCTAATAGTATCAGCTAAGATGGCTGACCTTTTAGGCACAAAACACAATACAATACAATTCCCTGGGCTACTTCCCCACAGCAGTCTCCGCTTCTTCAAACTCCACTTCACCCTTACCTCTGGGCCTCCTTCCTTCTGTACAATATGTTGTCCAACACTCAGTCTCACCAACAGCACAACTTCCTCTCACAGCTCCTGACACCCACAGCCCACCTGACTAACTGGGAGGTTTTTATCTGGTTTCAGCCAGACCCTGATTGGCTTCAGGTGTCCCAATCAGGCTAGCTGTTTCTACTCCTTTCTAGAAGGTTCTTAATTGGCCCCAGGTGTCTTGATTAGCCTGGAAAGGCCTTTCTTTGGCTATTCAGGGAACAGGGACCTACACATCCCGAGGCTGATATACCTGCCTTCTAGCACTCTCCTATACCCTTCTGGTCTGACTCCGTCACATATCCCTTCCCCCTGCTCAACACCAAGGGGTTGGGCAACTTGGGTCGACATACAATGCACTCTTGATAAGCCATCTGCGTTGCCGTGGCGACTTCCAGCTCTGTGTTGTATGCGGAACTGGAAGGGTTGGAGGGATAAGAACCATCTAGTCACCCTTGCATTTTTCTCCTTGTTCCGCTGCATCCACTGAAGAGGGGCATGGTCAGTCACGAGAGTAAACTGCCTACCTAGCAGGTAGTATCGCAGTGTTTCCATGGCCCATTTAACGGCAAGGCATTCCCTCTCGACCACAGCATACTTCTGTTCCCTTGGGAGAAGTTTTCTACTCAGATAGAGGATTGGATGTTCTTCTTCCCCGACCATCCGGGATAGGACAGCCCCTAGTCCAACTTCAGATGCATCTGTCTGCAAGATGAACTCTTTAGTGAAGTCTGGAGCTATAAGTACAGGGTCACTGCAAAGGGCTGTCCTTAGATCTGTAAATGCCTTCTCTGCTGTGTCTGTCCATCGCACCATCTCAGGTCCCCAAGCTTTTATGAGATCAGTCAGGGCACTTGCCCTGGTGGCAAAATGGGGAATAAAGCGTCAATAGTACCCCACTACTCCAAAAAATGCCCGGACTTGTTTCTTGCGAACCGGTTGGGGCCAGTTTTGGATGGCCTCTAGTTTATTGAGTTGGGGTTTCACTACACCTCGACCCACAATGTAACCCAGATACTTCGCCTCCGTTAATCCTATGGCACACTTTGCGGGGTTTGCGGTAAGGCCAGCACGCCTTAGGGTATCTAGGACAGCTTCAACCTTTTCCAGGTGGGTTTCCCAGTCTGCGGTATGGATAACCACATCATCCAGGTAGGCAGCTGCATAACTGGCATGGGGGCGCAATAGCTTATCCATAAGGTGCTGAAAGGTAGCTGGGGCCCCATGTAGACCGAATGGAAGGACTGTATATTGAAACAGTCCCTCTGGGGTGGAGAAAGCGGTCTTTTCCTTTGCGTCTTCAGCAAGGGGGATCTGCCAGTACCCTTTAGTTAAGTCTAGAGTGGTCAGGAAGCGGGCATTTGCCAGTCGGTCCACTAACTCGTCTATCCGGGGTATAGGATATGCATCGAACTGGGACACCTCATTCAGCCGACGGAAGTCATTGCAAAATCTTGTGGAGCCATCTGGTTTGGGTACTAGCACGATCGGACTAGACCACTGACTGTGAGACTCTTCAATTACCCCCAAGTCCAACATTTTCTTTACTTCTGCTCTGATTTCTTCTCTTTTGGCCGCTGGCACCCGGTAAGGCCTCATCGTCACCTTGGCCCCAGGGTTTGTAATGATGTGGTGATACGTCTCAGTTGTTCGTCCTGGTCGAGATGAGAATACGTCTTGGTTCCTGTTGATCATCTCGACCACCTCCTCTCTTTGGGCTGGTGTTAAATCGGGAGACACCTTCACCTGCTCAGGGTTCTTGTTCTCCTGCAATGGGTCCTTGTGAGCAACTACACATGCTTCTTGAGTACGCCAGGGTTTTAGAAGGTTGATGTGATATATCTGCTCTAGTTTTCCACGTCCCAGTTGTCTCACCTTATAATTTACCTCTCCTATAGATTCAACTATTTCATAGGGCCCCTGCCACTGGGCCAAGAGTTTACTCTCTGCTGTGGGTACTAACACCATTACTCGGTCTCCGGGTTGGAACTGCCGAACCTTTGCTTGGTGGTTGTAGAGAGTTTGTTGGGCTTTCTGGGCCTTCTCCAGGTGCTCCCGCACTATAGGGGTGACTCGGGTTATACAGTCTCTCATTTGTAATACATGCTCAACTATATTTTTCCCTGTATTAGGCTCCTCTTCCCAAATTTCCCTAGCAATATCTAGTATGCCCTGGGGGTGGCGGCCATATACCAGCTCGAAGGGAGAGAATCCAGTGGAGGCTTGAGGAACTTCCCGGATGGCAAACATAAGGTAGGGCAACAGGGTATCCCAGTCTTTTCCATCCCTACTTACCACCTTTCTGATCATGGCCTTGAGGGTCCGGCTGAATCTCTCTACCAGGCCATTGGTCTGCGGGTGGTAAACTGAGGTTCGCAGAGTTTGGATGTGGAGCAGAGAGCAGAGGTCCTTCATCAGCTTAGACATGAAAGGCGTTCCTTGGTCCGTTAGAATCTCTTTCGGTAGCCCGACTCGGGCAAAAATTTCCACCAACGCCTTCGCTATGGACTTGGAGGCCGTATTTCGTAGGGGAATGGCCTCTGGATACCTGGTTGCATAGTCCAAGACGACAAGCACATATTGGTGACCTCAAGTTGTCTTCTCTAGAGGCCCCACCAGGTCCATGGCCACCCGCTCAAAGGGGATCTCAATGATTGGTAGAGGTATCAACGGGGCCCTTAGATGTGGGCGAGGGCTGTGCAACTGACACTCGGGGCAGGAGGCGCAGTACCGCCGGACATCCTCATGTACTCCTCGCCAGAAGAATCTGCGCAAGATTCGCGCTTGGGTCTTTTCTACCCCAAAGTGTCCCCCAAAAAGGTGACTGTGGGCAAGACTTAGTATTGCCCTCTGATGTTTTTGGGGTACCAGGAGCTGGTTTACCACCTCTTCCTGTATTTGAACCACCCTGTACAGGAGGTTCTTCTTGATCATGAAATAGGGCGCTGGCCCTCGGGCCTTTCCCTACACAGGCTCCCCATCTATCTCAGCCACCTCTCTTCTGACATTATCATATCTGGGATCTTCTGCCTGGTCTCGCCCGAAAGTTTCTCTTCCAGGACCTATCGACCCGAACTCTGAGGAACTGGTCTCTGACTCCTCAGTCAATTTGGTGACATTGGGGTTGGGATGGATTCTGCTTCTTCCTCCTCCTCTCTGGGGGTCTCTTCCTCAGTTCTCTGTGCCCTTCGGCCTACCAAGGCCATGTTCTGGCCCTGAAGCAGAATCCGAGTGCCTAAAGCCTTTGCTGCCCTTCTTTCTTTCTTGGTTTTTCTGCCCTTCCCAGGGGCGAGGAACAATTCGGGAGATATTTCAGCAAAGAAGGGGGGGTGACTTTCTGTTAGGGATGACTCCTTAACTTCGAAGTCTTCTCCTCTGTCTTGCCCCTCTGGTGGGAGCAAATTTCCAAATCCTGGGAAATCCCTTCCAATGAGCACTGGGTATGGGAGTTTTGGGACCACCCCTGCTTTTACTCCAGTGGTAGTTCCCTGGATTTCAGTCCTTACTGGGATGACAGGATAATAGCTAACGGTCTCATGTACGCAGGTTACGCCCGTACGCTTAGCCTGTATCAACTGGCTGCGTTTCACTAGTTTCCCTGAAATCAGGGTGACAGCACTGCCTGAGTCAATGAGTGCCATAGTCTCTACCCCATTCAGTTTCACTGGTTTTGTATATTGGTGTGGGGTGACTGCAACCCCGACTAGATTGATTAGGGTGCTCTGCCCAATTCCCCAGGTTACACTGCATGGGCTCCTCAATGTTGGGACATTGCGCTGCTAGGTGTCCCCATTCTCCACATGCATAATGTGGAGAATGGGGACACCTAGCAGCGCAATGCTAGGTGTCCTTGCGCTGCTAGGTGTCCCCATTCTCCACATGCATAATGTCCCCATTCTCCACATGCATAACATCTATTAGGGGCTCTAGATGCTCCTTTGTCTCTTGGATTAGGGGTCTTTACCCCATGGCTTCCTCCCTTCTGGGTTCCCGGCTGTTCTGTGGCTACTACCTTCTTCCACCTGGGGCTTCCCGGATGATTCGTTATCTGGCCTTCCGGGGTAGGACCCAGATACTTCTTTTGGGAGAAGGCTTCTCTGGGTAGTTGGGACAGCTCTTGGGCTGCAATCCATCTTTCTACCAATGTGATCATCCCGTCGTAGGTGGCAGGGTCATTCTGGCCCACCCATGCACGAAGATCTGGAGGCAATCCCCTCATATAGTGGTCTATGACCAAAGTTTCCAACATTTCTTCTGGGTTGCAAACCTTGGGTCGTAACCACTTCCGTGCGAGGTGGATAAGATCGAATAATTGACACCTCGGAAGCTTACCTTCCTTATACCTCCACTCATGGTATCTCTGGGCCTGTACTGCTGTTGTTACCCCTGATCGTGCCAGGATCTCTGCTTTCAGCTGAGGGTAGTCCATGGCAGCTTCAGCGGGCATGTCATGGTAAGCTTTTTGTGCTTCTCCACATAAGAAGGGAGCGAGGATGCTAGCCCACTGATCCTGGGGCCACGCCTCTCGCAAGGCAGCCCTCTCAAAGGAGAGGAGATACGCCTCTATGTCATCACTGGCTGTCATCTTTGGCAGACAACCAGCAACCCTCCATACTCGCGACCCCTCAGATCCTTGGTTTTTGGTGGTGAGGACTTTCAGTTGTTCTACCACATCCCGCAAGAGGGCTCGATCCTGAGAGGCCTGCTCCATCAATAATTGGTTAGTCTCTTGTTGTACCCGCAGGGACTCCTGTTGTGCCCTAGCCTGGGCTCGGGTGGCCTCCTGCTGGGCTGCAGTGGCTTGCAACAGTGCTTTTATTATGTCCTCCATTGTGGTGAGAACACCCCAAACCCAGTGCACTTTTTTTTTTTTTAAACCTCTCCCTTTCTTCTGCCGTGCAGTGAACAGTAAGTCAGAACCTCCCACTCCTGACACCAGTTCTGACAAAGTTCCAAGTCTGTATTTGTGGGTCCTGCGCTTCCTGGCAGATTTAGGGGCCTCAGAAACTCATCCAGGCCACAGAGTGACCTCCCTTCCTCAGTAAGTAATTAGGAGAGACAGAAAGGGGGGAGCCCGGGCCCGCCCTCTACTCTGGACTCCAGCCCAGGGACCCTAATAGTATCAGCTAAGATGGCTGACCTTTTAGGCACAAAACACAATACAATTCCCTGGGCTACTTCCCCACAGCAGTCTCCGCTTCTTCAAACTCCACTTCACCCTTACCTCAGGGCCTCCTTCCTTCTGTATGATATGTTGTCCAACACTCAGTCTCACCAACAGCATAACTTCCTTCCACAGCTCCTGACACCCACAGCCCACCTGACTAACTGGGAGGTTTTTATCTGGTTTCAGCCAGACCCTGATTGGCTTCAGGTGTCCCAATCAGGCTAGCTGTTTCTACTCCTTTCTAGAAGGTTCTTAATTGGCCCTAGGTGTCTTGATTGGCCTGGAATGGCCTTTCTTTGGCTATTCAGGGAACAGGGACCTACACATCCTGAGGCTGATATACCTGCCTTCCAGCACTCTCCTATACCCTTCTGGTCTGACTCCGTCACACCATATAGCAGCATCCACACTCTGGTAACAATTTGGGAATAGTTAAACAGGGTAACTATAAGGCCTAACCATCTGTTTTGCAAACCCAAGTGCAAGTCCGAGCTCTCAGATGCAATGTTTGGAGAAGCTGTTACAATGAACTGAACCCCCATAGTTAATTTAGCACAAATCACTTACTGTCAGCTTTTTTGCTGAAGAAAAAGTTTTGATATCTTAAAAACCATGACTCAGGACTGATTGCTGTGATATTTAATGCAATAACACCTGTTGCTGGTGCTCATCTGGGTGTAATTTTCAGGCCAGAAGAACATCCAAAGCATTTATATTTAGCACCCTCTAATTGGAGCATGATTTTCAAGAGGGACTACAGTAGTTCAAGACTTTAGGAAGGTAATTATTTTCCAACAGACTGGAATCCATTTATCTCCTGGGGTTTGATGGACACAGAGGTGGAATTTGGCTTGGCAGTGCTCTCTACATACACTCAACCCTGAACAGAGAGTCAAGATACATAAAGCAACATTTACTGCCAACAAGTCATCCAGCCAAGACCCTGGAGAGAGTTTATGTACATGCTTTGTTTATTTTTTTTTAATGTGATTGTTTTGGATTCTATCACTCCAGCTGTGCAGAGCAAACTATTTGTAAAGAGTCAGTTTGCTTCTCAGCCTTTTCCAAATTGGGACTCCTTTTTCTAGACTGGGACCCAATTGCCCACCGCTGCTAGCAGGGAATGCACTCCCCTAATATGAGAGAGGCATGGTGGACGTAAGCCCTCAACACCTGATCATGACCTCCAGTTCAGAACCCAGGATTGTCATGATTAACTGTCATGAGAACATCGTGATTTTTACCTCATCTTCCCTTTGTGAATTGTCTAAGGGCTTGGCTACACTTGCAGATGTAGAGCGCTTTGGGTTAAACCAGCCTTCGGAGAGCGTACTAGGGAAAGCACGCAATCTGTCCATGCTTACAGCTTCAAGCGCACTGGCGTGGCCACATTTGCAGCACTTGAAGCGGCATTGGGAGCGGTGCATTATGGGCAGCTATCCCACAGAGCACCTCTTCCCAGCCTAGAGAGAGACTACCCAGCTCCAGCTTCTCAGCCCTCTTATCAAGGCCAGCTGCCTCCTATTTGGGCCTGCCCCCAGCTGTGGCCGCCTTCCCCGATCTTCCCACGCTGGTGCTGTGGCTTGTGGGAAGGGGGCGGGAGGTGCGTGGCATTCTGGGTCCTGTCCCAATGCCCCATGATGCATCACTTCGCATCCCAGCAATCCCTGTGCTTCCGTCCATGTTTGGCACCAGCTTTCAACGGTTGCTGTGCAGCACGCTGTCTTCCCTTTCGGTCTGCAGGAATGGAGCCCGAACTGCTGAGGAACATGCTGACGAGTCTCACCAGCATGTCTTGTTTGGCAGTCGAGTTACTCCTTAAGATCCAAACTGACACCAAGAAGGACTCTAACGATGATATCGATTCACACAATGCATACAGAACGAGATTGCTTGTGGCATTCACGGACATGCTCACCACTGTGGAACGCCACTTTTGGGCTCAGGAAACAAGCACTGAATGGTGAGATCACATTGTCCTACAAGGCTTGGATGACGAGCAGTAGCTGCAGAACTTTGGGATGAGAAAATCCACTTACATAGGACTGTGTGAAGAGCTCGCCCCAACCCTGCGGCGCAAGGACATAAGCTGCCCTGACGGTGGAGAAGCGGGTGGCTATTGCAATCTGGAAGTTGGCAACTCCAAACTTCTACCGATCAGTCGCTAACCAGTTTGGAATTGTGTTGATGCAAGTTTGCAGAGCCATTAATCGCATTCTGCTCAGAGGAACAGTGACTCAGGGAAAAGTGCATGACACTGTGGCTGGCTTTGCACAAACGGATTACCCCAGCTGCGGAGGGGTGATAGATGGGACGCATATTCCTGTTCTGGCATCAGATCACCTAGCCTCAGAGTATGTTAATCAGAAGGGGCATTTCTCTATGCTTATCCAGGCAGTTGTGGCTCACCGTGGGTGTTTCATTGACATTAATGCAGGCTGGCCTGGAAAGGTGCATGACGCCCGCACATTGGCCTGTTCAAGAAGCTGTAAGCCGGGACTTTTTTTCCAGACCAGAAGACCATAGTAGGGGAAGTCGTAATGCCCACTGTGATCCTTAGAGACCCTGCTTACCCTTTAATGTCATGGCTCATAAAACCCTACACTGGGAGCCTTGACAGCAGCAAGAAACGGTTCAACTACAGGCTGAGCTGGTGCAGAATGACTATGGAGTGTGCTTTTGGCTGTTTAAAGGGCCACTGGCAATTTCTGTATGGGAAGCTGGACTTGGCCGAAGACAGAATCCTTGCAGTTATATCCACGTGCTGTACCCTCCATAATATTTGTGAATCAAAGGGTGAAAGCTTCACTCAGGCCTGGAACTCGGAGGTTCAACACCTGGAGGCTGAATTTGCACAGCCAGAGAACAGGGCTATTAGAGGGGCCCCGCGGGGGGCTGCAAGAATTAGGGATGCCTTGAGCGAGCAATTTGAGCCTGAAAGCCAACAGTAATGGCTGATGCCCTGCACGGTAGCGAAGTGCACTGTTTCCAATGTTAGTATGAATCTGTGTTTGATACACTGACTTGCAGTGCCTGTTGCCTTCCTGGGCTGAGGTATCTTTTGCTTTATACACTAATAAAATATGTTTTCAAAACCAAGAAATCCATTTATTGAAAAAATACACAACTGATTGGGATACAGGAAGGGCAAGGGAGTGGGGTGGGGAACGGTTCACTCAAAGACCTGCGTATGTCCTGCTACCATATTCTGGAATCCTGTCTGGAGTGTTATGCACTGAGCGCTGCATTTCAGGATGGCTGTAAGGTATTGGGGGGGATAGCTCAGTGGTTTGTGAGATCAGTGGTTTGTGAGATCCAGTGTTGTGAGATCAGTCTTTGAGGGGGCCATTTAGGGATCTGGGGCAAAAATTGGGGAGTGGTCCTGCTTTGAACAGGGAATTGGACTAGCTGATCTCCTGAGGTCCCTTCCAAACCTGATAGTCTATGACCCATGGTGATGGGGGTTGAGTGCAGTGCATAAGGGTCATAGTTTTCATGGTTGGGGTGGTGAAGCTACAGGTGATGCAGGCAGCTGGGGGTGATAAAAACCCAGATGCTGGGGAAATTGGGTTGGAGGAGACATGGGGGCACAAGGGAAAGAGTTTCGGGACAAGGGCTGCAAGGGGGTGATGAGCACCTTGATAGAGTCCACTTGCCTCTCCATTATGCTGATAAGCCAATCCGTGTTTTGCTGCCGGCAATCCTCATTCTTCTGGCGGATCCTCCTTTTCATGCTGCCTTTAGATTCTCGTTTAGAGATTGCTGCATCACTTCCTGCAGCATGTCTTCTTTGCTTTTATTCGGCCTCTTCCTGAGTCTTCACAGTCTCTCAGCCTGTGATTAGATGGATGGCTGAGATCTCAAGGTTGCACCTGTAAAGGCAAAATGCAACACCTAATAGATGCAGCATTGTACACACCAGACAGAGCAATGATTCCCCCTCACTTAAGGAGGGCAAGCACAATCTACACAATACCATAATTTGTCCATCCCAAAGCGAGCACACATAACCCTTGGGAGCCCCAGAATGGTGAATAAGCATAGGGTCAAGGGGGACTGATTGTTTCATGGCTGTACTATCCTCTGGGTTTCTGTGCCTTGGGGAGAGCAAACAGCTGCAGGGGGCACTTACACTGAAAACTGCCCCAACATTTTCCACGGGAGTTCATCCTGGAAGAGATCTCGCTGCTGAGGGTGACCAGGGAAGCAAGGGAGGGTCTTCTACTACAATACAGCTTCCACCCTGGCCCATATGCAGCTTGCCTGTGTGCAGCAATGGTCCCCCTGCCCATCACGGCACAGTGTGGACATGTTAGCCTGACTGGGACAAGGATTACAGTGGCTCTCCCAGTAAACCTGCGCAAGCACATTGCCCACGTTCTGGACGGGACTTTTGAAGAGATCACTGAGGCCGATTTTCGCAATGTGATAGAGCACATCAATACCCTATTCCACATCTAGGCATGCATGCAGCCCAAACCCTGCTTGCCTCAAGAGCCCACACCGAATAACTTCCTTCATGAAAAAAAAAGCCGCTTACAAGGAACCTCCTCTGGTGTTTGTCCTATCGGCCGCTGTGACTGGCTACCTTCCTCCTGGTTCTAGAAGAGCTCCTGGCTGCATGCCTCGAGGGACTCCGAGGCGTCTCACCCCACCTTAGCACCCTCGATTCTGCTTTTCTCCTCCTCCTGCCTTGTTGGATTGGGCTCAGAAGTGTTCATGGTGGTCCTCAGAGTGGACGTAGGGTCACGCCCAAGTATCATATCCAGCTCTTTGTAGAATCGACAAGTCGCAAGGGCAGCATCAGAGCGGCCATTTGCCTGGCAGGCTTTGCAGTAGGCATTCCTCAGTGCCTTTACTTTAACCCGACACTGCACTGCATCCTGGTCAAGGCCCCTTTCCATCATGGTCCTTGATATGTGCCCATAGGTATCGTAATTCTTACGGCTGGAGCGCAGCTGGGACTGTACAGCTTCCTCCCCCCAGACACTGATGAGGTTCAGCACCTCGCCATTACTCCATGCTGGGGATCACCTGGTGCGTGGAGGCATAGTCACCTGGAAAGATTTGCTGAGAGCACTCCATGCCTGGTTGAGAAAACAGCAAGGGGATTTTCAAAATTCCCAGGGAATTTAAAGGGTGGGTCTGATGGTTGGTCACCTGAGGCCAGGGAAGTAGAGTTCAAACTGATGACCAGAGTGGCTAGAACAGGCATTGTGGGATACTTCTGGAGGCCGATCAGAGTGCATTAGGCATCCACACTGATGCAGCGGCTCTCCAGCAGGAGCACATCAAACGTTATCCCCCTCGCCAAGGTGGAGTACCAGGAGCGCTCCAGCCACAGAGTCAGAGCGCTCTACATGCCTTGTCAGTGTGGACGGAGAGTAAAGTAGAGTGCTTTGGGCGGCTTTATTGCGGTATAACGTGCAAGTGTAGCCGAGGCCTGAGGGGGAGCTCACAGGTTTCCCCAGTTCCTTTTGTTGTTCTAAATTGTTCAGCAGGTAAGTCCTACAAACAATTATTGGCCTATTGATTGGTCTATTGCAATAATTCCATATGCAAAGTGCACTGGTTAGTGTGGAGTAGATGTCTCAATCACATGGCACTGAATCGGTTTCCTAGTTGGATCAGCATTCCTTTTAAAATCAAATACTCCTGAGTTCAGCACTTGCAAATATGCTGCCCTATTCATGGTTTGTATGCAGTTTCCTGCCAGGAAATCTGTGTGCTAGAATAGGAACACAAACAGGCACAACCCCAGGGGAAACAAATTCTGGTTGTGATGTGAGAAGAGCAGCTATGGAAATATTTCTGATTTTTTTGCCTTCCTCTAATTACAGGGAACAAGTCCTCAAATGTAGAGAGGGCTTGTTTTGTTTTAAGTTTTATTAAATAGCGTTGTCGCTTTTTGACCCAGGTGATTAAGCAAATTTGGAGGCTCTGGGGCTGTTCCAGCTAGGAGTAGAAATGAGTGATATGTATTTCTTTGTTGCAATTGTGTTTAGTTACAAAGCATGCACAAAGTCCTGTGTCTGTGAACACAGAAAGAGCCAAATGGCAGGAAACAGCTTCTCAGGGGAAGAACACACTTTTCAGCTTGCACCACCAACCCAGAAACCTCTCCCCAGATTTCTTCCAGGGTCAGATACCTGGCTCTCAGCTGATCCTTCAGGCTGTCTGTGTCACTCTGAGTCTTTCCCAGTTTTCTGTCATCTTTCTTCTCTCTCACATACAACTCAGCAAAAGCACCGATTCAGTCCAAACACATGGGAGGGTTCATAACCCCCTTTTGTCTTCGGTTTTGTGATTCACTCACCCTACCAGGTATGTTAATGGAAGAGGGCACTCACATTCGATCCCAGAGACGGTGGAGGTTCCTGCAACAACAGTACCTCTCAGCAAAACAATATTTATGGACAAGAGCCACACCCTGACTCATCCCAAGTCCTAATGTGAACAGGGCATGGCACGATTCCACCCCATATCTTGAAACCTTCAATACATTTTCTAGCACAACTCCCTCGCAGCCATGACATATCCCACCTTACTCGTGCCCTAGATGGAGACAGGGGATGGAGGGGGATTCTTCAAAGCACATACAGCTTTGGAGGCTCTGGGCTGACACACACCCTATAGGTAACCCCCGGGGCTGCTCTAATTTGCAACCTCTAGCCCTCCTGGAATCCAAGCAGCGCAAAAATGGCTTACAGACAACTTCACTTCCCTTTCCCTGGGCTCCTAGGGGTCCATCTCAGGATTAAACCCCAGGCACGGAGCCCATGGTGGGGGATTTGAGGGCAGTTGTGGGGCATGCATGTGGAAACTCAGGCTTCTCTACACCTAAATGTAGTTGGTCTCAAACCCAGATTCTGGCTGCTTTACATTGCCCCCCATAATGCAAAGGCACCCTAAACTCCATGGTAAACCTGATGAAATGTACTAGTGACTGTGGCCCAAAGCCTCAGGGAGGGGCTGGGAAGGAAGCAGCAGTGAGAACAGAGGGCAGGCCAGGGAGCTGTGAAGAAATGACGCCGCCCTGTCGGTAACATATTGACTGTTAACCTTGTTTGGTTGGAGAAGAAAATGTGGCCACAGACTTTACTAGTCAATTTTAGTGCCATTATCCCGGAAATAAACCCCAAACCCAAAGGGATTGCGGGAAGTTTGTTCAGAAGGATGGCCCACGCTCCCACTGAAGTCAAAGGGAATTCTGTCTGAGTAAAGACCATAGGAGTTGTCCCTAGGTTTTTTAATTGAGGCAGTGTGGCCTAGTGAACAGAGCATGGACTAGGACTCAGGACAGCTGGGTTCTACTCACAGCTCCATCGCTGGTGTGCTGAATAACCCTGGGCACGTCACTGCCCCTCTCTGTGTCTCAGTTTCTCCACCTGTGAAACAGGGATCATGACACTGACCTTTGTAAAGCACTTTGAGAACTATTGCAGAAAAATGCAAGGTATGAGCTATGGCATATTATAATTTAAAAGGGCACTGGAATGCTTGATCCTCTCCTTTACTCATCGTACCCAATAACTTCATGCCAGTGGTATGTTAAATGATACTTCCTTTCCCCAACCACCACACTAAAACCCCTACTCTGACTCTTTGCAATGTAGGATTTAAAACACTGCATGATGCAGGCCATTGGAAACTATTTTAATTCTTCTTTACTGTGTTGGGTAGAAGTTTTGGAGCAGTAAATGGAGATATTGCCAATTGTCCATTGCTCCCATAGACTCCCCCAGGAGATCTCTTAGCCCTTTGCCTTATTGTTGATCTCAGATCAGACCTTGAGGTTAGGCCTAGGACCCTGGTGTCTTCACTTAGCTGGAAAGAAAACTGCATTTGGCACATGGTCCATTACAATGATAGCACTTCCAGCTACCAGGAGCTCACTGCATTCTCGACGTGGAAAATGTCTTTTTTCAAGAGCAAGCTCAAGTTCCCGATAAACTACAGCCTTGTTTATTCACTGCAGCTGTAAAAAATACCAATTGCGACCGCAAAACTAAATATTGTGCTTTTTAGTCCAAGCGGGTATTCGCGGGAAGGACTGAGCTGACTTCATCCCCAGAACAATCCCAGATTGTATATTTTCATGACCAGCTCTAAATATTTTGGTCTTTGGCGACTTACTTTTTTTATTTCTTTTTGTCATCTCTTTTCCAAACTGCATTACCTCAAGCACACTGCAATAAGCAAAGTATCACTCAAAGCAGCAGCAGAAGAGGGTAAAGACCTCGGAGTGAGGCTCTGTAAAGGGAAACATGCACACAGTGCGCATACAAAGCACCCACTAAAAAAAGGCAGAATGGCCCAGTGGTTAGGACACTAACGTGGGCATTGGAGACCTGGGCTCAGTTCCCTGCTCTACCACAGATTTCTTGGGTGACCTCAGGCAAGTCATCTGACTTAGGGTGTGTCTACACTTCAATTAAAAACCCCTGGCTAGTGCCTGCCAACTGACTCACAGGGCTCGCTGACTAATTGTAGTGAAGAGGCTTGGAAATGCAGCCTAGGCTCTAGGACCCTGCAAGATGAGAGGGATCTAACAATTAAACAGATGCTCTTCACCCAAAGCACTGGCACAGGGCCAGTCACAGGTGTTTAACTGTGGTGTAAATACACCCTCAGGGTATGTGTCTAGTGCAATCCTGGGATGTGACTGTAGCTCCCGTATATACCTCCAGGCTATCTTTAATCTAGCTCGCTCCGGTACCAGAGCAGGCATGGCAGCATGTGTTAGCCACCTCAGTCATTCCCAAGGATTCTGGGCCTGACAGCATTGCTGCCAGGGCTTCAGGATCTGAGCACGCTAGATTAAAGCCATCTTGGGTATGTCTACATGCACTTCAGTCACACTGTTTACAGTGGAAACACCACCTTAGTCGCTCCATGCCTCAGTTTCCTCGTCTGTAAACTGGGAATAATGAACTTTATTTCCTTTTACGGCAACTGAGAGATCTACTGACGAAGAGCGCAATGTAAGAGCTGGGTGTTAGCTATTGTTATCTGTCCAGTGGGGTTAACAGCATGGCCCTACACCACAGCTGGCATGTGGGAAAATATTTTAAAGATGGAAAGGCACAGAGACCCTACAGTAGTCGGATCAGAAGACAAAAAACAATGGCCCAGGGCGTGTTTCACCTCTGAGGTTAAGTCTGAGAGTATTTATGGGAACTAAAAATAGCTAGGGTTGGTTCAGAATGGCTATGCACCAAATCCAATTCCTTACCCCTGGAATAAGGGTTTCTCTCAATAGTTCCAACTATTTTTGCCTTCAGGCAAAGCTGGTTTTGTTCCCTAACTGGACATTCAACACCACAGGACAGACAAGTCTACTATAACCAAGCTGAGTTCTGAATATTGAATGCTCCCAGTGAAGGCGCTCCAGACAAAGGGCTAGCCACAGGGGGCTCCACTCCCCACGGTGCCCGAGCTCCGCCTGGGTCCGATGGTAAGGGGTGCTGACAACTGCTGGTTGCAGCTCCCTGGTTCCCAGCTGATCACCCCCTGGACCTTATGCCAGTGGCCATCTGGTGTGATGGAGCCGCTTTCCCACGCCCCCTCTCTCTGCCATGCCAATAAACCGCCTTCCTCAGGAGGGAGTTCTGACACAGGACCTGCCTCAGTCAGTGCCTAATCCCCCTCCACAGTGAGAAACTGCCACTGTATGCCACGTAACTTGGTGGACTAGAGACATTCAGTGAATAACAACGAATTAGTTCAAGGGAAGCATGACCCGATTACGGACAAGCGGCAAACCCAAAGAGAAAAAAAACGTGCCAGTTAATTCAATCCCTATGAATTATTCCCTCTGCTCTAATTCGAAGCCACCGTGCCCTGCCCCTGCCTTGCAGCCAGTGCCTTTGGCTACTAGGTTCCAGCGCTCCAGCTCCTGACAGCTCATTCCTGCACCTAAAGGCCATTTCTTAGGAGCCGAGTCCTGTTCGGAAACGTTGCCTTCTGAAAGGCCTTGGAGCAATTGCTCCGCCGTGTCAGTGAGTAAAACTCCTCTCCCCAAGCACATACCAAGAGACGACCCATAAATCAGATTGGGACAGGCAGGTTAGCTGTGGAGGTATGCACAGCCCAGTTCTTATCTGCATGCAGCCCAGCCTTCCTGGCAGCCTTAGCCCTTCCCCCACAGCTTCCGCTTCCTCTTTACCCCTCTCCTTTCCCTTTTACACACCAGCCACATTCAGCTGGGCCTTGAGGGAACTGCAGGGCAGCGAAAACTGCACCCCTTTGCACACTCAGCAGAGCCTGGGGTGACCAGATGTCCTGATATTATCGGGACCATCCCAGTATTAGGGGTTTTGTCCTATATATGCAACTATTCCTCCCACCCATCACAAAAAAAGGATCCCAATTTTGCACACTTGCTATCTGGTCACTCTAGCAAAGGAATTCTCTCCCCCGTCACACAAGAGAGAAGACAGCTGTTAGCTTTCCACCAGCAGGAGCATAATGGGTCAAAATCAGTGAATTCTCTAGCCTCATGAGCAAACTGGCCAGTAGGTGTTGTAATAGCTTGCACTATGGCGCCTGACTTTCCCCAATCAATCTTTCTGCGGCTAGAGACATTAGAGTTATGCTCCAGCAGAAACCAACAAATCCAAGGGTCGAATCAAACCTATCTCATAACAGAGGCATCTTGTAGCAGGAGCTCTTAAATAAATGTACATTTACATGCTTTGAGGAATGTGGGGTCTTGTTTATTGGTGTGTATTTTCTTTTAAGAAAATTAGGAAATTCACTGACAAAAACTTATTTAAACAGTAGTTTCAGTTACTCCTCAACAAGCACTCTCAAAAAAATATGTAGAAAAATCCACAATTCCCAAGGGCCTGCCAGTCTTTCCCCATTCCTGCTCACCCTCCCCACACTCACAGCACCTTCACTTTCCCTTAACATTTGCCATAACATGTGCAAGTATAAAAAAAGAGTGTAATATCCTGTGTGCTATTCATAAGAGAGGCTAGAATACTGACACGAACGGTTTGAGATTCTGTGCTATGCCAGGTGAAGCACAGAACTTGCAGCCCCTGTGGAAGGGGACTAGGGGTTTGCTCTCTCGTGCTCCTGGGCTGCTGTAGCATAACCTGGCAGCTTGTTGATATTATGTCAACCTGGCCCCAGCTGCCTCTGGGTCACAGCACTGACAGGAATTTCTGCATCCCTGCTCCCAAAATGGCTCTCCTGCATCCAGCATGGCTCCCTACTCCAATGCGGGGGAGGAGGTCCTCCGAAAGCAAACCGATTTTCTCAATAACTACACCAGAGTAGCCCTTCCACAGCTGGAGCCAGGAGTTTTAGAGCGTTTTGACACTGCTCCAGTCTTTTCACTGGCATAAAGGGGCCAGAGAAGGGACGAGGCTCTCGCTCACTCTGTTAGTCACTGTAGAGAGGTTAGCTGGGGCTCGTCTCTTTCCAGGGCGGCGGGGAACCACACCACCTCGCTAAACTCAGGAAGATGTGTTGTGGGGAATTAGTTCAGCCGAGGGAGTCTCTCAATGGCCTTTGTGAGGGCAGAAACAAAACACAGTATGCGCAGTCCTAGGTCAGGGTGAGGCAATGGTGAGTCAGGGGCTGAGCAACAGCAGTATCTATCTCAGAGGTGGGCAAACTACGGCTCGCAGGCCAAATGTGGCCCGTCGGCCATTTTCATCCGGCCCATGAGCTTGCTGCGGGTCCCCATGCTCCCAGCCGGGCCCGCCCCGCACTCCCTGGCCCGGTGGCCGCAGGGAGGGCGGGCAGCCGCGGGGCCCCGCGCTCCCTAGACAGGAGCAGTCCAGGAGCGCTCAGCTGACTAAGGTAAGCAGGGGTTAGGTGGTGGGGTCCGGGAGGTGGTGGTTATGGTGGGGGGATCTGGGGAGGGGGCAGTCAGGGAACAAAGCAATAGAGTTTAGATGGGGATTGTGGTCCCGGGGGTGGTGGTTAGGGTGGGTGGATCTTGGGAGGGGGCAGTCAGGGAACAAAGAACGGGGGGCTTTGATAGGGGGTAGGGTTTGGGGCAGCAGTTAGAATGGGAGGGGTCTCCGGAGGGGGCAATCAGGAGACAAGAACCGGGGGGGTGGGTTGGATGGGTCAGGGATTCTGAGGGGGGCAGTCAGGGGCGGGAAGTGGGTGGAGGTTGGTTAAGGGGCAGGGGCAGGCTGTTTGCGGAGGCACAGCCTTTCCTACCCAGCCCTCCGCACAATTTTTAACTGCGATGTGGCCCTCGGGCCAAAAAGTTTGCCCACCCCGATCTATCTAATAGTAAGCCCAGGCCCTATGTTCGAAAGGCCTGGGAGAGAGAAAGACTGCCACCTGCAAGTTGGGGTGGCAGGGGAAACGCAAGCCCTCCCACTCCACTGCATCCCAGCCCAGTACCCTAGCAGCAGCAGAAGACCCACTGCTTTGTCAGTGGGGATCTTGGCCGCAACACACTGACATGAGTTCTGGCAGTGCTGCAGCCAGACTAGGGTCGACTGCCCCTTGGCTACTTCCCTACTTCTCCTCTTGAGGTATCTGGGACCGGCTGGGGTGGTGTCCTCAGTGGGGGTCCAGCACCATGGGTTCCTCAGGATAGCTGGCGAGGGGTAAACTCAGCAACTCTTCCTGTCTCTGGCACAGGGCAGGCTCAGCAACTCCTCTGGGTAGTTGGCATGGGGCAGGACAGGCCAGTCCTCGGGTTTACTGCAGGCCGCTGGGGTTTCCCCATTGCAAGCTAGGCCAGAGGCATCTGGCCTCCCCTGCAGCTGCCCTCTCAGTGAGCTCTGAGGTCGGGCCTCTATACTTCTGGGGCAATGCCTGACCCTCTGTGGGGCGGGCTCAGAGCTCCCTGGCTCCGCCCACTCTGGTGTCCAGAGGGACTCATTTCTCTCCGGGACGGTGGGGAACCACACCACCTCACTACAGTCATTTAAAAGAAAAGAAAAAAAGTTGCTCACTACAGCACTGAGATTTAAAAATACAAAATGTATGAACTGAATAAACTTCAAAAACCGCCGTAGGATCAATGCATTTCAGCACTAAGAGATCGCGTAGAGACTGTAAGGCGTCTTTTTGGACTGTGTTTGTGCACCACCTGACACAATGGGCTCCTGGACCATGACTCGTAGGTGCTACTGCAATGCAAATAAAGCAGTCATTAGTTCCAGTCCTCTGTGTAAAATAGTCTCCTCCTGTGCTGATAAATCATGCTAGGAAAACTTGCAGAAACCTGACGTATCTTCTAGTACTTTTGGGTCTATGGGGTTTTGTTTTTCAAAAAAATCTTCACTACACGTGTACTAAAAAAATTACTATTAAAATCAGCAGCGCACATCTGACAGCTTATTTCAATGACACCATAATGCAAGGTTAAGGCTGTGTGGAAGCTGCAAATCAAAGAGACGAAGGAATGATTACAGGGCAATAGGAGAATGTTTGGATCTCTTCACAGCCTTGGAGATCACAATATCAGAAAGGAGCATAGCGATCAGCTACTCCGATCTCCTGGAGAACACAGGCCCAAAACATCCCCAAAATAATTCCCATTTGAACAAGGGCAGGTATTTCAGAAAACCAGCCAATCTTGATTTAAAAATGGCCAGTTGTGGAGAAGTAAATTGTTCCCCTGGTTAATCACCCTCTCCATTAAAAATTTGGGCTTTATTTATAGTCTGAATTTCCTGTCAATTGTTTCATTTACGTTGATCAGCAACCTTATATAATGGTTAACAAACTTCTGTGTTCACTAAAACACTAAGCAGGAAAGATGCAGCCAATTCCCCTTTTGATTTTATACTAGAAAATTTTGGCAATGACCCCATGCTAAGTGTCTGCTAAGGGAGTTTCAACCCTGCAGTGGAGTGGTGGGGCTAGGGGCTTCAGCCCCATGGGAAGTGTCATGGAGTTGGGGAAGTCAGGACCCTGCACCCCACCACTTCCTGCAATTCACCATGACTCTCAGCCAGCCAGTAAAACAGAAGGTTTATTAGACAACAGGAAATACAGTCCAAAACAGAACTTGTAGATACAGGAAATAGGACCCCTCAGTCAGGTCCATCTTGAGGGAGTGGGGAGAAGGGAGCCCAGACCCTATCCTGAGCCTCCTTCCATTTCCCCAGTCAGCTCCAAACTGAAATCCCCTCCAGCCCCTCCTCTGGCCTATGTTTCTTTTCTGGGTCAGGAGGCCACCTGATTTCTTTGTTCTCCAACACCTTCAGCTTACACCTTGCAGTGGAGGGGCCCAGGCCATCAGTTGCCAAGAGACAGGGTGTCGGCCATTTTCTGTACACACAGTATTACACTGGCCCTCTGTTCTGCAACAATCACACACCCTTATCCCAGTCTAGATACTTAAGAAAGGCATAGGGGAAACAGAAAAAACCGAGGCACCCAGACAGTATTCAGAGAAAACATTAAGAACATTCCCACTTCATCACAGAAAGCATCTGGTAGGGCTCAGGCCTTAAGCAGGAGTCGGTCTCAAGCCCCAAACCCTGGGAGGCACATCCTGGCTCTTGCACTTCTGAAGATTGTCGTATGCGGCTTGGGGTGCTAGAGCGCCAGAGAGAAGTTCCCTGAAGGCTCTCTCCCCCTGAGTAGGCCCGGGGGCTGAGCGGGACACTCCCTACCGTTGCAGCTCTGGGCTGGTGAGAAATCAGCGCAGGGCATCCCTCTTACCTGTGCTCCCAATGGACCCCAGCTATGCAGCATGGAGGAGGAATCCTCCTGAGTACTAACCTAAATGCAGAGGGGACCAAGAGCCAGACCCAGTGGGAGAAGACTAATAAAAAGCGAGGGGGTGGGGTGAGAGACTGGAGAGGGAGGAAACTGGGGCTGGGACTTCAGGGAGCTATAACCACAACCTCTGTGGGATCAGACACAAGAGCCCAACACATTGATGTGACTGAGAGAAGACCATGGGAGGTCCAAGCGGACTTTATCTAGGTGCTCATAGCCATGCAGGCAGAGCACTACTGCGCTCGCCCTCCCCCTGCAGCCCTTGTCAAGCAGCAAGATGGAATTTGGAGTCCCATGGGCAAGTCACATGTGCATGAATGATTTCTCTTAGGCCATGGTTACACTTACAACATTATAGCAGTATTGGTTATAGCTGTCCTCATATACAGCTATAGGGATAGCGCTATAGCGTGGCCACACTGACACCCGCCAGCGGTATACCGTGGCCACATTTGCGGCACTTCAGGCGGCATTGGGAGCAGCGCATTAGGGCAGGTATCCCAGCATTCAGCTGGGTGCAACGTGCTTTTCAAATGAGGGGGGTGAGGGGGGACGTGTTGTGTGTGTGCGGAGGGAGAGAGCGAGTGGTTTTTCCGTCCTTCTGAGAGCCTGTCAGTGCGTGTCCCTTCACAGAGAAGACTAGCAGGCTTTGTTTTCACACAGGCTCCCTCCTTAAACATTTGCATTGCTTATCTGCCGAGTTAAGAGAGAAACTCTAAAAAGGTGCTTCCACATTCCTCCAGCTGAGTTCAAAAGAAAGGGAAGAGACGTCAATTGCCTTAAATGGCTCAAGAGATCACTTGTGGCACAGTGGGTGTCCACATTCTCGCTGTAGCGCTACAGCAGGAGCGCTACAGCCCTTATTCCCCGTGCAGAGGTGGATTACCAATAGCGCTATAACTCCGAGGTTATAGCGCTCTACGTGCCTTGCCAGTGTGGACGGGTAGGAGGTTATAGCGCTCCTGGCGGTTTTATAGCGCTATAAAGTGCCAGTGTAACCAGGGCGTTAGTCATTGGAGAAGCCATGAGCCATACTCCATTTAGAAAGTTTACAGGAAAGTCCATTAAGTGTGAATAGGCATCTTCCATGGTCCCTTATGAGTTCAGTGTTCTTTGATGGGCTATTCAACTTGAACAGTCCCTTCAAGATGTGCAGGATAAATACCTTGTTGGTGTTTCCACAGGAGCAAACATTTGACATACAGGTACATAGATAATATTCATAACTTCAGATACAAAAATGATTCATGCATACAAATAGCCTAATCATATTCAGCAAATCATAAACTTTCCATAGACACCTTACTTGACATACTTCGTACAAGATCTGTTGCAATTCTATCACAGGCGTCAACTTTCCCCGGCGCCGGTAGGTGCACCACCCCCGGCACCAGCCCTGCCCTCCTGCCCCAGCCCCACCCCTTCCCTGCACTGGCCCCGTCTCTTCCCTGAGCATGTCGCATTTCCCCACCCCCAGACTTGCTGTGCCAAACAGCTAATTCATGTGGCAAGCGCTGGGAGGGAGACGAAGCAGGATGTGGCAGCGCGCTCAGGGGAGGAGGCAGAGGCGGAGCAGAGGTGAGCAGGGGAGAGGCAGGGAGCTGCCGGTGGGTGCTCTGCACCCACCAATTTTTCCTCATGGATGCTCCAGCCCCGGAGCACTCACGAAGTCGGCGCCCATGAATTATATAACAGTGGTAGCAAAATAATCTCCATGGTCTTATTTTAATCAGATAACGTCACGGTCCCATCAAAGGATAAAGATGGCCTATAATTTCTTACCCACCGCCAGCAAGAGATATGTGGATAACTCATGACTCAACAGCCTGGAATTCTGTAAAGAGGATAAAACCACTCAATAAAGGACTAATTTATCTCTACGCTGCTTGAACTCAGAGAAGCAAAGATTTCTAAGCCTAAAGAAGGGATCCCCAATCCATGTGATCTGGGTTAGTCCTAAAGGGCAGATACAGCTTCCTTATTATAGAAGCTTCTATTACCTTTCAGAACCTGCGGCTGTAATTCGTGTGTACGCGCTTACCTGCTTTAGCCTTGTAAATAACTCCTTAGCCAATAAATCATTAGTCAATGTATTATAGGATTGGCTACAAGCGTTGTCTTTGGTGTAGGGTCTAAAGTGCAATTGACCTGTGGTAAGTGAGTGGTCCTTTTGAGAGTGGGAGTAATCTGAATATTGCTTTGATTTTTGGTGTACAGTACAGGACTGTCTGTTACAAAGGCAGGCTCACCTGAGTGGCAGGATAGACCGGAGTGCCCAAGGGGATTGGCTGTGACTCCATGGGAAAGCTGTTCTAGTGCCTGAGGAGTTCACACTGGTTATTTGGTTGGTGAAATCTAAGGTGTGGTCTACACTACGAGGTTAGGTTGAATTTAGCCGTGTTCGGTCGATTTTATAACCCTTCAGCTACACACCCAACTCTGTTCCACTGACCTAAAGGGCTCTTAAAATCGACTGCTGTACTCCTCCCCGAAGAGGGGAGTAGCGCTAAAATCAGCCTTCCTGGGTCGAATTTGGGGTAGTGCAGACGCGGTGCTGTCCAATTCATTGGTATTGGCCTCTGGGAGCTATCCCAGAGTGCTTCAATGTAACCGCTCTGGACAGCATTTTCAACTCCAATGCACTAGCACAGGTGCACAGGAAAAGCCCCGTGAACTTTTGAATTTCATTTCCTGTTTGGTCAACGTGGCAAGCTTAGCAGAATAGGTGACCATGCAGTCCCAGAATTGCAAACAAGCTCCAGCGTGGAGCTAACAGGAGACATTGGATCTGTGGGTTTTTATCCTCACAAGATCTGTGTGAGATAGGGTAGGACTACCCCCACTTTACAGCCAGGGAGCTGAGCCCAGCACAGATTAAGTGACATGCCCAAGGTGACCCAGGAAGTCTGTGGCCGAGGTAGGAATCAATCTGGGGTATCCCAAGTCCTGGTTCACTACTCAACCATCCTTCTAACCCCCACCAAAAAATCAAAAAGTGTTTTAAACAGACAGAAGAAAAATAATTTCTCATCTTAGTTAATCAGGTTTCATTCTCTTGGTGTTGATGTTCAAACCGCACCGAGCTCTCCAGCCATCTATCGTCTTCCAACAAAGGCAAGTCCTGAAGTTCTTCAAAAAATAATCAGTGTTGTGGGTGTTTAGGATTCTTGCATTATCATCAAGAAACAAAAAGCAGCATGAACTCATGTCTCTTTGAAAACACACCCCAGCAGAGTGACCATGCACCATGCATGGGGTGGGGCTGGGGTGAGGGGTTTGGGGTGAAGAAGGGGATCCTGGCTGGGGCTTGGGTTGGGGTGCGGAAGGAATCCCGGCAGCGTTTACCGCAGTTCCCAGGAATGGGCAGCCAGTTCCCTGTGGCCCCTAGGCACATGGGCAGCCAGTGAGGCTCCATATGCTGCCCTTGCAGCTGCAGGCACCACCCCCGCAGCTCCCGTTGATTGTGGTTCCTGGCCAATGGGAACTGTGGAGCCAGCCCTCGGGGCGGGGACAGCGTGCGGAGCTTTCCTAGCCACCTATGCATCTAGGGGCCTCAAGGACCTGGCAGCCGCTTCCGGGAGCCACGCGAAGCCAGTGCAGGCAGGGAGGTCTGCTTTAGCCCTAGGCCCCTGCTGCGTCACCGGCCGGACTTTTAAGGGGCCGAACGGAGCCGCCAGGGTCCCTTTCGACTAGATGTTTCAGTCGAAAACTGGACGCCTGGCAACCCTAGATCTGAGAAGTTAGGCCTTAGGGCTGCTAGTCGCTATAGGCCACCTCTGCATTTTAGTAAGAGCTCTTTAATGCTTTTCACCCGTAGCTCTCAAAGCACTTCACAAGGAGGTCATTGTCATTGCCCCCATTTTACAGGTGGGAGAACTGTGGCACAGGCAGGGGTAGCAACTTAGCCAAGGTCACCCAACAGAGCCATGACTATAACGCAGGTCTCCTGAATCCCAACCTGGTGCTCTGTCTGCCACACCACTAATCATTAGTGCAGCCCCGGGTCCTTGTCTGATGAGGTTGTTCCAGTTGCGGGACAGTTCTGCAGTCTCAGTTCCAATAAAAACCCTGTGATGCCAGGGGCATTAGAACAATTTGTGTAGTGGGCAGGCTGGGAGCCACTGACCCAACTGAAAACCCTGTGTCTGATGGAAACCACTTCAAGCAAGCAGGTGCTGCCACACCCCCAGCATCCCTAGTTCCAGCTGCCCCCTGTGATGCCTGCCCACTCGGCTACTTCCCACCTGCTTCCTCTGTTCCCAAGGTGTTGCTGTTTCCCTTCCCCTTCTGTATCAGCTGCCTCCTTGCTGATCAGCAAGGCAGTGCAGTGCCACGCCTGACCCTGGAGTGCTGCAGGAGCAGATGTTCCCTGCCCCTGGATCAGCAGGACACAGATTCTCAGTCAAGTCACCGTGGGAAGGGAGTAAATGGGACCAGGATGGGGCTGGTGGGAGAGGGGGAGAAGATAAGGTGGGACACAGAACATTTCAGGCCACAAGACCCAGTTCAGCAAAGTTCTGAAGCACGTGCTTAACTTTAAGCTTGGATTTCAGTGGAACTTGCTTAACTTTAAGCATGTGCTTAAGCGCTCTAAGGAATCAGGGCCTGAAGGAAAGGTGTCCTGTGCCTGCTGTTGCATTCAGAATCCTACACATCTGTTATTCCCTCACTTTCACCAGCCGGAGGTGCTGCCTCCAACACTCACTAATCATTGGACAGCGGCTAGTGACTGATACAGTGTCCTGGGGCAGCATCTAACTGGCTCAATACACCAGACCCAGACGTCCTAAATCCTTGGGATATTGTTCTGCTCTCACCTGAGGTCCAGATGTGGATGGAGAATACCTGGAGGAATCATTTTGAAATAGCACGTGCATTTCTCTCCTAGGGGACAGGGAACTACATAGCAGTGACCTGTGACCTCGCCCCTCAGCCATCTAAGCTCTCCGCTAAAGACGCTGGGCCTCACCCTGCTCAAGGGGAGCTTGGTTGTAGATTTCCATGGAAGCAGAGTCAAGCTGACCTGGGTTCTAAAGCAAAGGAAATTTCAGCCCAGGTTCCTAAAGAAAGGCAGCTCAAGGAGTTTCCTGCATTGCTGGAGCTCTCAGGAGGACATCTGGGCCTGGCTGAAGTCAGTGGCAAAACTCCCACTGAGGTCAATCACACCCACCCGCTTTCTGAACCCAGATCAGGGCCCTGCCTGCCAACCGCATCAAGAGATTGATAAAAGGCCCCTCCTCCCCAGGTGAGGAGCGACTCTGTCAGTTTGCACGGTCTGCATGCCAGTTTCACTTGCCTTTGCTGTACTGACCCACAGCTACTCACATCTGTCACCCATCTGTGCACTGCATGAAGAGCAGCTCCCTACCCTGGGCAAGGCACATTCCCTGTTTGCGGCACCTCCCCGTTGCAGTAAGGTAAGGGCAGCAGAATTCAGTCAATCGTCAGTCGGTATCAATAAGGCTGAAAGGGCCAGCAGAAGGAATAAGTGACACATTAAAACCAATATCATAAATCAGAGGTCATTGATCATGCTGGCGAGGACAGGTTCCCACAGCGGAGAGGAGAAGTGATCCGCCTCCCAGCCCCTGACATCCAAGGGAAACAGGGAAAGGAGGTAGGGTGGAAATGCCATTCCTGCTCCTGAGGGACCACTTCCCTCAGTAACCCGTGGCTAAGCTCCAGCTCCCACTACCATACCCTGGTGCCAAGCCTCAGATAAGGCATCCCTGAGTGCGAAAGCTATGCTACAGCTTGCAGGGACTCTGTCCCTTCTGTATCTGCTGACTTCAGGCTGGAGCACAGGGAGATACCATGGGCTTGTCTACATGAGCACAGCCAGGAAAATTAACCTGAGGCCTGGTCTACATTAATAAGTTAGCTAAACCCAGCTACACTGCTCACGGATGCAAAAAATCCACATCCTTAAGAAGCGTAGTTAAGCCAGCCTAATCCCTGGTGTAGACAGAGATAGGTCGACAGAAGAATTCTTCCACTAGTTTAGCTACTGCCCCTTGGGGAAGTGGATTAACACTCCAGACAGGAGCATTCCTCCTGTTGGCATAGTTGCACTGCTATAGCATTTCAATGTAGACAAGCCTTGAATTAACTAAATAGGTGAATTTGAAGCGGATTAGTCAAACTGCATTAAACCCTTGTGTGAACACCTTCATTTAGAATTAAAGTGGCTTTAATTCAGTTTAGTTTAATTCGCTTTGAAAGGTCAGGGTCACAAGGCGTTGTACAAAGAGAGCCAGGTGCCGAAGGAAGGGCTTTCCAGAAGCCAGCTAGGAGTGAAGTGCCAAGGTGATACCTGAAAGGAGCGGAGTCATGAGCTGGGCGTTGAGTGGGGTCTCCAGTGTGGGGGGCTGAGCAGCAGTATCCGGACGTAAGTGGTTTTGCTCCTACTCATCGGTGGTGGAAGCTTTGGGGACTTGACGAGCAGGAATTTAGGCACCTCCAGGCTTGGATGAGAGCTGAGCAGGGGTTTTGAGAATCTCAATGGTGGCGAAGTCTCTTTCTGGATGACGCCCTCAGCCAAAGGGAGAGAGCCTGACTTCCACAGCCTGAGAGCAACTCTGTACCAGTGCTAGCCACGTTTGATGGTGCTTGGTGAGTGGCAGTCAGGGCCATGCATCAGCTGGGCCCCAGAGCAGGTAGTTAATTGCTGGCTAGCCCCCGGCCACAGTCCGTCCAGGTCCTGGCACCGCATGTGCAGCCAGGGAGCTGAGCTTGCCAAGTGGCGGGTCACCTGTTTCATTCTGCCCGGCCGCACCTCCCACTGGGATGGAGACAATGGAAATTGGCTCCTCTTCTACCAAGATCCATCAGGCTTTGCAGCAAAGTTTGTTAGCGAGTTCCTCTCCCCGTTCTGACCGGCAGAGTATGACGTGGCGCCTCACCCGTCTCTGGGGGTGACCTGTGCACCAAGAGCAAGACGCTGCTTCCCTTGGGAGGGGCTGGTATCAGTTGCTTCTCATCCTACATCCCTTTGAGAGGCTGGCACCTTACCCTAGGATTGCTGGGGATGTGTGTGCTGGTCAGATGGGGTCCTGGGAAGGGGATGTGTAATGGCAGGTGTTATAAGGAGGATCGTTTTCCTTCTGGTCCATCCCCAAGGCACAGGGAGGACTAGTTAGCAAGCCCTTTAGATGGGCATCAGCTGCCTTAATGGGTCTCTTCACTGAGATCTCAGGGGCTCAAGGGACCCAGGACTATCTTCTCATATGGCTAGTTCTGATGGTGACCCAGGGGTGGTGGTATTGAAGGAGGCTCCTTCATCTCTGTTCCCTCTGGCTTCTGTGTGCAGCTCCTAGTAGGATTAAGGGCTTCCTCCTTATTGGTGAGTTCAGGCTCTCTGCTGCCATCCCAATGAGGCAGAGAGACTTGTCCCCACGTCCCGGTGCCAGGGATTTAATGAGGACAGAGAGCAGTGGCGCTGATGCCGATGGACTGCATGTGCCGGGTTAGGAGGGGGCAGCAGAAGGGAAGTCTCCAGGGAAGCACACACAGTAGGAAGCATGTGGGGAAGGGCTGCCGTGCCTTGGGGGATGTGTCAGAACAGTGAGTGTAGTGCAGGGGTGGGGTACAGCATTGGGGGTGCTCTGAAATGGCATGTAGGGAAGGGCCTGCCCTGGCACAGCCCTCGGGCCACGGAGGTGCTCTGAAGCAATATCCAGGGTATGGGATGCCCTGAGTCACTCCTAGGACATGGCTGCAGGTGGTAGGTGACCCTGGTTCATCTCCCTGCTGGCATCATTCCCTGAGATCACTCCCTCTTTTCCTGGAATCACTCCTTTTGCAGCTCATTCGCTCCTGTCCTTGCAGTTGGCTCAGCCTGACCGCTCACTAATGGTTACACAGCCCCCCCATCTCCACCCCTGGGGCATTTGTGAGGAGACAGGCAGGAAGGCCCCGGTGCACCGGGCCTTACATCCTGAGCATTCCCACTTCACAGGAGGCCCGGAGACACGGCCTGGAGACCTGCTGAATCCTTGCACCCCACGTCCTCCATCCCATCTCTTCAGGGCCATGGCGATGCTGCAGAATTGTGGGGTCACAGGATCATCACAGACACTGCGCCTCCTGCTCTGATCCTCCCCCCCCAACCCAGCTGGCCCAGAATCAGTGGAGCATTATTAGTGCAGACACCAGGACAGGCAGAGAAGTACCACCCCAGGAGGCGGCGGGGTGGGGGAGGAAGGGGAAAGGCAAAAATCACTGCCTGAGTCAGCCCAGCTTCAAGGGGCCAGGAGACAAAGAAAGAGCGTGTGGTACAAACGGCCAGCCTGAGCCATCCCATGTGAGCCAGAACCTCACACTAGCTTGTAACGGAGGGAAACCCTGCTGGGAGGACTGGAAGGACATAACCCCGTTAACCAGGCAGGGAAAGATGGAGACACCCTGTAAGCTTAGCAAGCATGGAGAGCGGTTGATTGTTCGCTGTTTGATTATATGTTTTCTCTGTGATATCTGTGTCCTAAATAAACTGTCCTGTGCGCAGTGAAAGCTGCGGAGTCACCAGTCAACTCAGTGCTTAATTTGTGCAAGGGCTGCACCAGCACTTCTGGGCCTGGCGGTTCAGAGCCCCACCCCCGGCACGGTTATGAAAGTAAAAACAAACAAACAAAAAAAAACAGCTTGGGCCCTGACCCCTTTCTCATTATAAATCAAGCACCGATAAACTCTTCATAACTGCAGATGTGGACTCAAGTCAAGAACCAAAGGACTTAATGATTTTTTTGGGGCGGGGGGAGCCTCAGGGTCAAACTGAACACTGTGATTCATTTGAAATAAACATAAATTTCTTTCATTCCCCTCCCACAACAAAAAAACGAAAAAATAAAAAGCCATTTGGGATTTCCACTTGAGAGGCTGGTTCCGAAACAAACCATCGAGGCTTATTTATTTATTCTTGATGCTTGAATGAAGCTTTGACATTTTTGGAGAAAAAAAAATCTTGTTTTTTTTATTTGGCCAAAAGAAATCGCTGATTTCGAGCTGAATTCACACATAGTTTGAGTCATGGACTCACAGGTCGTGTCCACTCCTGGTCCTTGGGGGGAAACCCCTTTAAGTGTGACAGACCTTCTCGGGGGTCACTCTCTCGTGGGTTAAGCCCCTCTGCCTCCTGGAACTGCACCTCCCAAGCCTTAGCACACTTTCTCTTGCCGTGGGCCCCGTCAGGGAGTCCACTTGCTCTGGACCCCCAGGGCCTCCACTCCCAGAGGGAATAAGACAACCCTGTTCTCTAGACAGGAGTGAGACTCAACCAGGGTAAAACAAGAGGGTTTATTCAGCATCTGAACACAGCATAGGAAACTCTCCGGGCCTCCCTCAGCACAGCACATCTAAATCTGCCTGCTCTCTCTCTCTGTCTCCAGTCCACAGATCCTGCACTTTACAGCTGAGCATCCAATAGCAAAGGCCCCAACAGCTAAGCCACTCTCCTTTGTGTTCCATCCCAGGTAAGCAGGCCCTCTCTTTTCTGGGGCCCTCTCTCTCTTCTGTCTCTTGTTCCCTTGTGGCTGGAATTGGTTGGTCAGGTCACGGGGATCCTCTCTCCTTGGCCCTTTGTCCTCCCACTGGTCAGAACCGGCTGACTGCCAAGCTGGGGTGGGCCTCTTAGTCACCAGGTCACCAGTTGTTAAGGTTTCCCATCTCCAGGCCGTGGTCCGGGGGTTCCAGCCACTAGGAGAGGTCACATCTGGGCCTTTGCAACAACAAACCCTCTCCCACCATCTTGTTAAACATGCAGCACACAAGGAAACTGAGGCACACACACGCTAGTCATGTAAAATACTACAAAAATCCCACCTTGGTCACAGTTCGTTCTTCACAGAGCAGCATTTTGTAGGGAATTAAGTAATAGGCTGAAAATAGCTGGCTGGTTCTTCTAAGATCTGACCAGCTGGGATAGTTAGCGAGTCTCAGGGCAACTGCAGTGCAGACAGGTGATGGTTGGGGGTCTGCAACATAAAGCTGCCTTGAGGTCTGACTCTGTCCAAAGGGCTCACCAGGTGATCCAGTCTGATCTATCACAAACCAGCTCCCCACCCAGCACCCGCATGCTAAACCAAGCAATCAGATTGAGCCCAAACTCTAGACTAGGCCTGCACAACTCGAAAAGCAGCGAGGACCATATTACTGCAAAAAAAACAGCTGTGGGCCGAAAAGCCCCGCCCTCACCTCGCCCCCATCCACGTCCCCCCACCCCACCGCTTGGCTTGCCCCACCCCTACTCACCCCCCGCGGGCCACACAGTGAGCCCGTGCGGGCCGCATGTGGCCCCCAGGCCGCATGTTGTGCAGGCCTGCTCTAGACGATTCTGTGACACAGGCCGAGAACAGGAGGAATGCCCCACTGCTGGCTCCCAATGTCCTCAGGGGATTGCCTGGGGAGCTGGGATGACCTGGCCACCGCAGAAAGGCAGGGGGGAGGGGGTAGGAAGCCAGAGAATGAGGCAGTTCTTATCAATGCCTCATCAGTATTTCAAGTCCCTCCATGTATCCGCTTTTAGTCTCTTTCCCCTTAAGCTCGCCATACTCTGCACACTCAGTCTTTACACCAGCGGTTCTCAAACTTGGCTACTCCACGACCCGTTTTTCCTATTCTGTGCCCTGTTCCGGCCCGGCGGCATGTCCGCCGAAATGAACTCTTCCACTCTCAGCGGCATTTCGGCGAACACGCAGCGCTCGTCTCTGAGTCCGCCGAAATGGCACCAACAGCGGAAGCTTTCACTGGGACAGCGGCCAAAATGCCACCAAATGCGTCAGCAGCTCCCGACCCCCCTAGAATTGCTCCCAGTTTGAGAACCACTGCTTTATGCCCGAGCCCCACTACGTGCAGTACCTTCCTCTCCAGCACGGCACCGCTCCCCCTGCCCTAGTCTGGGGGCTGTTTCCTGCAGCAGCACCCCATAACAGCTCACTGCCTTTACTGCTACAGTGCTTGGGCCTAAGACTGAGCTAGTCAGACTTATATAGGCCCCAGGCTCCTCCTACTCACAGCAACCTCTGCAGGCCCTGGGCCTAAATTAGAGCCATCTCCTCCCAACACACTCTCTTTCTCTCTCAGCACTGGCAGTTCCACCACCTACAACTACCTGGTCGTTATTTTGTCCACCTCTAGACAGTTCACTCCCCGCTCTCGGTGCTGCAGTGACACCCGCTATCGGTGCAGTGTGACCTCCCTCTCATGCCCCCTGCTTTCTGTGCTGTGTGACCCCTATGCCCTGCGGTGGATGCAGTGTCACCCCCCTATGATCCTTTCTCACTATGGATGCAGCGTGACCCTGCTCTTTGCAATGACGCCTCTGAACAAACGTGATACACGGCAGATCCAGATTCTGCTCTTTGAAGGTTCAGGATTCTTTGGTACATGTGACAGTGCAAAGCTGGGGGGCGGGAGGGGGGGATTGGCTTGTAGAGGCTCACACTAAATCATCTACCCTGTACCACAGCAACCTTGCCAGCAGGAGCAGGATGACAGGAGTGAGGGCAGGCTGTAGCTACAACCCTCTGTCTGTTTGTGGAGGAGTTCAAGCAATGTGAAAACGTCAGAGCCCAGTGCCCTTGGGGAACACATACTGCCCTGCTGCTCCAGCCCAGGGGAGGGAGGGTGCCTCAGAACTTGGGGTGCTACCTGTAGCCCCCATGTGCTTTGCACCCCAGTGCCCACTGGATCTGAACTACAGGGATGCCCTTTCCTAGGGCGTCCTGAGCGGAGGGTGGTGAGAGGCTCAGAAGCACTGAGCGATGGGCCCCGGTAAAGTTCCAATCCTGCTCAGGGCATTAAATGGCATCTAGTCAAACATTTCAGATAGGGAGTCACAGGGGGCCTGAACCTCCCCAGCTGCCCCCTTCCCACCCAGCTACCTTCCTCCAAGGCACCTCCTGGCTATCCCATCCCTGCCTGCAGCCTGGCCCTGCAAGGCATCTCTCGGCAATAACCCCTGGAGGGCAACCCTCAGGGCGGGCAGGGCGATGGGACCACCCAATGGCCAGCTGCGGGAATCCCAAAGCCTGTTACAACATAGTGACTTCTGGGCAGCCCACGCAGCCTGGGGCGGAGGGGCAAACTCCCCCCCCCCCCCCCCCCGCTGCCTCTGTGGTGCCAGGGGGACCCGCAGCCATCAGTTCTGCTCAAGGCTCTTCGGGCCATCCCTCTCCCCACACAGACCAGCCACGGCTACATGCTGCTTGGGGGCTTCTGGGCCTGCTGGGCCCCTCCCACTCCTTGAGGAGTTGTGTAGGACCCAAGCTGGTCGCTGTGGCAGTGGACTAGCTGGTCTCTCAGAGGCACTAAGGAGTTGCTGATATACCCCGTAGGAATGACCTCACTCCTCTGCATGCCATGGAAATCCGATCCCTTGGTAGAGGGGGCAGGAGCCTTGCTCTTGGCCCTGGGGGGTCGAATCCAGAGCAGACGCTGAATTCTGTGGCTTGCTCCCAGCTCTGCGCAGAATCAGCAAAGAAGGTAGGGAGGAGAGTTCACTTCATGCCAGTGCCTGTTTGGAGGTGCTGTGCTGCAGGGACTGGTGGGGAACAGGGCCAGCTCCAGATACCGGCCGAGGAAGCACAGGCCTGGGATGGCACATTCTAAGGGGTGGCATTCTGGTCAATCTTGTGGCGGTGCATTGCAGTGCTGCAGCTCAGTGTGGGGCGCTCTCCCCTCTGAGTCGCTACTGACACCAGCAAGGTGCTAGGGGGTGCTGCAGGGAATGGTGGGGGAGGACAGTGTGTGTTTGTGTGTGTGTGTGTGCGTGTGCGTGTGTATGCGCGTGTGTGTGTGTGGACAGCCCAGCCTCTGCAGCAGTCCCCCACCGCTCAGAAACTGCAGCATGGGGTCCTACCTGCACCTGGCCAGCCTGGCTAGCCTTATCCTCTTCTAGAGGGGCACAAGAAGAGGCAGAGGGGGCATTGCCACGCTCCCTGCCCCAGTTGCCCACTCTGCCAGGTTGTGCTGGGATTCTGCAGCGGGGGTGGTGTGGAGGGATGGGCAAGGGCACGACCACCAGACGGAAACCAGTCCCCCTCCCCACTGTCTACCTCTCTCGCTCTGCCAGCAGCCGGGCGTTTGGCTGTGATGAGGGAGGGAGCTGGGCCCTGGCTGAGACCAGGTAGTGACCCAGGCCCCCAGCTCAGCAGCAGTGCACTGTGGCTTCCTGCAGTGATCTGCATGCAGTACAGTCCTGGCCACAAGGTGGCACCAAACACATCCTAGACTAGAGTCTGGCAAACTTTTTGGCCTGTGGGCCACATCGGGGTTCCAAAACTGTATGGAGGGCCAGGTAGGGAAGGCTGTGCCTCCCCAAACAGCCTGGCTCCATTCCCCTCACTACTCCCTTCCCTCTGACTTTCCCTCTCAGAACTCCTGACCCATTCAACCTCCTGGTCCTTGTCCCTTAACCACCCCCTCCTGGAACCCCCCCCCAACCCTAACCACCCCTCTGGAATCCCACTCCCTATCTTACCCCCCCTGACTGTCCTGACCCTATCCACATCCCCGCCCCCTGAGACTTCCAGGCCTATCCAACTGCCCCCTGCTCCCTGTTGCCTCACTGCCCTCTGTGACCCTCCTGCCCCTTATCCAACCTCCCCGTCCCCTTACAATGCCACTTAGAGCAGCAGGACTGGCAGCTGTGTCACCTGGCTGGAGCCAGCCACATCGCCATGGCAAGCTGAGGCTGCAGAGAAGGGGGGACAGCAGGGGCGGGGCCAGGGGCTAGCCTCCCCATCCGGGAGCTCAAGAGCCGGGCGGGATGGTCCCATGGGTTGGATGTGGCCTGCGGGCCATAGTGTTCCCACCTCTGCTCTAGACCCGAACTTCCTCCAGCTGAGTAACAGATGGGACCCCCCTGGCTAGCATCTTAGGTTTTTTTCCTTCTGCAGCATGGGACATGGGCATCTGTTGGGGTTCACCTGGGAAAGGCTCACCTAAGCTATTCCCGTGGGCGAGGGCCCCTCAGTCCTGCCGGGTCCCAGCTGGCTCCTGAGGCCTGGCATGCTTTGGGCTGGCTAGAGTCACTGGGCTCTGGACCGGGTAGCGGGGTGGGAGCCAATGGCCGGTGGCAGACGGGTGCTCAGGCTGGAGGAGGGAATGGTCTTCTAGGCTCTCTAAGCCCTATGCACTAGCTTTCCCCATTCAGCTGGCTGGCAAGACCCTCCTGGCCACTTGTCCAGGCCCATCTAGGCCTTTCCACCCCTCCTGTGGGGAGATCTGCTCTGCTCTGGGGCTCCTGCCCCTGCTGTCTCTGCCCCTCGGGCCATTGTTTGGTCTCTAAATCAGGTTATCTGCAGGGCGAGCCCCAGCCTCATGCCCATCACCTGCCGGCCTGGTAACAGGGCAGTGGTTGAGCCCTTAGAGAGCCAGTTACCCTGTGACAGGCCCTGGTGTGAGGGCACAATTCATGTGGGCGGCAGGATTGGGCCCCCATCCAGCCACTGGGTTTATCCCTTTCGCCAGCCCCCATCTCCCCTGCTTCGCTACCCTCACACCCCACAGCAGTGTCACCCAGCCACCTGCCTGGGAGCAAAGCACCAGACGAAGGCCATGCAGCTAACCTTATGGCACGCTGCCAGCTGCCCCCCTGCCGGGGACTCCCTGTGGCCATCCTGCCATTGCCTGTCAGCATGCTGGCATGCTGCCGGAGGCTGGGGGGGCAGGCACATTCTTTATCTCCCCTTAGCCCTGCAGTCCCAGGTCTCCTGCATGGTTAGAGCTTGGCCCAAGGAATAGCTGGTCACTGCGACACAGTCCTGGCTGCTCTCCGTGCTGCTGGACTTGCCCATATTCCCCTCAGCCAGCAGGGAGATGAGCACGCCATCTGCCAAACTGTCCAGCTGGAGCAGCATGGACTAGTAGGCAGAGCAGAGCACTGGGGCTCGGGAAATCTGGCTTCTATGCGTGCTTCTGCCACTGGGCTCTGGATGTGTCTCCCCCACAACATGTCTAGTTAAATTCTGAAGGGCAAGAGCTGGCTCTTATCTGCTTCCCGATGAAGCAGGGTCACGGGCTGGGAGCAGTGACCCTGAGAGAAGAGGTGATGGTCCCCCATTCTCTGCTGCCCAGTTGCCCCTAGCACTATGCAAGAGCCCCAACTCTTCCACGTACTGGCTCATGACGCGCTGTGGGGTGGTCTCCGGCCCGAAGACTGACTTAGCCCTGGCATGTTTCGTCGATGACGCTGGACAAAACGGCAGCCCCATGTTTTTTTGGCTGGCGCAGAGTTACCTCGAATCAGGGCTGTGTGCGCAGCTCACTGAATGGCAGCTTCGCTTTGCTCTCCAATGCATTGGCTCCACCCACACAGTTACAGCAAATGAGCACTGATGGGACCAGGCCAGGCAGCGATTGCTTTGGGCTCCCCAAGCAGAGGAGGCCTGACCCACCTCCCCGTGCATTGGGGACCTCAGAACAAACACTTGCAGGCTGGGCTGACACAATTGTGTCTCCCCTGTGACCATTGCACTTACTCACTGCCCTGTGCACAGTCTCTCTGCAGCGATCACAAACTGGGCTTTGGCTGCCCTACACCCACTGTAACACAGAGAGCATGTGCCTGCTGAGCTACCAACCCACTCATATATGTGCAGGAGACACAGGAACTGGTGGAGCACGGCAACCTAGCAGCAGCCATTTCAGAGGAAAGTGAAAGCAAGCTCCTAGTGGACAATGACGGAATAACCTGTCCATAGAGGCAGTTCCTTCCTGACCTGCATTAGGTCCTAGTTGGTTTATGCCCTGAAGCATGCGGCTTTAAAACCTTTCTAGATGTTTGAGTCGCTTCATGATAACTCTGGGTGTTTTCATTCTCTATATAAATGCCTCAGGCTTAAAAAACAACAACAACAAAACTACTTTGCGGGTGGCCGTAGTGGTACATTGTAGCAGTGAGTTCCACAGGTTAATTTTGCATGCTGCACAAATAATGATTTCCTTGTTTCCATTTTCAGCCTGCCCAGATGAAAGGCCTACCTTATGCTCATCTCATCCCCAGAAGGGGATAAACATCAATTCCTTAGATCTGCCTTTGTCCGCATGGGAAGAGGCTGAGCTCATTTGTTTGTATAGAGGCAGTTGCCATGCCATACAGTAATTCACAAACGAGTGACTTACCTCCTCCCAGGGGGTGGCTTCCCACTGATCCGTGCGTGCTATATGTCCCGTTCTGTGCCTGAGCCATAGTGGACGTGCGTGTTTAGCATGGGTCTGGCGTGCGTGCTGCAGTCACACATGCATGTACTTCTGCAGGACCTCAGCTCACTCCATGCTGGGTCCATCCCATTGGCTCCCCGTGTCAAGAACACACAAACCCAGGGAGGTTTTGCTTTTCCTTTATTGTTATTTAAAAAGGGCGGGGGGGAATTGTTTGTTTCCTTTCCAAATAATAATCTAATGTAACCATGTAATTTAAAACTGACCACTAGCCCTATCACACGCTACAGCTACACGGCTCCTTGGCCAGCGCCTCGCTCCCCCTTCACGGGCTGGGAAATGCGCTAGCGAAGGGACAGGACAGCGCTGGCATGGGAGGCTCAGCCCGACCCCCAAAGGAGGGTCCCGAATGCAGAGTACGACTGCAATCCGCTTTACTCCTTATGCTGCAGCCTGCTGAGACACCTCATGGACAGAGCGATGGAGAGGGACCGCCGTACCTACCTGCCGCCACCTGGCTACCCTGACCCCGGGCCCCACCTCCTCTTAATGGGCAGGTAGGGGCACACGCGCCATCGGGCAATGACCCGCTGAGCACGGCTGAGCTGGGAGAAGCAGGGAGCCCTGGGTGTGGTTACAAGCCACCCCACACGTCCCTTGCCGTGCCAGCCGGGCACAGCAACCTGCGCTCTCCAATACCACAGAGCCCCCCCAGGTAACCAAGACTGTGGCCCTGTCGTGGGAGAGGTGCTGGTGCTGAGCCCTTCCTGGGAGGCAAGTAGCACCCACTGATTGCAATGCCTGCCCCTGCCGGGCTGACGCTCAGCGCCTTGCAGGATTGCGCCCTTTTAAAGCTGACTAAAAACATCCTTTAGCGTTGCGACTGTCTAGCCCTCCCCACTCTTCACTAGGGCCCTGATCCACAGTAGATCCTGTGATCTACTGCTCACAGCCCAGGGGAGATGGTTTAACACCAGCACAATGCCATCTGGAGACATCCCCTAGTACCCAATGTCACAGTGGCCACCGGCCTGTGGAATGGCCCGATCTCATGGTCAGTTCTCTGCAGCGTAGGCAGATCATCTGGCAGCGTGGTCCCCCTCCACTGATTAGGTATATATATACACTATACAGAGCTACCGAGAGCCACACAGCGCGCCTTGGAAACACCTACTCTTATATACAGTATTGACACAAAGCTGTCCAGCTTCCTCCACCACGGATACAAAAATACGTCTCTGAGTTACTTCATTTGCACTTACTCAACCCCAAAAAATTGTGCCTTGCTTAATTTCGCTTGTGATCAGAGTGCTGCCGAAAATACCCCTCGCCATGTGTGTTCCAGAACCCCTACCCCAGCCCCCCGCAGAAAGTCAGTGTTAGCACCAGGCTGCAGGGTGGGTTTTGCCCAGGGGATGGAGCTGCACCTTGGCCCCGCTTCCCCGGCGGTGGTTGGGAGGGTGTGGGGAGATGCTCTACTCGCCCCGTGGGGAGGGGGCGTGATGGAGCATAATGCACCGGCTTCAGGCCCGATCCTGCACCCTTGACGTCTATGGGCACCTTTCCAGTGTGCCCAGTGGATGCTAGGTAGGGGCTGCAGTGCATGGGCAGAGCGCCCTCTACAGGCCTGCTGCTGGCCCTGCTTTGTGGAGGCAGGGACTAGACTCATGGGGCAGAAGGGCCATCCTGCTGGCAGCCGTGGGCTGGGTGCCCTACACATGCCCACCCTCCTGACATCTGGGGAATGAGGGGGAGGCGCTGTTCCTTCCCCAGCCCTCAACCATTAGCCCCCATGTCCTCTGCCATCCCCATACATTAGTGCACCCCACAGCATCGCCCCATTGCATATCAACATAGGCCTGTTTGCCCTATGTCCCTCAGCTCATGTGGGGCGTTCCTGGCCTGCTCTCCAATTGCTCCTTGGCTTGCAGGGCAGGTATCTCCCAGGGCACAGATGCAGGGGTTCGCCCCCCAAGATTCCCCTCCCCTGCTCACGGAGGGGCATGGGACACACCCATACCATCCAGTTATGCTGGGAGCTAGAGCCTGCCTGAAGGCAATGATGATCCTGGGCAGCAGGGGGCAGCAGCACCCCAGACCATGACTCATTACACTGCATAGGACCCAACCCTCCACCTTCCCCGTCCCTGTCCCTTGACCACCCCACTAGATCCTCTGCCCCTTATCCAACCCCCCACCCCCAGCCCAGCCCGACCCCCTTACCACACCGCCAGACACGTTGCCGCGCTGATCTGCCAGAGCGGGCAGCCCTGCCTCCCAGAGCACAGCTCGCATGGTGTGCTGAGGCTCGGGTGGGGTGGAGGGAAGCAGAGGAGGGGCTGGGAGCAGTCTCCTCCAGCCCGGGAGATCAGGGGCCAGATGGGAAGAGCCTGCGGGCCAGATGTGGCCCGCGGGCCATAGTTTGCCCACCCCTGTCCTAGCTGAACCCCATCCTGCTGAAGTCTGATGGGACCACAGGTCAGAGAGGTGGAGAAGACCTGTCCAAAGAGGAGCAGAAGCTATGAAACAGGCGCACGCTGCCGGCACCCCCAGGTTTAGCTTCACCCCAATGAACTGGCCGGGTGGGAGGACAAAAGGAGAGGCCCATGGTGAACTAATCCTCCTCATACCCACCACAAGCAGTAACGAGGGGCATCCCAAATTAAAGACAGCAGCCAACCAAACACAATTTCACTGGACCCTACCAGCTATGACACAGGCTGCACAGGAAGGGCACCCTATGGAAACCACTAACTGCAAGGTCAGGAACACAATAGCAACAGAGAGAGAGAGCGTACACACATATACAATATAAATTAATGTAGGTTCTCCTAAACTACTTCAATTAGCAGCAAATCAAGTTTTAGGGATTGGTTAGTTTCTATACAGGCTCAATGGCAGGGCCACAATTCCCGGCACACGCTGCCGGCTCTCAGTGGGGCACCGTCTGCCAGCCAGTGGAGAGGGCCCTCCTGAGAAGTGGGGACAGTTGGGTCATGTCCCTCAGTGCTGTGGGGCAGGGAACTGGTCCAGGCAACGGGAAAGGCTCCGGCTGTGGTAGCAGCTGTGGGGGAGGAGTGGGGAGGGAGCACATCAGGGCTGGCATTGGACCCTCCACCAACAAGGGCCAAGGTGAGACACGCCGAGGCCCTGCTCCCTCCAATGCAGGGTGTCCCTGCCCCTCAGTTCACCCCAAATGCCACCCTCCTGGGCAGTGTGAGATCATGGCCGTGGGCTTAGCGCAACTCTGCAGCCGCCGCACAGAGCGTGGGACCTCCATGCCTCTCAAAAGGAAAAGAGGCTTCTGCAGGGCATGTCTGGCCCTGTGCCCCGCCAGGGAAAAAGAAACCGAGGCACAGGACGAGACAGCTCTACACCCCACCCCATTTCATTTCTTTTTCACCACCGAGCCACCCCCTCACAGGATGTGCCCTTTGCCTGCGTCACTTCCCACTCGTCAGCACTCACTTCCTGTTTCCTGCCCACCCCCCCCCCGGAACAATTCTCTGCCTGCCTCGCTGGCACCACCATCTGGGGGCTTCTGGCTGCTCCACATGTGCATGGAGCGGCTCCATCTCGTGGCCAGCCCCACAGTGAGGTAGGGAAGTAGCAGCCCCATATTACAGACGGGAAAACTGAGGCAAGCTCACCTAGCTGGACAAGGGCAGAGAAGGGAATAGAGCCCACTCCCATATTACAGCCATTAGACCTGCTTCTCCTCCTTCTGGCACTTGAAGCTCCCTGGCTGGACAGGCCCAGCGCAGCCATGCCCACCCCCAAGCTGGGGGCTTGCTTGACACCCCCCCCCCGCAGGCTACATTAATTGGCTGCGAAGGGCTGGCTCGCCTGAGCTGGGGAAATCCCAGTGGATCTGCAGGGCCCTGGGTGCGTTCCTGGCTCAGCAGCGGTGAGGACTGTATCACTGGACAGTACTAGCAGCAGGACAGGGGCAGGGGAGCATGGCTCAGCCAGCCCCATGTCCAAGGGTGTGGGGCAGGGGAGGGAGGGCGACTCCTGCTGCCCTCTAGTGGCTGCCCCCACTCTTGGCGCCACCCATCGCCCAATCGCTGATGATGAAGCTGAGACTCATGACCATGAAGAGCATGCCGAGGCCCGCGAAGCTGGCAGCCTGCAAGGGAGGAGACAGGGGGCAGGAGAATCAGCCCCTGGGGCTGGCTCCGTCCACTGAGCACAGGTCCAGACATCTGACCCCGCCCAACCCCACCCCTCAGACTCAGAGCTCCCCCCTCAACCTCGCCCACCAGAGCCCCTCAGACATACAGCTCCACCCCCAACCTCACCCACTGGAGCCCCACAGACACATAGCTCCGCCCCAGACTCTGCCCACCTGTGTCCCTCAGACACACAGCCCCGCCCCAACCCCACCCACCATAGGACTCCGCCCTCAACCCCGCCCACCTGTGTCCCTGAGACACACAGCTCCACCTCCAATTCCACCTACCTCTGTCCCTCAGACACATAGCTCCGCAATAGACCCAGCCCACATGTGCCCCTCACACACTGATCCTCCTATCCCACCCACCTGTGCCCCTAAGACACACAGCTCTGCCCCTAACCCTGACCACCCATGCCCCTCAGAAACACAAGATGGAGGTGACGTGTGGCGGGGGTGGGGCTGAGGGGTTCAGAGTGTGGGAGGGGGCTCAGGGCTGGGGCAGGAGGTTGGGTTGCAGTGGCGGGAGGGCTCTGTCTGGGATTGCAGGCTCTGGGGTGGGGCCAGGGATGAAGGGGTTGGGGTGCATGAGGACCCCAGGGATAGAGCAGAGGGTTGGGGTTGGGGGGGCGAGAGTTCCAGCTGGGGGTGCGGGCTCTGGGGTGGGGCTGGGTTTGAGGGGTTTGTGGTGCAGGAAGAGTCTCTGGGCTGGGACAGAAGGTTGGGGACGGGGGTCGAGGGCTCTGGCTAGGGGTGCGGGCTCTATGGTGGGGCCAAGGATGAGGGGTTTGTGGTCCTCCCTGGGGAGAGAGGACTCGACTCCTCCCAGCCCTCTCTTGCCACAGCAGCCTTGGGCCTGAGGAGAGGCACCTCTCCCCACTGCATGCCTGCATGGCCCTTAATAGCCTGATGCGCGGCCGTGCAGCTTAGAGGGAACTTAGGTTCTATCCCCAGCTCCAGGAGGGGAGTGGGGGTCTAGTGGTTAGTGGTGATGGTCTCAGATTCAGGATTCCTGGGTTGTATCCACTTAACATCTGCAGAGCATCCCATGCTATAAATGTGCCCTCTTGCTTCTAAAGTGAGAGGCACCCCTCTGCAAAGGTTCCTCCTAAAATTTGTGCCCCCCCATACACACAAAGGGGAGGACTCTGGAAATTAAGGCCCTTGTTTTCAGAATATCGATGGCTATTAATGTCGAGTGACTGACTTGAAACACACCGGAGGGGAGGCATGACCCTTGCTGTGCCGATTGCCCTGCTGGTCCTGTGGCCTCTCAGTAGGGGGTCAGCGCCCAGCACGCCTGAGAGTTGGGCGGGGGCCCCAAAAGCAGAGTCAACATTAGCCCAGGGCCACCCTCCGCAGCCCCCATTAGTGGCATGATTCCCGTCCCCACACGACAGTCTGCTTGGCTGGAGAGGACGTACCAGGATCTTGGGGGTGGACTTCGGGGGCTCCTTGTCCTTGGGCACGATGCGGATGTAGAAGATGGCTGGGAAGATGAAGATGAGGCAGGGGGCTGACGTGGCACCTGGAGACCATCAGGAGAGAATGGGTACAGAGGTGTGGGGGAGCAGCCAGCAGCTCCCAGCCCCCCATAGCCACCTGACCTCCTGAGCCAAACCCCACACCTGGCTACATCCAAACCTTCCACCCCCCGCCCCAATTAGCTTCTTTGGAAACAGTGGGCTAGCCACCCTAGTACAATTCCCACGTGCTAGCCTTGCCCCTTGGCCAGCCAGGGATCCCAGGAACAGATCTAACAAGGAGGCCAAAGAAGCGGGTATTTTACCCATGAAAGATTATGCCCAAATAAATCTGTTAGTCTTTAAGGTGCCACCGGACTCCCCGTTGTTTTTGTGGATACAAATACTAGGAACAGATCTGGCGTGATAAGTGCAGAGGCAGAACAGGAATTAAAAAAACACCCACACTGAAAACAAAGAGAAGCCCCAAAGCTGCAGCCTTGAGCCCTGGGCTCTGAGCTAGCACAGCGGCCAGGCTGGGACTCCAGAGTCCAGGGACAAGGAAGAGCAGCCGGTGCCACATTTAAACCCTGCGGTTATAATGATCAGAGGGGAGCAGCAAAGGGAGGCTGGGCCCTTTGCCTGTCTGGGCCACTCCAGAGAGGAGTTGCAGGGTGGGGGCTCATTTGAGGCAGGGACCAATGGGCCTGCCGTACTGATAGCGTTGTGGAGCAGAGATCATGGGCTGAGCGGGGGATGGAGCAGACAGCTCCAGGCTGGGAGGGAACACTGAAGCACAAAGAGGGGACGTGAACTAGCTGAAGTCACCCCAGATTGCTAGGTCAAGCCCTACCTAGCAGACAATGCTGCCTCCCCTGAAGCAGCAAGGGCAGGGATTCCCAGGCTGTGGAGACTGAATTCCCTCACCGCTGGGATCTGATCCCAGTGTTGCTACTCACTCAACCTTGGCTTTGGGCAAAGTATGCTCAGTGCCTCAGTTTCCCCACAAACACTCCTTCCCTTGTGTGGTCGAGCCGTGTTTGTACATATCCCTCTGGCCCAGGGCTGAGGCAGGCCAGGGCAAGAAGCATGTGTGGAAAGCTGGCCTTGCGCTGGGGAGAAGCGGTGGATTTCATCTGGCACAACAGACCAGACACTATTTCCCAGCCTACAGGGTGCCAGTGTGGGGACCGCTGGGCTCCCTGAAGCACCATGGGGGTGGCTCAGGCGAAACATGCCGGGACTCACCAATCAGGCCAAAGATGCCGAGGATGGAGGGGGCGAAAATGACCAGCAGGTTGATGGTGCTCAGCAGGACCACAGCGATTGCCGTGTGACGGACCCAGCTGAAGTCCTTGCCTTGGAAGAGCATCTGCTGGATGGCGCGGCGCACCTATCGGGGACAGAGTCAGATTGCATGGCCCCTGTAGTACGGTGCCCATCACCGTGGTCCCTGGGCTCCGCTCACCCCAGTCCCTGGCTGGCCCCCCAGCTCCCTTCCTGCAGTTTCTATAAATGTCCATTTCCTGCTGCTGTCGTGTCCCTCCTGTGCACACCGCAGCCCGTGCAGGGCCAGGGCCAGCCAGAGAAACCCCAGGCACCCGACGAGGCCCACCTGGTGCCAGGACTCCACATTAGGCTGCCCTCAGTCGCCAAGGCCCATCCAGCCTCTGCTGGCACTACCCACAAGCAGCCAGCCTGTATGAACTGAGGCCTGAGACCATGGCACCAGTGTCCCCCAGGGTGGGGCACTGCACAGGGAGCCAGAACCCCTGATGTTGGGGGAAAGGCCCTGTCCCCCGATTCAGTCCTGAAGCTGGCAGGTGGCATCACCTACCGGGAAGAGGACGATGGGCACGGTCAGCGTCACAGCGGTCAGCACGGCCACGCGCACGCACAGGATCAGCACGTCGAAGGGGTCCACGTAGCTGTAGGTGTGCAGCAGCTCCGACTCCACCCGGCCTGCGGGGCGCAACCCAAATCAGTTGCTTCCCGCCGGCCCACGGGGAGACCTGTCCCGCGGGGAAACCGGCCCCATGGCTCTGCAACGGCCTGGTGCGGCACTGGGTTGGTGCGGGACAGTGGCACCGGTCAGCCCTAGAGACTGGGAGCCCAGCAACATGACCTCGCTGGGTGGATCGCACTGAAGGGGCCCTGCCACGGCTGGGTCTGGAGGTACCTGGGCAGGAGAGGGCCGCCCCATAGCGTGAGCCCCATGGCCCCTTGCCCTCTGAGCTGTGCAGCCAATGGAGCCAGTAACCCAGTACTGGCAGGTGCCGGCTGGGTCCCTCTGGGGCTAGCGAGGGGTGAGGACGCCCACCTGGCCTTGGGCGGGGGGTGGGGATCATCTTGCCGAGGGGTGGGGGCACTCACCATAGAACGTGAGGTACCCGAAGAGGGCAGCCAGGAAGTACATGACATACATGACGGCGATGGAGATGTTCGAGATGCCCTGCATCTTCTTCTTGGAGGGGCTGCGGGATGCCCAGAGCAGGGTTAGACTCACCGGCCGCCAGCAGCCACTGCCCACATGGGCTGCGCTCACCCCGCTTGAGTGGAGCCTCTAGGCCACGGCTCTCAACCTTCCCAGCCTGGGCCCCTCCCTGTTGGTCCTGGGCACGGCAACCATGGCCCCCCGGCTGTTGAACCAGGCTCTCGATACCGAGGCTTTCCAGGTTGCTAAGCTGGGTCTCTCTTGTTTGGCACTGGTGAGGGAGAGGTACATTCCTGGGGCAAACCCCATGGTGCCAGCTGGTGCCTGGCAGTGCAGAATGGATGGGCCCCCGGCAGGCTTGGCTGGGGAGCAGCGTCCCAGCTCCCTCCGGCCTCTGGAGCATCAAGCATCGGAGGCTGTGTCCTCAGGGCATCTCAGTTGCCCAAGTAGCCACCCTAACTGCGTGCAGGGTGGCTACTTGGTGCCAGGAAAGGGCACCAGCCTGACAAAGAGCCAGTATGAGAGGCAGGAGCTGCTCCCACCACTGTCCCTGCTGTAGAAAGGGGCAGGCTGGGGTACATGGTCTAGTCACAAGGGGCAGTGGCCCATCTGGGCATGGATCTTGGCCACGCTGGCATATACCTGGAGTTGCCCCATTGCCTACCACAGAGCTACCCTGGGTTCAGGGGCTGAGTTACACTGGCTCAGGCCCCTCTAGGGACCAATGGGGCAGAGTCCCAGGCCTGCCTCCTTCTCTGTCTTTGCCCCACCACATCCCGGCCCCCCAGGACTCACTCCTTCAGCTCCGTGTAGATGGGCAGCACCTCAGGGTGGCACACAAAGGCAAACGCCATGATGGGGATGGTGTAGGCTGTCTGCAGGAGACACAGAGGGTCAGGGCTGCTGGATAATGGTGCAGGGCACCGGCGACAGAGAGCTACCCGGAGCACCGCAGCAACCCAGCACCCCTGGCCTGAGTCGCTGTGGCTGGACATGACCCAGCAGTGGGACTGAATGGGGAGGATGGGAGTGGAGCGGCCAGGAGGGCCCAGGGGAGGGTGCTGGGCTCACAACCTCCAGCGCAGAACTGCTGGCTCCCACCAGTTGATTCTGGGTCCCACCAAGCCCCAGCCCCTGGAGGCACGTGAGCCGGGGAGACGTTTGGTGCTCATTTTAAATAAAGAGCATCTCTGGGTCCAGAGGAAACGTGGCCCAAGCACAATCCGATGGCAGAGGTGCCCCGAGGTGCAGGGGAAACCCAGGGGATTGTCAGAAGTCTCATGGCTTGGGAGCCAGTCCTGCTATTTTGGGGCTTGAAGCATGGTTAGTGACCCGTGGGCTTGACCAGACGGCAGCAGGGCTGGGGTGTGGCCATAGCATTCCCAGGACACACCCGCACCCAGAGCAGGGCTCCAATGGGACCCTGGCCAGCCTGCCATGTGGCCTGGTACCTGGGAGTTGAGTGTGAACAGGCTGGCGGAGCAGGCGGCCCCGGCAGCAGCTGGCTGGAGGACTGGGTAGCCATTCTGGTAGTCGCTGGTGCTGCCCTGGGCGTCACTGAGGTTGCTTGTGCCATTGCTGTCCTGCTCAGGGAGGGGGCAGGGGATCTGGAACTTCTTGTAGATCACCTGGGCAGGGAGGGGGCGGAAAACCCGGTCAGCATCCGGCCCTGCCAGTGTCACCCATGGTCCCCCCAGTGGCTCAGCCCCAACTCTGAACCTGGGAGGAAAGGCGGTGAAGGAGACAGGTGCTGCCCACGCATGAGTGGGGAATCATGGGGCAAGGGAGAGCGGCCCATCCCTCTGCATCACTGACTGACCCAGCCAGGCCTTCCCAGTCTAACCCTCAGGGTCCTTCTGTGCCCTGCTGGAAACCCCTGCTCCCCGCTTGAACCGGGGGCACCTGAACTGAACCAAGGCTGCTCAGTGTCACTGGGCCTTGGGTCTCAGATGCACTCTGGCATTGCTGGCGCTGGAGCTAAACCCCACCTGCCCATGAGATGAGCACTGGAAACCCCACAAAGTCTTTGAAAGCGCACGGCCCTTCTGGGCCTGACGTCACAGCAGGGTTTGGTGATGGGTAGAGAACTCTCATACCTGGCGGAGTGTGTGTGTGTGTGTGCATGCACAAGCGTGTGTGTGAGAGCCTCTCCATGTGCGTGCATGAGTGTGTGTGCCTGTGTGTGTGTGTGTGCCCATGCATGAATGTGTGTGTGCCTGCGTGCACAGGCAGGAACCTCTCCATGTGCGTGTGTGCACATGTGCAGGAACCTCTCCGTGTGTTCTGCTGTCCCTGAAGGCTCAGCGTTCTCCCCCAGCCACTGCCCTGGAGCCCTCGCCCGTCCCTCCACTCTGGGTCTAGGCTCCTTCAACCAGTAATAAAATCATTCTCTTGCCAGGCCAGGCCCCAAGGGGTCTTCTGGGAATCAGCTGACGGCTCAGCAGGACCCAGGGTGACTGTCTGGGGCCACGAGCAGCCATAACAAGCCCAGCGGCTCCAGCTCCTTCTCCACAGTCCAGAGCAGAGACCTAGAGTACCCAGCTGGTGTCTGGATCCCGGGACAGCTGCAGGATCAGGCGCTGAGCCACCAGGCCCTGTCCTGCCCCTGCTGGAGTCACTGGCAACCCCCAGAGCAGGGCCAATGGGAGCAGAGGGTCCTGAGGGGTCCTATCCCAGCCCTGGGCTCCCTCCTGGCTCTGCTGGTGCCCCTCACTCCCGACTCATAGCTCCCTGCTACCCCAGCCCAGGGCCTCAGGCCATTTGGCCACTAGAAAAGGCACATTCCACCCGGGAGCTATGCCAGTTTTCAGCCCAGCTCCCCAGAGCTAGCAGGCTGCTCTGCTCCCCCAGGAGCCCTGGGTGAGGGGAGCTGGGAGAGTGGCTGGTCTCTGCCCATGTGTAGCTGCAGTGTGACCCCCGCCCCAGACAGAGACATGGCACTCAGCACTCACATGACAGGCGTGCAGCTTCTCATGCCAGGGATGAGATCACACCAGGCTCCTCATGCACTGAACCCCTATCTCCGGTGCCCCCACCTCAGCCCGCACAGCCCATCACCTGGAGTCAGGCCCTTCGTGTGGCCCCCATGCTTCCGATCTCTCTCTAGCAGCAACGTCCCAAGCTTCAGCCCGGGCAGAGGGCACCCAGGATGAGGAGCAAGGTAGGAGCCAGTGCAGATGGGCACTGGATGCCACCCCTCAGGAAATGAGCCCCCCCCCACATCAGTCAGGGCCAGTCCCCACATCCTGGCTCCTTCTACAGAGGGGTGACCCCTGGCCGGGGGAGGAGGGAGCCAATGGTGGGGCTTACCCCCTGAACCTCCGGGGAGTCCTGGGAGCTGGAATACAGAGCAGCTCAGTGGGCACCTGAGACGTGCAGGAGGAAGCTCCAGACATGCCCAGGTCAGGGCGCGTGCCCCTCAGGAGAGCTGGCACTGTTGCTGCTGCAGCACAGCAGGGGCTAGGCACGTCTGACCTGTTGGCCCTTCTCGGGGGTTCTGGTGCCCCCCAGGGCCCTGGCAGACTCACCGAGATGAGGAAGAAGACCATGCAGCTGAGGGAGAACCCACTGGCGTAGCCCAGGTAGCCTGGGGAGAGAGGAGAGCTGGGTGTGTCCCGGCCCGTCATCCTTGGTCCTCATGGGGTTGGCACCAAGGGGTCTGGGGCATGGAGGTTCAGGGCTCAGTCTGCTTGGGGAGGGGTGGGCAGAGATCCAACCATGGGCACCAGCTGCCTCATTTATCAGCCGTGGGCATAAGACACGTCCCGGGCTGCTGCCTCCAGTCCCCCAGCTAGACTTGGCCCAGACCCATATGGGGATGGGGCTCCAGAGGGTGAGGCACATGATGTGTGTGTGTGGGGAGGGGCATGAGACCTGGAGGGGTAGGGGGTGACACGGAAGGTGCTGGCACAAATACCTGGCACCCACCTGACCCCGGCGAGAGGCAGACCCCACTGGCCCCCCTTGTCACTCTTCTCCTAGAGTCACAGGCTGGTCCTACCCTGACCTCCAAACCCCTCCCCGCCCCCGCTATCTCCCTTCCTTCCCCCCTGAGATTTGCTTCCCTGCCTCCTGCCCCCACCCTGGCCCAAAGCAGCCTGGCTCCCAGCCCCCGCTGCACCCCATCTCTTCCCCCAACTCGCCACCCGCTACCCCGCCTGTCCCACTGCTGCCCATCTGTCCATACAGGAGAGCTGAGGGGGGGCACCCGCAATGCACCAGGGGCCCCGCTCTCGTACCCCGTATCCCATCCCCCCCGTTCTTCGCTTCCCAGCTGCCAGCCCTGACCTGGCCCCAAGTGGGTGACTCACCGAGCTGCTTCATCAGGGCCAGGGGCAGGACGATGGTGAGGGAGATGAGGATCACTAGGTAGTTCCCATTCAGGTACCAGTCTCTGCGAGACAAGAGGCCAGGTCAGGCCCTGCAGCGCTGGGGGCTGGGGAATTAGCAGTGCCCTGGGGCTGACACCGGCACCACGGTCAATACCCGACCCCCAGCCTGAGCTAGTGACCCCCTCGCCTCAGTGGAAAGGATCAGCCCGGACTGATTCTGGGTGCCCGATCCAGCTGGGCCCTGCCAATCCTCGCCCCAGCTGGCTCCTCCTCTGGGCCCATCGGCTGCCTCCTCCCCTGCACCAGCTGGGGGGGCCTCCTTCAGCCCAGAGAGTCTCCCTCTGCCCCACCTGTCCCATCACTCCAAGAAGGCAACTCATGGGTCCTGAGTCTCCCCAAGATGCTCTGACATCAGCAGAACCCATGCGGGGGCACTTACAGGTCAACCCTGCCTGGCTCTGAGCATCCCCACAACGGGCACACAGAGTGGGCAGCTAAAGCATGTGTGAAGCAATTTAATATCCAGGAAGGGGAAACCTGAGCGAGTCAATGTGGTGTAAGGTTCCCCCCAGCAGCTACAATCCCGACTCGCAGCCCCCCGCTATCCTCCCCATCCCCCATCTCTGCCGGCACCCCTCAATTCTGATGCATAGCCCCCTGCTATCTTCCCCTTCCCCCAGCTCTGCTGGGCCCCTCAATCCTGACCTGCAGCCCCCTGCTATCCTCCCCTTTCCCCACCTTTGCCAGTGCCCCTCAATCCTGACCCACAGTCCCCTTCTATCCTCCCCTTCCCCCAGCTCTGCCGGTGTCCCTCAATCCCTATCCCCAGCCCCCTGCAATCCCATCTCCCTGCCCTCTGGATGGAGTGCTAGGCTGTCCGCCAGAACAGCTATGCCCCTGGCTGCGTGCCCCTGCCCAGACACATGGCCACACCCTGCACTGCCCCCTGGGAGGGCTCTGCCTCGAGCCACGTCTGCCTCCCCAACACCGCTCAGACGTGGGCAGAGCCTGGCTGGGCCAGAGACAGAGCTCACTCTGTGCAGGGAACACTGGGACTTTTAACGTGCCCTGGCACTCAGCCTGGCCACACCGAGCCAGCTCTGCGGAGACTGCACCAGGGACCGCTCCGGCTCCAAGCATCCACCTGGCCTGGACCAGATGACCCGTCCTGTGGCTCCCCTTTCCTTGTCCCCATGGGCAGCTAATCCCCCGCCCCCAGCCCTGATGGGGTTCCAAGCTCCTCTGTGGGACCCAGCTGTCTCTGGCTCAGGGTCCCCCAGCTTGGGAGGGTCTCTGGGAATTGGGTTAGGGCCCCACTGGTGAAGCCAGGAGAAGATCCCTAGGAATGTGTGGGGAATGAACTACCTCTAGTTGACCTCACTCATGGCTGCTCCCATGGGCTGAAAACCAGGCCTGAGGCCTGTGGTGATGGGCACCCACACTGGGTGGGACTATAGTGCAGTGCTGAGTCCACTTGCCATCGCAGGGCTAGCGATGGTTGTGGGGACAGCATTGCCATGGGAACGGTTTGCAGTGCCCATCGTGGGCAGTTTGACCAGTGGGCCTGGATCTCATCTCTCCTGTCCCTTGGTGTGCCAGGAGACGCGCCACTAACACCCCACCCTGGGCTCAGAGCAGAATCCAGTATTTCGTCACTGCAGTGAGCCCAGCTCACAGTGCCAGGCATTGAAACCATTCACATCAAGTGGTGGGGAGTTCCCCAGCCCATGATTCTTAGCTAGAACCCCCTGGTCCATTCCTTCCCTGAGCATGCAGCACCGTGAATGGTGGATTTGTGGATCTGCGGGGAGGGTGGGGCGCGGTCCCTGGGCGCACGTGGAGCTGTTTGGAACAGAGTCTGAGCATTGGTGCCAGGATCGGGCTTGCGAGCGGCTGCCAGGCCCAAAAGCGCCCTCGCTAGGCTGTGTCTGTGCAAGAATCTAGATCCAAACACCCAGAGTTCAGGGCCTGGGTGGCTCTGGTTTGGCCAGTCTCCATGTAACATCAGGGTGCCTGGAGTGACCCGTCCTTTGACCTCATGGGTGCCAGGCACGAAGCTGCCTTTGCCAGTCTGTGGGAAGCCGGAGGGGCTGAGAGAGGCACCGGACACAGGCCAATAGAGGCACCCGGCATGGATGTTAGAATAGTAGACACCTGCAGTGACCCTGCCAGCTGCTGCATTAACCCCTTGGTGCCCGGAGATGCCAGCTGCCCCAGCCCGGTGCCACACAGAGCGTCAGACTCCGGGGAAGGCGTGTGTCTAGCAGGGAGCCAGCTCTGCCCACGGGAAGAGGAAGCAGGGATTGGACATTCCTGCTGGTTTAATCCGACACTGAAGACTTATTCAGCTTTGGCATCAAGCTAAAGTAGAAGTGACTAAATACAGCTAAATCCTTGTGCCGGGCTGGAGGCCAGATCTGCCCAGCCGCCACAGGGCGTGGGACACAGCGGAGCCTGGGGGAAGCCAGAGATGAGGCAGGAGGCAGAGGCCTAGAGGAGAGAGGCACAGGCAGGAAGTAGGGAGAGTGGAAATTCACCAAGGAAGGAGTGTGAGAGACAGAGCCATGCTAGCTCAGCAGAGAAGAGGGAGCTGTGAGCGTGACAGGAGGGTGCAGACACAGCCTGGTACAAACCGATCACCAGGAGGTGCAGGGAGCCACTGGGTGAAAGCCCCCGGCTGGGATCCCCTGGGTGAGCTGGCTTTGCAGAGGGGTGTTGTGCCGTGCCTCAGTTTCACCAATTGGGAAAAGGGGCTAACAGCGCCAGCCTGCCTCACAGCTGGGAGGAGGTCAGCCCGGGGAGGCAGGAGGGCAGCGTCAGAGGCAGGGAAGCAGATAGGTGGAGTGAGAGAGGCGAGGTGCCAGGGAAGGCAGGAGACGGACCAATGGATAAGAGGAGGCGGCTGGAGTGACGTGGAACATTCTCCCCCAGAGCTGGGGGTCAGATTCAGCACAGATCACGGGGCAGATCAGCTTTCACTCCGTCTGACCCCTAAAGCACGCCAGTCCCCAGCCAAGCACCACCCGAGAGCCGGGCTAGCAGGGGCTGCGGGTCGGGAGTGAGGGGCACACAGAGAAGGGGCGGGGGAGGAGACCCCAGGGCTGGGGTAGCAGGGGGTGCAGGTCAGGATTGAGGGGCACCCAGAGCTGTGCGGGGAAGGCCAGGGCTGGGGTAGCAGGAGTCATGGTGTGTCCTCTTCTCACTCCCTGAGCTCTCCCAGGGGCCCTCAGGACATCCCTTCTACTGCTGGCTGGGGCCCCAGGAATGAGGGCTGGGCACTGGGCCCAGCCCTGCTAGGGATCCCCTTCTATTTGGAGCCAGGGAGCAGGGGTTGGCAGAGACGCTTGGTGCCCATCCCCCGGCCATGTGGTACCTGGGCTCTCTGCACTGGGAGGATGCCATGGTTGGGAATCCCTGGCTGGGGGACTTGGATGTTGCAAATTCAGCTGCCCCTTCCCGCTCCCCCCGACTGGGCCCATCCTGCTTCGACCTGTTGGAGCTGGGGGGCTCAAGGTCACCCCCTCTGGGCTCCTGCTCCCCTCCCGAGTGCTCTGATGGGCCCCCGGACATGACATGGACCCCGGTGCTGGCTGGAGTATGGCCAGTGTGTGGCCATGCATGGGGTCCAGCTTTGGGCACTAGCTTGGGGCCAGGGGTCTGTGGCCAGCCAGGAGGGACGGGCACACGGGGACTCACGTGCTCTTCTCCTCCAGGTTGAGGAAGGTCTGGATCACCAGCGGCACCTCGGACTTCACGATGTACAGGTAGCTGGACATGGCTGCGGAGATCAGAGGGAGGCGAGGGGAAGCCCCAGCACGGCTACATTACTGGTGCCCAGCAGACGCTGCCCTCCCAAATGCTGCCCTGCCGGGCGCTCCCCACAGCTACACCATGGGGAAGCCTAGGCAACCCCCCGGCTGTGCCTTGGGGGTGCCAGATGGTGTCCTAGCTGGGTAAGCCCCCAGTGGGTGCCTCAACAGGATGAGCCCCCTCTATGGGTGCCCCATGGGTGCCCTAGCTGGGTGAGCCCCCTGTGGGTGCCTCAGGGTGCCAGCAGTGGCTCCGTGCTGTATGGGGCAGGGGAACTGCCCATCCTTCGCCTACCTCCGATGTTCTGCAGCGTGATGGCGATGGCCGCGGCCAGCTTCCCCGGCGTGCCAAAGGCCCGGTAGCCCAGTTGCTCATAGGCACGGATCCCTGCGGGGGGGGAGGGGGGATGATCGGAGGGTGAGAGGAGCCGCAGGAGCCAGGCACTGCGGCAATGCCAGCAGGGAGCAGCATCCAGGATCACCGGCCCCAGCATGGTGCCCTCAGCCCTGGGCTAGCAGTGGGGCGGGGTCAGGGAGCTCAGCTAGCCCAAGACACAACCCCTCCCCCACACCAGAGCACCACAGGTTTCCAGGCCCCTAGACACAACCCCTCCCCCTGCAGCACCCCGGGACCTCTCCCCATAGCATCTCCCCACAGCGGCACCTCCCCTCACACAGCATCCAGGGACCCTCAGCCTCAAGACATGACCTGTCCCCCTCATTGCACCCCAGGTCACCTGGTGCAGTGACACGACCCTTCCCATGGATGCAGCCCCCCTACCTGCTGCACTGGGGGACTGGGAGACACTGCATCTCCTGCGCGATGCTTTAGCCCCTGGGCCCCCTAGGCTGAGGGCTGAGAGCTGAGCACTCCCCTCTAGCGTATTGGCCCCTGCCCCCCAGGGCCCGATCACACCTGAAGCACAGCCCCGTTGACATGGGCTGCAGTGACAGGGTGCTGGGCCGTTCCGGGAACGATCCAGCTGCAACCTCCAGTCAACACAAAGCCCCACGAGTGGGGCAAACGCTGTGAGCTCGGTGCCCACGCTGCCCCTGCTGTCCCCGCCTGGCACCGAGTACGCGGGAAGCACACGGCAGAGGGGTTACCTGGCCACGCAAAGGCTGATCCCCTCTGGCTGCAGGAGGTCAGTCAGCCTCAGCCCACCCGGGGCTGGAGGTGCAAAGTGACAAGGCGGGGAGTGGGAACCTGGTGCAAATGGGAACGCTGGACCTGGAGATGCCCCCCATCCCCCCTGGCAGGGGTCTTACCCACAATCCCAGAGGACTTCAGCAGCAGGTGGATGGAGTAGCTGGATAGCAAGGCCACTGTGGTCAGGAGGAAGCTGGAATAAGACGGGAAATGAGTGAGCAGAGCCCTAGAAGGCTGCATCGGGGTGGGAGCTGCTGGGACAGAGAGCTCAGGGCTGGCAGGCCAGAACCCCAGGGCCACAGGCGCTGGTGTACCATGTGGCCTGGGGCTGCCTCTGAGGGCCAGATTTTCCAAGGAGTGGAGTGTCTGGCACTCCTGTTATCTTGGGACCCCAGCCCCTCTGTACCTCAGTTTACCCTCCTGGAGCAGAGGGTATGAGCATGTTACTGATACAGGGGAGCTGGAGGGATTCACCAACCAAAGGGCTCTGCTGGTCCCCAGTGAAAACCCACTGGGTTCAGTGTGGGCTCCAGCCAGCCCCTCTCTCTGCCCTGAGGCAGGGCTTCAGCTGCATCGCAGCCTGTGCGATCCCTGTCTCGGGGTCCCACCCACTTGTGGTGCTAGGTGGAGAGCGGAGGAGCTGTTGCCTGTCAGTGGTTCCTGGAGCCTGCAGCTGCCTTGGCATAATGGGGGGTGGGGACTTGGAAAACCCCTGTTAACCTTGCAGAACCCTGCCAAGAGTCAAGGGCTGGGTGCTTTTTAGGCGTGGTCTCCCCCCCAGCCAATGAAACACGTCTCCAGCACATCCCACGGGCCCCCGCCCTGGTGCCTGTCCTGGGGTGTATCTGGAGGTCAGAGGGTGTAATTACACCCCAGCCTGCCACTGGCTGCCAGTCACTTCTGATGCCCATCTGTGGCCTCGGGCCTCACCTTCCCAGCGAGGAGCAGAGTGAGCCCCAGCCAACCCAAAGGCGAAATCTCCATCTGTGAGCCCTGGGGCCAGCTGGGACCCTAGGAGCGATGCAGAGCCCAGGGGAGGGTGAAGCGTGGGAGGGATGGGGCAAGGCACTCTGGGTCGGAGTTGGGAGGGGAGCATCCGGCTGCTGGGCAAACTCCCAGAGCAAGCCCAGAGCTGAACCGGTTTTAGGAAACATCTCCAACCTCTTTGAAAAGGCCCTTCCGCCCTAGGAACCACACTCACAACTCTGCTACACAACAAACCCCAGCCAACCGCCCAGCCAACCACTCACCCAGCCACCCAACCAATTGACCATCCATCCATCCAACCATTCAACCCTTCAGCCTCCCAACCATTCACCCAGCTAATCAAACACACACCTAGCCACTAAAACATTCACCCATGCCGTCATCCACCCAAACACGTACCCAACCATCCATCCACCTACCCATCCAGCCAACCAATCAACACTTCACCCACTCAAAGAAAACAACCATTCAGCCACCCAGCCAAACAACTATCAAGTCGCTCACTCACCCAGCCAGTCAACCACCCGCTACCCAAACAAACACCCACCCATCTACTCAACCAACTGCTCACCCACCCACCCACCCAGTTCCTCAAACAACCAATCAGCCACCCACCTAGAAAAACAAAAATTAAAATCACCCTGAAACACATCAGTGGAGATAACCCCAATGTGGTGAATTCATAACAATCTAACCTCCTTCAAACAAGCCTACAGTCCTCCCCGGAGCAGAGCTCTGACCCCCTCAGGCCCAGGGTACAGGGAAGGCACCCAGACACTCTTACGCTGGGTGACAGGAGATAGATAGACATGATTGTCTGGGGGGCGCTCCAGGGCTTGGGACGGCCTGGGAGCCCTGTTCCTCGGCACTGTTCTTGGAGATGTCATTACCCCCAGAGCTATTTACATGTTCCCAGGCATGTGGCCTGCCCAGCCCCTCTCCTCCTGTTTATGGTCATTTCAAACCGCAGCCTGCCGTGTTTGCTTTGGAAGGGCCTGTGGTTCCCTCTGGCCAGCCGGGAACCTGGAGCTTTTCCAGAGGAGCCGGAGGGGGCCGCGGATCCTCCACTGCCACAGAGCTATCGCTGGACACAGCTGTTCTGGGATGAGATTGGAGCCATTGCAGAGGTTAGGACACCTCGACCCAGATGGATCCATACCCAAAGAATCCTGCTGTTGTATCCACGAGAGGACTTACCCAGCTCTTGGGACAGCTGTGTTGCCTGGGTGCCCAAACTGCCCACACCTGCACCAGGATGGGGGCATCGCAATGTCCCTGGAACACCTGAGATTGCCCTGGGCAAAGTGCCACTTTGCCAGGTCATGCCACATGGCACCAACCTCTCCCTGCTCTCTGCATATTTGGTGGTGGGACAGCGACGAGGACCAGGGCTCGCTCTGGCTTCCAAAGTGACATCGCTCAGGCCGTGGGGACCGGGCAAAGCCTCTAGGCTACCACAGGCTGGGACCCGCTGAGCAGAGGATGCAGCAGAGGCAACACAGCAGGCTGGCTCCGTCTCTGTCTTGTTTTGTAGGAGTCCTATGATGTCCCACATGCCTGGGGGCTGCTGGCAGCTGTGTCGGGGAGAACGGAGCGAGCAAACCAGCCGCTGGCCAGGAAAACAAGGCGCTGTCTGATGTGCCGATGCCCGAGAGCTGCTCCCAGCACATAAGGAAGAGCCAGAGTGGAACGCTCGTCCCACTCTAGACCCGGAAACACCGGGCAGCTCTCGGCTGGTCTGGCCCCAAAGCACAGGCCGGGTTGAGTTTAAAACAGGAGACAGGGGGTGGAGGGACAGGACACCAGGGTCCTACTCCTGGCTCTGGCCTGCTGTGTGATGGCAGGCGAGTTACCACCCCTGCCTGCCTCAGTTTCCCCATCTGCAGCATGGACACACTGACATGTGTAACGGGAACCAGGGCAGCGGAGTAGTGGGATGGGGCATTTGGACTGCAGCCAGACATCATAGGACTGGGGCCTGAAATACAGCTCTGGGGTTTTGGTTCTGATTGAGCCTCCTCAGCTGCAGCATCCAAGGCCCCCATGCTCTGTAGGGTATTCAGCCTCACAGACTCCCTGCCTAGGGTAGGGCAGTGCCATTTCCCCACCTCATACAAATCGGGAAACCAAGGCACAGCACCTGAGTGGCTCATATTCAATGTCATAAGATGATCCTCTAACTACCTTTTCACAGCTTCTTGCCCAACCTGGTGTGTAGCTCCAAGAACAGGATCGGGTCCTGGCTAAGTAATGCCCTTTGACTTTCCGCTCAGTTCCCTTGTCATTAGGCCCACTAGGTAACAAGATGTCTGTCAGCATCACTTGCGTTTGAACGGGCTTTTCCCCAGCGGTCTCCTAGAGAAGGAGATTTTCTTTTCTCTCTTGCCACCCCCAGAATCTCAGGGTGAATATGCAGCTGGGGGGACCAGGCAGCGCAGATGACTGGGTTTGCCATCAGCTGGAGGTTCATCTCTAGATTTGTTTGTCCTGGTTTTACTCCAGTGTAAAAACACTTTCTTATAGTAAAGGGAACTACCCAACATCCACCTGAGTTCTACTGTGATGCGGAGAGCTGGGGGCACGTGTTTTGCCATGCTGCGTAGCTAATCAGCAATCTGGACACGCCCTCAGTCATTTCACGGCACAGGGAGTCCTGAATGCTTGTTTTGTTAAAGCATGGTGGTTAGAAAACTCATGGGGCTAGAAACATGCTTGTGCCCTGTATACGTACCCCGGGATAAATCAGGCGTGGTCCCTCTGCAGGAATGGGCTGTGAGGTCAGGCCAGTTGCCCTCATGTGTTTTGGGAAATGGATTTTCCCCACTGCAGCAGCCTGGAACTTGTGAATCATAGAATCATACATAGAATCTCAGGGTTGGAAGGGACCTCAGGAGGTCATCTAGTCCAACCCCCTGCTTAAAGCAGGACCAATCCCCATCTAAATCATCCCAGCAAGGGTTTTGTCAAGCCTGACCTTAAAAACCTCTAAGGAAGGAGATTTCACCACCTCCCTAGGTAACCCATTCCAGTGCTTCACCATCCTCCTAGTGAAAGTTTTTCCTAATATCCAACCTAAACCTCCCCCACTGCAACTTGAGACCATTACTCCTTGTTCTGTCATCTGCTACCACTGAGAACAGTCTAGATCCACCCTCTTTAGAACCCCCTTTCAGGTATAGGTGAACTCTGCAATACCGCGACGAGCGGGGTCCAAAAAAATCGACTGTGGTAAACGCAGGGTCACGGTATTGCGGGGTTCCACTGCATCAAAGCAGTGCCTGCTGCCGCCATCGGGAGCCCCGTGCGCCCCGCGTTATAAGCGAATTCACGTTGTCGCGGGGTGTGGTATTGCGGGGTTCTATTGTAGTTGAAAGTAGCTATCAAATCCCCCCTTATTCTTCTCTTCTGCAGACTAAACAATCCCAGTCCCCTCATCCTCTCCGCATAAGTCATGTACTCCAGCCCCCTATTCATTTTTGTTGCCCTCTGCTGGACTCTTTCCAATCTATCCACATCCTTCTTGTAGTGGGGAGCCCAAAACTGGACACAGTGCTGCACATGAGGCCTCACCAATGCTGAATAGAGGGGAATGATCACGTCCCTCGATCTGCTGGCAATGCTCCTACTTATACAGCCCAAAATGCCGTTAGCCTTCTTCGCAACAAGGGCACACTGTGGACTCATATCCAGCTTCTCATCCACTGTAACCCTGGGTCCTTTTCTGCAGAACTGCTGCCTAGCCATTCAGTCCCTAGTCTGTAGCAGTGCATGGGATTCTTCCATCCTAAGTGCAGGACTCTGCACCTGTCCTTGTTGAACCTCATCAGATTTCTTTTGGCCCAATCCTTTAATTTGTTTAGGTCCCTCTGTATCCTATTCTACCCTCCAGGGTACCTACCACTCCTCCCAGTTTAGTGTCATCTGTAAACTTGCTGAAGGTGCAGTCCACACCATCCTCCAGATCATTAATGAAGATATTGAACAAAACCAGCCCCAGGACTGACCCTTGGGGCACTTCACTCGATACCAGCTGCCAACTAAACATGGAGCCATTGATCACTACCTGTTGAGCTCGATGATCCAGCCAGCTTTCTATCCACCTTATAGTCCATTCATCCAGCCCATACTTCTTTAACTTACTGGCAAGAAATCTGGGAACCAGGAAGTGAAAATGAGCAAGCAAACTCTGTTCTCTTGGCTGAGTGGGATGCAAACAGTCATGGATCCACTCTGACCTGCTGCAGCTCCTTTCTATAGTGACCCAATCAGGGCCAAGACCCCACTGCGCCAGGCACTGTACAAGCACATGCAGGCACAGTCCTCGCTCCGAGGAGCAGCCGTGAGCATAAACCTCCTGCAAAGTGAGGCACATGGCAGGAAAGTGACTCACCTAAGATCATTGGTGCAGCTGGGATCAGAACCCAGGTGTCCAGGCTCCTAGCTCAACTCACTAGGCTGCACTGTTACCAGATAAAAGTAACTGGGAACAGGTGTGGAACAGTGGGCATAGCAGAGACCTTGGGTCTATTCCCAGCTCTCTCATAAACTGGCTGGGCCACCGTAGTTGAGTCTCTGGCCTGCTCTGTGCCTCAGTTTCCCCATCTCTCAAGGGGAGATTATGGCACTGCACCACTCCCTGGCACTTGTGGGATGAGCCTGCTGGAAAACTTCCATTGAAACATTTTTTCCATGGGGAAAATACCGTTTTGATAAACCAACATCTGTGAAATCGTAACAGTTTGGACCAAACTTCACTGGTTAAAAAAAAAAAGGTTGAAAAGTTCCGAATGGGACTGTTGATTTTTCATTGTGAAACACCGCTTTGTTGGGAACTGTGCTACGTTTTCTAGCAAAACCAGAATGAACCACATTTCTCAGAAGTTGCCATGGAGACTGGAACATTTCGATGGCCCCAAACCAGGGTCTCCAGAATATCATTTCTTGGAAAATTTCCAGTGGTTTTGGAATCTCCCCTGAAATCTCGCTTGTTTTCACAGGTGGAGGAATCCGGGGGTCGACCAACTCTGCTATGCTACATGCCCTGTGTCACACGCGGCAGAGGAGGGCAAAGCAGGACTTGTCTCCCCAGGCATCTCTGAAGGTTTTGTGAGCAGTGGCGCATCTGTGGTTGTTTCAAGCACAAACCCAGGGGGCTGTGGCTGGGGGCTCAGGCAGGGGGCTCTGGGAAGGGTCAGACGCTGAGGAGCCGGGCTTCCCTGAGTCCTAGCTGAGCATGTGAGTAAGCAGCAGAACCGACCCAGGAGTAGGTGCACGCTGGGCTCTGGAGGGGGCTGCTCTCAGGGCTGAGTTGGTTCAAGGCTCAGTCACCCAGCCAGGGCACTCAGGACTGTGGTTTGCTGTGCCTATAAAACCACCTCAGTACCGGAGCCCATGAAAGCAGCCAGCCTAGGGTGTCATCCCACCTGCAAAGGAACACCCTCCACAGCGCCAACCCCACAAATAGGACAGGAGAGCTTGCTGCAGACCGGATACCACAGTGACGGTCACATGATAGCTAGCTAGATGGTACCCTCCCCCCTCTGCCTATATCCATCTGGCCCAGCTGGTGGCCCCCACCCAACCAGTACCCCCCACTCATACCCATCCTGTCCAGTCGATGCCCCCCAGCTCTCCATCCCCACCCCCCACAGCCATTTGTTCCCACCTTGCCCCCCTGGCATTCATTCCCACTCTTCTCCCCCTGTATTGGAATCTGGCACTGCCCACATCAAGGAAGATGATGCTGTGCCTGTGTGGACGGTGTGGGATGGGCAGGGCGCTGCTTTCAGAGACATGTGACTGAGATGAGCATCAGCTTCTCGTGACCCACAGACACCTCCCAGCTGGAAGCTGGCAGGGCGGTGATCCCAGGTCACCCCGCAGCCTGGCACACAGTGGCCAAGTGCCCAGCTGGTTGGGTGGCCTAGTGGCTACGTGTTCCCAGCGCCATTGAACTCAGCCCCCGAGGTGAGCAGCAGCGCTAATCTCTCTGGTCACACAGGCTGGAGTTTTATTACCACGCCAGGGTCTAAGCTAGGCAGGCCTTTCTCCTCTCCCTGGCATGTGGCCCTGTGAGTGACAGCTGCCCCAGGGCCGGCATTGGGGGATCCTTCTGAGGGGCCACATAGGGACCCCAGCCACTGAAAGGCTTCTGGGGTCCACTGCCCATAGGGTAACTGTGGGCAGGTGGTGTTTGGAGGCACCCAGCGGTGGAAGGATGGACTAGTGGTTAATCCCCGGCCTGGGCTGTGGCCAATCTGGAGTCAGCAGGCAGCTGTGGCACAGATTTTGTGGCTAAGGGGTCTCAGTTCCCCATCCACACAATGGGGCTAAGGCCCTTGTCCATTTAGGTGGCCTACTCCTTGGGGCCGATGCCGGCTCTGGTATGGGTGCGTACAGGGCCTGGCGCAAGGGGGCTGGGTCTCAGGAAGCACCTGGCAGGATGGTAGGACGTGCCCTGGAAAGCTGCACTACTGGGTCATTTCCCCTCCCTGGCTGCAGGGACCTCCCGCCTCTCTCGCTCAACGGAAAATCGGCTTCTCAGAAGTTGCGGGTGGCCCTGGAGTCAACCCGGCCTTGGCTGCCCTCGCTGCTTTGTTTGAACAGTTGTGAGCGGTGCCACAACCAGCAACGACTCGGGGGAAAGTCCACAGCCGTCAGTGGCGCCGCTGCTCCCGCCAGTGGGGAATGGGAGGGCAGATCCATGAGCTCCTCAATAAGGAGCCTAACAAGGAAGTGGGAAGCAGAAGATGCCAGGCAGCTGCCCCCTTTACCCATCACTGCCAGCCACCAAGCAGTTCCTCAGCCCCACAGAGAACCAGGAGGTTGCTGACTGGGTGACCTGCACGGCTGGGGCAGCTGGGCAGACCAGCCAGCAGAGCTACCCAGCACTTAGCGGTTATGCGGGCACCCCAGGGTGCTGGTCTGGTCTTCTGATTGCTTCTGTCAGCACTGGGGGGATCCTCACACCTCATAGAGAGTGCGTGTGGGGAAGGGGCGTAGAGGGCGATCACTGGCTCTGATGCCGCTTGCAGTAATGCCAAGCCCACCTGCTGGAGTCATGATATTGGCTTAAAACCCCAGGGTGTCTCAGCAATACGTGCTGGGCTCTGTTTGCCTTCTGTTTCCTGAGCCGTTAGGGAGCAGTTATTAAGCTTTCCCTGCAAGTGAGAGGGCCAGAAACATCTTTCTTTCCCCAATGCAAGCGGAGATTCGGCCCCTAATCACCTGACTCCTGGAGCTGGGGCTTTAGAAAACCCCCTTATCACAGAATCAGAGCCATAAGGTGAACTGTGAGCTCACATTCCAGAGCTGGAAGCTGGGGAGGACTGTGAAGGCTCAACGAATTGCATGGACACAGGCAGCCGGTTTATACGACCCCTACAGAATTTGCTAACAGGGAGACAATTCTCTGTTCAGTTCTCTAGGTTAGTTGGGAAAGGCCATGAAAATTACAGGGAGTTGTTTCCAAGGTAGTGGCTGATTCTGGAGTGTGCAAGCCGGGGGACCTGCTCAGAAGGGCTCAGCATCCTTCACCCCAGCAGGAGCAGCAGGTGCAAATCAGAGGTGTCTCGTAGATCTTGATTTGAGTACTGTGGAGCCAGGACTGGTCTGGAGCGTGTGTCTGTCACGTAGGTCTGAGTCTTCATCTGGATCCATGCACTTGAGTGTGAATGGAGGAGGGGGTGTCTATTGGATGTGGCTTTGAGTTCCCCTGTAAGCTGGTGTGTGTGTTTACAATGTGTTGCCCTTCTGGGCCATCCAGATAGCTGTGATGGCCAAGTGTCAGCCACTCCCAGCCTGGACTGAGAAAGCCTGCGGCCAAAACTGTAGCCTCAGCAGCGTGGCCCATGCCAAAGAGAGAGGCAGGGGGTCCCAGTGGGTCTAAAAATGCGCTGATTCAGGAGGCCTGGGAACCACAGATCAGTTAATCTGTATCTACGCCCCCTCTGCTCCAGATGCATGGAAGGGGAACAGTCAGCACAGGTCGGGGACACAGTGCCAAACCGGAGCTGGGCAAAGCACACGAACCGGGCACTGCCAGGGAGATGGGAAGAGAAGGTGCATGTTCCCGATGGACAAAATCAAAGGGGCAAATGCCAGGACAGGAACCGGGACTTGTAATTCTATTTTGTTCCAGATGGGTTGGTATCCTGCCCTCCTTGCTGTGGCATCTGAGTGCCGGTCAGTCATTCAGCAGGTGATGTGGCTGGCATCTGTCGTGTGTGGTCCGCTCTCTCTCACCTTTCCGGGGGATGGGGGCGGGGGCTGCGTGCGCTGTAGAAGAGCTGGGTTTGGCAGCATTTGGTTTGATTAGTCCACACTGTTTTGATTAGACAGGGTCCTTGGGCCACAGAAGTGACGGTGCTGAGCCCAGATCTGCCCCGGACCTTTGGGTAGAGGCAGGGACTCAATGTGCCAGCAGGAGCCCATCTCACTGGTGTGTGGCTGCTTTCGATAGCAGCTGAGGTTCTCTGAGTGCTGTAAGTGTTGCGCCCAGCTCTGGTGCGCGGCTGTATTCTAGCCGAGAGATGATGGAGACGTATAACTCCAGCCAGGTCACCGTGACAGGGCAACCCTGCCTAGCACACTTTCCAGCAGCAGGATGCAGCATGACAGGTGTTTCCAGCCTCAGTTTCTCTTCCCGGCCCCACCATGCAAGGAAGAGTCACTCAAAGCTGGCCTCCGAACCCAACATATCAACCAACCCCCGGGCCGTTGTCCCACAGAGAACTCCATGCTACTCCACTTCCCACAGGAAAAACCCATTCCCCTCTACAGGAGCCTGGCCTCCGAATCTGGAGCAGCACCATGTTCCCTGGCCACGGCCCTGTGTGGGGGAGGGGAATTGGGGCCTGCTGTGGATGCGGGGGCGAGAGCTGGTGGAGGAGCAGACAGAGCGCTGAGTTGTGCCGTGCCGAGGGGTGTCAATCGCAGCTCTTGGGTGGAGATATATTTGGCCCCTGCCGTGTTTGTCTCCAGGGAGTACTCCCTGTGTCTGGCTGATTGCTCAGGGGCAGCTGGAGGCCGGGAGGGCACCGTAGACTCTCGTCTCTGCCAACGTGCTGGCATTGTGCCATCAGAATCACTGATGGCATTGGGATCCCAGCTGGGCCCAGCCACCCACAGGCCCTCTACCCATCCCTGCCCCTGTCAGCCAGCACGGCCACAAAGTTGCGCAGCAGCTCAGACAGGGTTAGCCCCTGACAGCAAGCGTAACACCCTCAGCATGTGTGTCCACCGAGCGTGTGAATACCAAGTGTGTGCATGCCCCTCACACGCCTCTATCTATTCATCCATCCTCACACACCAGCCTCTATCTATCCATCCATCCATCCCCATACTTCCCCGTTCTCATCATTGGATCTCACTCACCTGTCCAAGCTCTCACATTGCTAGGAGTTAAGTTTCTGTCCTTTCCCATTTGGACCCACACAGGCCAAAGAGCAGATTCAATCCCCAAGTATGGGCCAAGCTTCCTCCCAGCCACCCCCCGGCGTGAGGAATGTAGAAAGCTTCACTCACAGGAAGAGGAGGATGCCGGTGTTGGCCATGGCGTAGGCCAGCCCCAGGATGCCGCTGCCCATGATGGCGTTGCTGAGGTTAAACACGGACATGCCAAAGGAGGTCTTCCCTTCGAACTGCACAGATGGGACACAGCAGGTCACGCACCACAGCTGGGCATAGCCCCCCCCGCCCCGTGTCCCCAGCTGGAAATACCCCCATGTCCCCCAGTACCTGTCACTCACACAGAGCGATGCCTTCGGAGTACCACAGCTAACCCTCTGGCTGCGGAAATATGGGGCCCCAGCCCATCGGCAGAGCCTCTGGGCTACTACCATGTTACTGGTACCAGCACCTCCGTCACTGCCCAGGGTACATTCCTCCTTTCTAGGGGCTGTTATTTCCTTTGTAATCCCTCGTCCTCAATATCCTGTCTCCTTGCCCTAAGCTGCTGCACCCCCCTGGGAAGAAGTCCTTAGGGGTCCCCGCTCCATGAGAGCCCCACTTCCAGAGCCTGGCTCTTCAACTCCAGCTATAGTCGCTCCTGCTCTTAGATCTAGAAGGTCACGCTGTGACGCTGGCACATCAGGGGCCAGCTCATGCCAAGGCCCCTAGGTGTCGACTGACCCATGACAAGCACACAGCTGGAGCCAGCCTGACCCCCTGGGCGTTAGCCTTATTAACCTCGGTATTAGCGTTATACAAATGGGCTTAGTGGTTGGACGTGATGGAATGTTGTGAGTCACTGCCGGCATTAATCTGGTTTGTCCCACACTAGGAGGTAACAGGGAAGTGTTTGCTCTGAAACTGGCAACCACCAAACAGGAGGGAAGCATTAACCGGTGTGAATGGAGTGTGAACGGGAAGTGTCAGCTCCAGCACAACCACGAAGGCCCAGTGACACCAGCTGAGCATCAGAGGAGGAAAGATTTCTGATTGCTGCCCGCTCCCACAAGAATTCCTCCCAGCAGCTGAATTTGCATCTTGAAGCAGAACGGGGGAAGGACTAAAAAGCCCTGACAAGGAGGAACTGGATCTTTTATACTGCTTGAACTCAGAGGGGCGAGGATTACTGGGTATAAGCAGGAGATTCCCAGTGCTTAGCCCGGGTTAGCCGCAAAGGACAGATAGAGCCTGCGTATCAGAGACGCTTCTATTACTCTTTGAAGCATAAGACTGGAATTCATTTGGGTGTGTCTGTATTTAGCTGCTTTAACATCTCAAAGAGCTCCCCTCTCTCCTTTTCCTAATCAATACACCTGTAGAGCCGTGATACTCCGAGATCAGCTGTTCAGGAGCCAAATTAGGGAGCCGTATGACCCAAAAAAGCCCCAGTCATGAATTCCTTGTTTCATTGATTAACAAACTATTCTCACAGCACAATGACTGGCCAAGTATTCCACAGTCGGTTAATAACACAGTAACAAGCATCCTGATCGGTTACTAGCTTGGCTTGGTTAATAATGAAATCACACGGGGCTTTAACATCATGTGCTATGAACAACCACAGGAGACACACTGAAGAGCCACTTGCATCTCCCGAGCCTCACTCGGATTATCACTGCGCTAGAGAGTTTATTACAGGACTGGCTACAAACGCTTTCTATAGGTGAGATCTAAGGCACAGGCGCCAACTTTCTAATGTTCTGGGGGGGTGCACCCCCTTGCTCCACCCCAGGCCCTGCCCCCACTCCATCCCTGCCCCCAGACCTCACCCTGCCTCTTCCCGCCCCACTTCTCCCCATCCCCTGCCCCGAGCATGTTCCACCCTCGCTTCTCCCCCATCCCTCCCAGTGCCTCCTGTATACCACAGAACAGCTGACTGCAGCGGGTGGAAGGTGCTGAGGGGTTGGGGGAGGTGCTGATAGGCAGGGCCTGCTGGTAGGTGGGAGGCATTGGTGGGAGACACTGCTAGGGGGGCTGTCAGCACCCACCATTTTTTTTCCGTGGGTGCTCCAGTCGGTGCCTATGGTCTATGGTGCAATTGACCTGGGGTAAGTGATTGGTCCCTTGGGACTGGGAGTAACCTGACTATTGCTGTGATCCTCTGTCACAAAGGCAGACTCGCCTGGGTGGCAGGATAGACCAGAGGACCCCAGGGGGTGGTCGGTGACTCCAGGCTTAGCCTGTTCTAGCGCCTCAGGAATTCACACTTAGATTTCACCAAGTGTAGAACTCACAGCCAGTTATGATTGGTGCTCTGCTCTTGTGCCCTTGCAGGGCAGCCCGGCACCTGGCTCAATCCCTGGGGAGCAGGCCAAGATGGCAGCCATCATGTCCATGTAACAAGCCCACTTGCCCTCCCCCTGGGGTCACCAGCACTAAATGCAAGAGCTCTGATCATTTGAGCTAGGGGAAAAATTCCACAAGCTGTGAGCAGCAGTGGTAGGCTTTTATCCTCTAGGTGGACCAGCCACTACAGGGCAAATGGGTCACTCATGCTAAACTGGAGGTTTATGGTGAAACCAAAGAACCTGGGAGATCTCTCCAGCTCTCTCTGAGCTCAGGGATCAGCCCATCGTGGCAGAGGGATGGACCTGGATTTCGGACTACTACTCCCCTGCCCTGCCCCCGCTCTGCAATGAAGGGCAGAGGGTCTGTGCCCTGCCTGAGGGCCAGGCTATTGGCAAGCAGCGCGAGGAGGTGCCAGGCTGCAGTCACCTCGCCAGCCACTCTCCTGCCCGGACTTACATCTGTGAAGTGGGTCTGCTTCTTGTCAGTTCCCTGGGGCAGGAACTCCTCCATCTCCGCCACGGTGGGCTGGGGATCTTCAAATCTGGAGCAAGGCGGGGGCGGGGGGAGAGAAGAGCCATAAACCACCCACCACAGTGGGGTGCTCCCTCCCGGTGGCACCACCTGGGCTGCCCATGCGACTTCCCAGGCTACAAGGCAGAACAGGACCATGCCACTCCATCTCCTCCCATGGCTCCCGCTCCAGGGTGCTCTGCTGGCCAGGAGGTTCCAGCCTGCCCCTGGGGAGCCTTATCTCTGATGGCACCCTGTGGAGGGGGGACGGTACAGCAGAGGGTCCTGAGTGACTGGCACCGATCCCTCACTCTCCTCCAGAACCAATACTCCAAGGGGTTCAATGTGCCCCAGAAACACAATCCCCTCCAGGCGGGGTGAGCACTAGGATCCCCTGGGGAAACTGAGGCAGGGGGGGCTGGGACTTGCTCACCACCACCCCACAAGGCAGCAGATCCCAGGTCTCCTGTGTCCAGTCTTAATAGACTAGCGCAGCTCCTGGCTGCACTGGGGTGTGTGATCCCATCATTCTCCTCCTTGGAAGCAAATTCTTCCCCAGGCTCAGGCTGGAGCCGGCCCGTTGAGGTCAGACTGCACCATTCAGCTTAGCACCCCTCTCCCCCCTCCCTTGCCCCGGGCCTGCTTGAATCCCTCCATGCTGTCATTCAGCCGGGCTCCCCATCAATCCACCTCGCCAGCCACTCAGTCCTTCTGGGCTTCTGGCTCTCCTCTGAACGTCCAACAATGGGGCCTTCTCGAACAGAGGTGCCAGAACACCACATGAGATCCACGGGGCTGCTCCACTGAGCCCCTAGACAGGGAACAGCCCCCAGCCCACTTTGTTTTCTTGGCTGCCTGTTGCAGAGCCGTGGGGGGGGGGCATGGGGCAGGAGTGGGGGCATTGGCAGAGTTGGGGGGTGTATGCAGGAGCCCAGGGTTGGGCTAGCAGGGGGCTGCAGGTGGGAGTGAGGAGCACCGGCAGAGCGGCGAAGGGGACACTTGCATGGCACCTGCCTTTGCTGTGCCTGGATGTGGCGAGGGTTGCTAACTCATTCCCCACCAAGGGCAGGAAGACAGAATGACCCTGTTCCTCAGCTGGATTTGGCCCACGCGCTGGGGTTACCTGGCATTCCCCACCAAGGGGATGGCTGAGGCGTTCACAGCGTATTTCCCGTTGGGCACCAGCTCCACCAGCTCTGTCTGGATGGGGATCGTCGCGGGGTCCATCTCTGCCAGCCGGAGGGATACCGGAGTCACTGGGGCGACGGCACTGGCTGTAGGAAGGAAGGAAAGTCAGTCGCGCTCCTTTGGAGACCCTGGAGATCGGCGTCTCCCCGTGGGGCTGGGCCAGGCCGCAGAGCGCAGATGGGGCTCAGTGGGGCTGCGAACACAAACAGAACAACATGTGTCCGGGCCATGGGCTTGGAGCTTGACCTGCCCAAAATCCCACCTTGGACTGGCCTCCAGGTCTAAATCGGTCTCCACCTGGGCATGTTGAAATGCCAACGGGGTCATGCACCAGCCTGCTGCCATCCAGCCACCCTCCCTTCCCAGTCGGCAGCCACAGAGCCAGGCTAGCCACAGGGTCCCAGGGCTACGGCACGGGGGGTGTCTACATTGACCCTTCCTGGCCCTGCTGCTAAGGGGCCAGCAGCTCGAAGCCGACACACCCAGGGGCTTCCCCATGGGCTCTGGAAGGAAATCTCGCTGGGGGCTGGTGAGAGCTGATGAGCTGCCTGGCACGGAAGGGCTGAAGGTTAGCATTTGCGTCCCCCACCCTTCCCCGAACAGTTGTGGTCTCAGCCGGATCCCTGCGATTGCTCCTCCGCCAGCTTGGAAGGGGCAGAGCCAGCAGCCTTGGGAGGCACCAACCACCAAGCCCATCACTGGGAGAAATGCTCCCCCGTCCCCGGGCGGTGCACAGCGTGGCACTGCCCTTACCTGCCCCATGCTGGGCACAGCAGGGAGAGAGGAAAACCTGCTCGGTACCACTGGGTTCCAGTGGCACCCGGGTGGAGGGAGGATGTTGCCCTGCTGTGAGAGGCCCTCAGAGACAGTCTCCGGCTGTCATGGGGGCAGTGACTATTAATCAACAAGGACCTTGCTTCCCCCAAGCCGCACAGTCAGTGGCCTCTTTAGCTGTTATGTCTGTGCAAAGGGGCTGCCCCCGGTCAGCGTGCTGTGGGGACTGGGCCTTTAAAAGGCTGAGCTTCTCAGTGCCCCACATGCACTCTGTCTGGGAAGCTCAGCCCTTAAAGCCCCAGCCCCCCCGCCCCAACAAATAGGGTGCACTTGCCCTTCAAAAGTGCCTGGCTGGTTCAAGGGCAACCAGCAGGGCTGAGGTGCATGACAGCATGACGGGCAGGGCAAGAGGGCATCGGATCCAATGGCGGCATGACCAAGCACCCCAGCCACAATGGCGGTTATGTCCAGGGCAGCATCTTGTTTGCTGATAAACTGGGGCGCCAGCGCTGGGCATCCCCACGCCCCAGAGCTTTGGATCTGGATGCAAATCCACCTCCCAGCCCTGCCCTAAGGGCCAAGCTCTGGCCAGGGACTTCGGCGTCCCTCCTGTCTGGTACAGCCCCAGGGCAATGCTGTGTTTTGCTCCGCTGGCTGCCCTGCGTGTGGGGATCTGCAGTGTCCGGGGAGCTGCTGGCTGGATTTCTAGCCGATACAGGATCCTGCTGCGCTCCCTGGCCCGAAACTACTCATGTGGTGCTGCTGCACACTGCTGAACAGCTGCCATGGCCAACCAGGGGTGGCCCCATTTCAGCAGTGGGAGAGAGACACCGACAGCGTTCAAAGCGCTGGGTGTGGAAACAACAATACTGCTTTGCACGGCCCAGCATCCTTCATGCGAGGGTCTCCCCGGGCAGGACAAGCGTGAAGCAATTTCAGCCCCCAGCAATTAGCTTCCCATTGGCTCTTTGCCGTTGAGCATTCACATGGCAACGTCGCTGGGTGTGGTACAGACCAGGCGCGGTGCAGACCGGGCGCATGAGTTCCTGGCTGCCGGCCTGGCTCAGGTTCTGACTCTGGACGGTGTGGGGGAGGCCATGGCAGGGGGGCTGAGCGGAGGGAGCTGGCCCATCAGCCAAGGCAGCCCCTCTCCTCTGCCCCCCATTTCACTCTGGGCTAGTGTGGGCTGATCTTTGCTCAGCTTCCTGGCTTCTAGGCTTCCTGGCGCTGTCCATGCACCACCCTGCCCTGTGCCTCAGTTTATCCACCTGTTTGACTGGGGATATTTCCATTGCACAGTGCTTGGAGGTCAGTGAGTGGGAACTGGCTGGGCAGTGCTAAGGGGCAGGGATGGCCCAGCCCGACAGCAGGGGCTGGCATTTCAAACACCACTGGGATGGGTCCCTTCAACAGCTGACAGCCACTGGGGGGCAGAAATGGAAGAATAACGCCCCCTTCTCCCCACCCTTGTGAGCAAGGGGAGACCCTGTGTGTCCCCCTTTCAGCAGCACCCATCGCACCCCGGCTGGTATGGAAATGGTTCAGCGCTAACGAGAGACAGAGGATTAATAGTCTCCCTGCTGAGGCTGGCAGCAGCCTGCCTCGGTGCCAGCCAAGGAGTGTGGGGAAGCTCCAGGCCAGCCAGCAGGGGCAGGAAGGGAGAGGAACTGGAAACAAGGCCTTGGCAGAGGCCGTTCGCCGGGCTCTGGGGCCGTGAGTGCGGGACGCCTTGGCAGGCAGCACAATGTTCCCTCTGTGGGACCCTGCACGCTTCCCCGCCAATCGCTGGGAAACGGCTCACACTGACAGTGTGTCTTTATGGGCTGCTGGTTGCCGGCAAGGGGGAGCGTCCACCCTGCCCCCTGCCTTGGGCTGAGGGGGTCGGGGGGGTTGTGGGTTTGTTTCTGCCAAACATCTTTGGAAAATATGGTTATTATTAAAATAACTTTGTGGCTGCCCTGGGTCTTTCAGTTCAGCGAAGCGGGGTCTCAGGGTGACGGCCATAGACAGGGGAAGGGCAGGAGGTCTGGGGTCATTTCTGGCTTTGCCATAGACTCCCTGTGGGACCTTCAGGCCCCATGCTTCAGTTTCCCCATCTGGCAAACAAAGATAATAATCTTTCCTCGGCTTGTCCCGGCTAGTCAGCTAGCAAGGTCCCTGGGGTAGGGGCTGGCTCGCACTGCAGTGCCCGGATGCTGCTGTCATACAAATAAATGAAGGATCCCAAAGCACTCTAGGAATGTAACAAGGAGATAACACAAGCAATTTGCTAAGACTGCATCAGTCATCACTGAAATGTAGCTACCTCTGGAGCGGAACAAAGCCACTGGGAGCAGGTGGAGGGGCCCATCTTTATCCGCAGGCACATGGCCCTGCACCTCATCCCTCCCTCAGATACCCCCATGGTCTGTTCGTTCCTTGGCCAACACTTCCAACAAGGGGGCAATTAGTGCCAGCATGGGTGGCAGGCATGGCCATGGGGACCCTTGTCTGTCAGGAGCTGGGACCTTGTGAACATCGCCACCAGCTACTAAGACCTTCCAGTCACCCCCATCAGAGCCAGTGCCCCAAAGACCCAACGCTCCAGCTCCCTGCTTCCAGCCCCTGAGCCATACAGGGCCCACCCCAGCTACGTCTGCTCCAGTTAGACAATCTGGCCACCCCCGCTTCCTGGATAGTGACACCCTACTCAGCTAGTCTGCGCTCACACAGAGCAGCTGCCAAGGACCTGCCCTGGAGCTCAGGCTTCTGGTGATTAAAAAGCCACTTGAGGAAGGACTCAAACAAGCCCATTAATCGGTGGGGAAAGAGCTCGAAAAGGCAGACTTGGGAGAGATGGGAATGTGCCCTGGGGTCCAGCTAATATTCTCTGTGTCTCAGCTTTCGTCTTCTTCCTTTAGCTCTGGGGTTTATAGACTCTACCATCGGCTGCAATTGCAAGGACCCCAAAGAATGTCAGACAAGGACCCGCCAGAGGTAATGACTACTTCAGCCTGTTTTCCACAGGGAGAAATTCACGTAGGCAGGGGTGGCTGCAGCCTGCCAAGGCAATAGGCACCCCCAGACTCCTTGCCCTGCTAAGGGGGCACTGACTACCCACAGCAACGCCCTGGCACTCCACCCCTAATCCCAGCCTGGGACGGAAGGGAGGGCGAGTCCATGTCACACTCACCTACAGTGGCAGCTCCCTTCCTGCAAGTGCCCCCCCTCCAGACTTTGTGTTGGTCCCACATGGTCACAGTGCCACTCCAGTTGGCCCGGCCACCCCGCCACCAAATCGAAGTAGCACTGCCACCCTCTGTGCCAGCTGTGAATGCTGTTCATTCCCATTTGGCATTCCTCAACCTGGGAACAGAGCTCAGATTCCCAAGGCCCCTGCTCTAACCACTGGACAAGGCTGCCTCTGTCATACTAAAGGCTGAGGAGGAGCATCAAGGTGTTTGTGGCGGGGTCTGTAGAGTGCAGCAACAATCTCAAACCAACTTGCAATAACCCTGCTGTTAAAACCATCTCAGGTATCACTGCGTGTCAGCTGGGGAAAGTCACCTGAGACGGACCCAAGTTCGCCCCCACATCCAAGTTCACACCAAGGGAGAACAACTGGTTATCATTAGAGGCTCTTCGTCTGGCAGGTGGTCCCGTGGGAAAGAGCCACAGATGGGCGGGGAGATCTGACTTCTGTTTTGGACCCTGCACACAACACTTCACAACTTGCTCGGTTGTTGGCTAGCCATTGCTGGAATCTGATCTCTCCCCTTTCCCGGCCCACGTGAATGCATGCCCTGGTAGGAGACCGACTCCAGGCCATCAGTGTAAGAAGCGAGGCCACAAAGATCATTCTGTCCAGGAGATCTCTCATTAGGGGTCGGGTGAGGCATGCTTGGGGCGTCTGAGCTTGCGAACAGAAGTCGTATATCAGGAAAGCAGCGCCTGTCAGTCGACAACCCAGCCCCTCCGGGGGGATGCAGCATTGCCTGCCAGCTAAGCCACCTTCGCTGGGGACACGTCCCTGATCTCATCTGCACAGGAGACATGGGGCTTTGTCTGTTCCCAGTCAGACAAAGGGCACAGACTAGGGAGCTGCCCATGCTTTGCCCATTGGGGCACTTGCCTGGCACCATGCCCAGAGAGCACAAGCCCTGCACTTATTTGGTATTAACTGGAGTCTGTTGCACGACTCTCCTGGTGAACGTACTGGCACGGCTCATGGGGACTACAAGTCCCAGTATACACTGTTCCACCTTGGGCCGCCCCGTGAGATGGATAAGGTAGTGATGCTGTAGAGGAGGCGTGAGGGGATGGGGGGTCCCTCAGCCCAACCGGTTGGTCTGGCCCCAAGCTCTCGGCTTGGTGGCAGGCGGCTTAGGAAGGGCTCTTTGGTCCAGGCTGAATCCAGCAGAGGGTCTGTGGCAATAGCCACAGTGGTTTGCAGAAAGGGGATGGGAGGCGTAAAGAGACAGGGGACTGCTGATGTGAAGCTCAGTGTGTGTACAGCACTGTCCACCAGAGGCCTCCAGAGCACCTGACTTCAGCCTTAGAGCCACCCAGGACTGCAGCATTCTTCCCCTTTGCCAGATGGGGAAACTGAGGCACACAGGAGCTGCCAGATTGGATCAGAGCTGAGGTCCATCCAGCCTAGCGGCCAGCACTAGCTGCATCAGAGGGAGGGGTAAGACCTCTGGAGTAGCAAATGTGGGATAGTCAGCCCCCACAGATCTCATCCTGGTCTCCCATGGTCAGAGACCACAAATCCTGAATCAGGGAGTTCAAGAGCCCTGCCAGAATGCGTGTGATCCTTGGGGCCACTCTGGCAATTCGTGTTCTCTCTATAAATGCTCAGTCCCTTTTCAAATCATGCTAAGTCCTCAGCTTCTGTGACCTCCTGTGGCGGTGAGTTCCACAGGCCAATTGCATATTCTGTGAAAATGTGTTTCCTTTCATCCATCCTGAATGTGCCACCTTTTGATGTAACTGCCTGTCTCTTGGCCCTTGCATTACCAGACTGGGAACTTCCAGCTCTGCCTTCCCTAGACCAGCCATTATTTTATATGCTTGTATCATGCCTCAGTCATCTCCCTTCTAAGGGAACAATCCTTCCAGTGGCCCTCTGTAGGAGAACTTTGCCAGACCCTGGGTCCTTCCCGTCACCCTTTTCTGCACCTCTCTTGCTCTGCCCTGCCCTTTGGAGCTGGGGTGTCCGCACCGGCATGCAGCACCCAGATGAGATCGCACCGTTGATCACACCAAGGCGTCAGAATGTTCTCCAGATCATTCTCCGCCCCATGCCTTACACCTCCTGCCTTCTCCTTTGCTTTGTCCACTGTAGCGGCTAGTTGAGCAGACACTTCTGCTGGGATGGCTGCAGTGGAGCCAGGTCCCTGTCCTGAGCTGATACTGCTAATACAGGGTGAAGGAGCATGGACGTGACTTCCCCATGGCCCCACAGAGAGTCTGGGGCAGAACTGGGCATAGAACTCAGGAGTCCTGCCTCCTGGCCCCCTGTTTTCACCACTAGCTCACACTCTCCGCCTGAGCCAAGGGCCAGGACTTAATATGCTTCCCAGCCTCTTGGAGTCTTGTGGTAGTGTGGGAACCGGGCCAGGCGTCTGCAGGAACCGGAGCTCCGGGGCAATTTCCAGACCCGTGACACCTGCTTTCATGGGCGCCTGATCTCTGTGACCCCCTCTCCCCATGCTCCCTCAGCCAGCATTGCACCGCCTGTGCCTTGCTAGCCCTGGCAGGGAAACTGAGGCCTCAGCTGATATCCAAGAGATGGGCCGGATGGAACTGCACCACTGCCTCTGGAGCTGAGTAAGGGTTGCGGGGGGCCCCAGGACACTCAATTGAGTTACCCCTTGTGTCTCAGGGAGGCCCTTGCCAAAGCAATTGGGAGAAGCAGAGCCCGCACGGCAACCCGCCAGGTGCACGTGAGCAGGGGATGAGCTCCTGCCTGGCCCAGGCTAGAGGGCTGCCCTGCATTGATTCTTGATTGACCCACAGCAGGGCTGGAGACAGCGCAGAGGAGGAGCTGAGCCCAGAAATCGGTCCCCATGCTAGCCCCTGCCCACATGGTGTGGGTGAAATACCACAGCTGCCCAGGATGGTGGGTGTGTTCTGCACCACGCCTGGCATGGCTGTAGCCAGCTAGGTTTGAGCAGCTAGATGACAGGTTCCGAATCTGAGCTGGGGCTGGTACGTGGTAGTTCATGCTGTGCCGTCTTTCTCTGGCCAGTGGGAGGGGAAGCCAGGGGTTGGGGAGTGGCTCTGCTGGGATTTGGGAAGCTTTGAAGAGTTCCATGCCCCATCCATAGCCAGTAACACCCCTCCCAGGGAGATCCAACCCTTCCCCCATCAGACTTCAGGCTCAGCCCTTCCCAAGCTCAGAACTCCAGCCTCGCCCCCTCGCTCGTTCTGCTTAACCAACCCCTTCTTGCTCCCATTTGCTCTCCACACCAATGCCAAAATTCCCTCCATCCTGGGCCAAGCCCCCCCAGCAGCTACTGCTGGCCCTAGAGAAGCAGCAGCTTCCTTCCCCTGTGGGACAGATCTAGCCCAGCCCCATCCGGCCACCCCTGAATATTCCCCTTAAGGAAAGTGAGCCACAGAGGTGCCAGATGATTGGCCCAACAAACTATGAGCCTATTGCAGCCCTTGGAATAGAAGCCATGCCTCCTTTTTCACAGTCCTGTGCCCTAGCTGCTAGGCCACACTATCTATAATGGTGCAAGGGCAGAGTTAAGGCTGTTCAGGCAGCCTTGACTTTGAATTTCCAAGCTAATATGCAGAGGGATTTTTTTTTTAAAGAAAACAACATTCCCTTGAAGATCACCCCAATTCCAGATACGCCTGCAAATTCAATACAGCTTCTAGCTACTCTGTGCGGCCACTGAGTGTTAGTGAAAGTACAGCAGCTCTCAGGGACTCGGCAGACAAAAGCTGGCAAACTGCAGCTCTGCTGAGAACTTAAGAGATTTTGAAGGTCAGAGGGGACCATAACTATCATCTACCCTGACCTGCCCACTACAGGCCAGCGAATTTCAGCCAGAGGTTCCTGCCCCGCATGCGTGATGCCTGGCTGAGCTGGGGAAAGACATCAGCTGCTGGACTGAAAGATGCCATGGAATGGAGAACCCACTGCACGCTGAAGGCAGCCATTCCCATGGGTAATTGCCTCCCTGCAGAACATGTGAGGCCCGGGTAGGTGATGAATGTACCAAACTGCTCTCAGAGCATCAGCACGAGGCAGCGAAACCAACTCCATTCCCTTCCCTACTGGGTCACGGTGCCACCTTCCCACTGCTCCTCATCCCCACCTAACCATGTCCCCGGCTGCAACCCCACCCCCACGACCTCTCATCCCCTCCCTGGCAACTGTCTGCCGCGTGACCACACAGCCCCTGAGGCCAAGTCAAAGAGCTGGGTCTCCTGCTGGCGTTAATGGGGGCGGGGGTGCTCTGCGGATTTCCCTCCAGAAGATCAGGCCCAGGATAGTTAGAAGGGGCAGAAAAACACCAGACCATCCCCCTGCTGCAGCAGAGCTGTGCCCTGTTACACCGCTGCCCTCTGCCAAGGCTGAGGCCTTGTAGGTGGGTTTCCCTGGCATCACTGATGCAGTCTGGGATTTTTCTTAGTGCCGTTGTTTATTTCTGCTCCATACGCCAGGCCTGGGATAGTGGTGGGCCCAAAAGGCAGGCAGACAAGGCCCTTGTGAAGGAAGCTCAACCCAAGCACCAACGCCCATAGCTCTGGAAGCAACCCTGCTCTAGGAATTGACTCTGTTTACAAAGATCTGTTCACAAATCTCCCCTGCTGCTTGCAACAGCTCCCCTGTGTGAACGCACATCACACAACTGCCAATAATCCACCATTCAACCAGTGCCTAAACAATACACAAAGCTCCATAGAACAGCACCACCTAAGGAGGCCTACCTGGCTTTTTGTCCAGTCTAGCTTCACATGACCCGAGCAATGGGACTTCCCCCCAACCAGGTGTTTTTCGTCATCCATCCCAGTCACAGCCTGGTGCCTTCCGCAGAGCTCATGATACAGAGGCCAGTGCTTCAGTTTCCCCACTCTTCTGTATCCTAGCACATCTCACTGGCCCTTCCTCTGACTTCCCCTCTCAGGCTTCGGTCTGTTTGTCCCAGTCCCCTCCCCACATATTATTTTCCTTGGGCCCCTTATGCCAAGCTCTGTCCCCCATTCGTCCCCAGCATGTGGTAGGAGAGCATTTTACTAGGTGCAGATTAAACTGTCATTGCCACTCCCTTCCCACAGCACTCACGGCTCAAATGCTCCTGTTTAGTGTCTGAGTAAAAGTTCCTTCTCCCAGGTTAGGATGATATTTCCTCCCAGCAGTTCAGGCAATACCAGCCCTCCTCTCCTTCCCTCCCCCATACTTCTCTGAATAGCGAGTGAGGGGCAGCGAGACCTATTTCAAACGCACCAGAGTGAATGTGATGCGCACAGATCAATTCCCCCTGCACCCCAGGTCTGTGTGAAATTCGCCATAAGACCAAATCCCTTTTCGCTGTCCAGCCGGGCCTCATGCGAGGGGAGTTTTGTTCCCTCATTGGCAGCCTTCCCAGAATGCAATTCACGCAGGCTTTCCGTTGGCGTGAATGTGGAAAAGAGAACGTCACCTGAGAGGCTGATGGGCCTTAAACGGCCATTTAAAAAACGGTTTGTCACAAGGGGAGAGAGGGAAAGGAGGAGAATCAATAAATCGATGGAACAGAACTGGAGGTGGAAACCTGTTTGCTTCGCCTGGAGATAAGAGGTTGTGGGACAGCCAATGAATCTAGCTCAGTGTGTGGAGCTGGAGCCGTGTACTGTGCTTTGCACGTGCCTAATGCTTCAGGTCCGTGTTTGTATTTGGGAGGGGGGAAGCTATGTTTGGGAGGGTGCACAGAATTGAATTTCTGGGTGTGGCACACACCTGTGTGTGGGGAAGTTTGTTTCCCCTGGGCCAGGGCCTGCAGGGCAGATGTGGCAGCTTTTGCATTGGTGTGGCATATGAAATGGTGCTGCTGGATAAGCGTGTGCGACAGCTAATTTGTGTTTGGGCGGCTCATGAAACCCTGGGTGTGTCTGTGTCCATCTGTGACGCCGGCTGGGCGGCCGAGCTGCATCATGTGTAGGTGGGAGACTCCAGGGTGTGGGTCAGTGTAACCGTGGGGAGACTCACCCTGTGGTGCCTCCTGCTGGTATGTCCAGGGAATTAGCTTTCCAGTTTCCAGAGCACCCTCTGCAGGCTGATGTCTCACTGCTAGCCACTGGGCCCTCGTCCCTCCCAGATCCCAGTGCCCTCTTCCCTGGGGTGCTCCACCCCTGCAGTACCCCCACAGTCTCAGGATCTCCCTTCCCCAGGTAACCCCAACCCCATAATCCCACTTTGCCTTAGCCTACTGGTGGCTACTACCAGTCAGCAATGAGCCCCCGCTCCCTGCGGCAGACTGCAGTATAAGAGCCAGTCATCACAGGCAAGGGGGTAGGGCCTGCTGTTTTCATCTATCACCTAGTACCTCTATGGGCCTCTGGTCAGGCCCTGCAGCCTGGGGAGTCACCATCCTGGAGCTCCCTTGCCCCTGTGGACTTTCCCCAGCCCTGCTTCATTCCCAATATCCTTTCTCAGACTGCATCCCTGCTCCCTCAACAACTAGAGAGAGACTACATATCTGCACACCAGCAGCCCTTTTATATGGACCAGCTGGGCCCTAACTGAGCACAGCCACAGCTGTAGCTGCTTTCCCCAATCAGCCTAGCTTCTCTCCTTGTCAGCCCTCAGCCCCAGCTCCCTCCAAGGGCTGGCTTTGGCCCTTTCTGGCAGGGAGCGGGTAGCCACCCGGCTACAGTCACAGAGCAAGGGACGTTTCAACCCTCCAGGGCCCGTTAAGAGCTCAGCCCAAAGCACCGCCCTGCCCCAGGAGACCATTCTAGGTGCTGCATGCGAGGACATGGTGGGAACTTCTGGCAAAGTTAATCGCCTTCCATGGCTCTGAGAGGACAACACTCCCCAGCCAATTGCTCTGGTCCACATGCCACTGCTCGTAACGGCGCCCGCTATTTTCATCTCCCCAGCCATCGAGGCATTTGCACTCAGCTCACCCCCAACCTCCTCCTTCTCCTCCCCTCCTGCTGGGAGTACTAGCACCCAGTGCCCAGGGCCTGAGGCTGTCAGTGGTGGTAGGGCTGGGGGTTCAGTTCCCAGCCTCCCTCTGGGACCTTGGCCAGCTCTTGGGGCGCCGGTAAATAATTAACTCTTAGCTCTGAAGCCTTCGTCAGCAGGGCTGGTGCTGTTGACCTGCGGCAGGAGCCCTGGGCCAGCTCTGTCCAGACACAAACACCCCCGCCCACACGCAGCACTGCTCCCCAAAGTCACCTTTCTGAATGTGGGTTAGAATCTTGTCTCGCCTTGTTCTCCCTGAAGTGATCAAAGACAACAGAGCTCTGCGGCTGATCCTCAGCCCCAGTTGGCAGCCCCTGCCCCCTCAATACTTCCCCCCAGCAACCGTGGGCTCCCCCCCGAGCTCTGCCAGTGCCCCTCGCTACTGATCCACAGCCCCTGCTAGCCCAGCCCTGGGCTCCCCCACAAGCTCTGTCGGTGCCCCTCACTTCCGACCCGCAGCCCATGCAAGCTCAGCCTTGGGCTCCCCCTTGCAGGTGAAAGGTGAACAGAGAATTATTTCAATAAACCCTGCTGTCAGCCCCTGCCGGGAACGGCAGCCCAGCACCTCTCCCATGTAGGGGAGCCTCCCACAAATCCCCTTCCCCCAGCTCCCAGCACAGCGGCCATGTGGGATCCTTGGAACCAGCCCGGAGCAGGCCCCTAAGTCTCATGCAAGCGCCAGGAGGGGCTCACTGCTTCTCTGGATGTGGCCCATTAGGACTGAACAAGAGGCTGACGTTGGTTCAGATCCTCCCAGGTCTTCAGGTGCCCAACTCCCATGGGTCACAGCAGGAATTTGGGCCTTTTCCCCTGGTTTCCCCTGGGCTTGCCCCAGGTGTGAGTGGTAACACCAGCCCCCATGCAGCGCCCACCCTCCCTCGTCACCAGTGGGCGAGGGAGGGGCGGCGGAAAGCCCATGAGTCCCTGCACATTATTGATCTGTTTGTTCCCTGCATAGCACGTTCCCTGAGAGATTCCCACAGCTGCTGTTTCCTGGAACAAGCCCTAGTGCCTCTGGCCTGACCGCCCAGCACCTGCTCCCCACCCCAGCAGGTTTGGATTGTTTGCTGAGGTGAGGAGAGGCTAAGAGAGCAGCCGAGTTCTTCCCTAAGCCAGTGGGCTGAGCCGGCAGGCCCCAGCATGCATTGCCCCTTGGCCAGGCCGAGAGGAAAACGGCTCCAAGTGACACTTGGTCTCCAGAAGGGTTTAAGCCATTGGGGTCACTGCCTAGTTTCACACTGCGGTCAATGGTGCAGGACAAGGCCCGGCTTGCCCCTCGGCCTTGTCTTGCCTGGTACCTAAGGAGGCAGTTAACACATGCTAACTAACACGTCTGGAACCTCCTGCCTAGCCCTTAACATGTGCTGAACCGCGTCCCTCCTGCCTGACACAGCTGGGCTGTTGTCAGTTTCAGAGAGTTTCAGGGCAGGGTACAGATCGGCTGAAAGATGCCCCAAGGAGCACAGCAGTGATCCTCCCACCATGTGCTAGCCATACAGCAGCTGGCACAAGTGAACGTCACCCCTTAAATCCGAGTCTGAACAAAGCCTCGGGGTTTGCTTTGTGTCACTGCAGGTAACAACCATGGCTTCAAGTGCTGGCTGGGAGGCTCTGGTGAGTTGTTGGGCACAGCTCAGCCTCACCCCTACTTTTGGCTTCATTTATTTCAAGTTGCCAGGGCTGACAATGAGGGTTTCATATGCAAGCGCAGGGCAAAATCATGTCCCCTCAGATGGGGAAACTGAGGCACGGACCGGGGTGTGACTTACTCAAGTCCACGGAGACAGGAACAGAACAGGGCTGGGTTACCACTCCCTGCCAATCCAAATAAAACGTTCACATGAACATCCTTCGCCGTGTTCTAATTTGCAAGTTTCGCCTGGCCTCATCTGCATGTTTCCACAATGCTCTCTCTTCCTCACCATTCACTGGCCTATGGCTACCTCTTTACACTTAGATTTGGGCCCATTAGTCGTAGGTATAAGCAGATGCAACAACTTGTATCCTGCCCTGCCCGGAGGTGCCTTTTACCATCACATTTATACTGAATATCTGTAGCGTCCCTGAGAGCCGGCTCAAGCCAGAACTCAACGCTAAAGGCCAAATTCTCAAAGCCCACAGCCAGGGCCAGGTTTTCAGAAGTTCTCCGGCTCCCTACATGTGGGACTTTCGACAGTGGCAAAAGAGCTTTTCTCTTTGTAGCCTGCACTATCCACACCCCATCCTCATAGACAGACACCAACACACCCAGCGCCTGGGCTGCACAGGGGAATGGTTCTTTCCCATCCACGAGAGGGCGGCGGCGGCGAACATGCTTCCCCCTCCCGCAACAGCTCATTTCCACTGGAAGTTGAAGAAAAATGGTAACTGTGTTTCGCAGGAAAAAAACCCTGGAAAACGCATTGCTGGGGGAGTTGGGATTTTGGTTTCATTTTTCAATGAACTAACTGGAAATGAAACAAACTATTCTGCACTCATCCAAGAATTTTGAAAAGTTTTGATGGGGAATAAACCACCCCACATGTTCTCTCACTCTTTGTTTCACTCTGTGTGTGTGCATGTGTGTGTGTGTGTGCGCACGCGCTCTTTGGCAATGCACATTGGTAATTTCTGGCTCCCGCTAAGCCCTGGCAGGGCTCAGTGACAAGCTTGGCAGCGCCGCACGGCTCACTGGGCAGAGACTGCCGCAGTCCCGGCAGTGGGCCCCCAGGTGTAGGAGCCTGGACAAGGGGATTGATTGGAGATCTTGTCGGGGTGGGTGAATTGGGGTGAGGAGGTGTGGCCAAAGTCTCCCCCCTCCCCGACCCCATGTGACTGCCTTATGCTTCAACCGGACCTGCCTCAACTGGGAGGCAGTGGGAGCGAAGGGGGACCTGAGCCCGAGGCTCAGGGCTCTGGCTCTTGTGGGCCTTGCCGGGTGCCTAGGCCAGGCTGGGTTGACGGCAGCCTCACTGGGCACAGCAGTGCCAGGCCCGTGCCAGGCCACCCTGTCTTTCTCTCAGGCTATTGAAGCAACCCTCACTTCCACCAGAGGGGAGGGCATGGTCTAGTAGAGAGAGCACCAGGCTAGGAATCAGGAAGTCGTGGGTCTATCCTTAGCTCTGGCCTCCTGGGGGACCTTGGGAGAATCGTGGCCCCCTCTGTGTCTCAGTTTCCTGTCATCAGAGGGTGACAAGAGTGCGGCTGGAATATTTAAATCCCATGCTCATCACTGGCTTTAAAAGAATCCTTGATTCTGATGGGATACCCTGCCCTGCTCAGCTTGGGCAGCGGCCTGGGGGTAGGGCACCAAGCTGCTAACCAGGACACCTGGGCTCTTCCTAGCTATGCTGCAGCCTGTGACCAAGCCCCAGCCCTGCTCCACAGGGGATACCTGTCCCTCCCTTGGTAAAGTGCGCTGGGAGTGGTGAGGAAGAAGGACCCCAAAGCTAATCAGGCCTGTGTGTCTCAATCCCTAGCTTTCTATACAAGCCCAACCCTTCCAGGCTGCTGGCTCCGCACCTGCCCTGCTCCTTCCCCGAGAGTGAGCAGCTGGGCAAGTGCAGCTTCCAAAAGCCACTGCAGTGCTGGGCCTTGCTCCCACTAACACAGGTGCTGGCATTGCCTCAGCAGCTGGAGAGCAGCAACTCAGAGGAACTTTGCTGGGCAGCTACGGCTTTGCTCCCGTTCCCTGGACAGCAGGGCTGTTGGCTGGAGCAGGAGTTGCTGGATCCCAGAGAGCAGCTTTTGGTTGCTCAGCCAGTAAGTAGCACAGGACATTACCTCCAGCCCTGCACAGACAGACAGACAGAGATGCACCCACCCAGGCTTTGTCTACACACACAGCGCCTTGGTTTCAGGGGTGGTTTTTGGTTGGTGCAAAGAGCTGGGCGCAGCCTCTGGTTTCAGTTTAAACCAGGCTGATCGCAGTTTCGCTGCAATTGGCCAGGAACTGGTTTCAGCGCACCTGAAACAAGAACATGTACATGGGGAGGGAGGAAGGGGGAGTTGTACTGCTTTGAGAGGGGGAGGGCTAGCTCAGTGGTTTGAGCACTGGCTTGCTAACCCAGGGTTAAGAGCTCAATCCTTGAAGGGGCCATTTAGGGTTATGGGGCAAAAATCCGTTGGATGATTTCATTGGGGATTGGCCCTGCTTTAAGCACAGGGTTGGACTAGATGATTTTCAACCCTGCTATTCTACGATTTAAGCTAAACCAGTTCAGCCTGTGGCATGTGGACAAGATCTAACACACACAGGCCACCTCCTTGCTGCCCAATCCAGGACTGTTCTCACACTGTGGGGGCTAGAAAAGCCTAGAGGGGACAAGGCGCAGCAGTTTTTACCTTGAGGAAGCATGCGCGGGGGAGGGCAGCACAGGGTATAGGCAGCATCTGGCTTTTGGTGACAACGTCCCTCGGCCTCTCTACCTGGACCACTCACCGGGAAGGAGGCAGAGAAGCAGCTGGTGGAGTGTTTGGCCCCAGTGGTGGCTGCTGGTGGCCAAGTCATGCTATTGCCCCCGGCGGGTCCCTGGCTTGGAGGCTGGCAGAGCTCAGGAGGAGGCGGAGGGGCAGCTTTGCGGAGGGAGAACCACTCACCTATCTCCCTTCTTGTCACAGCTGAATCCCTGATAATCCCCCGCCCTGGGGCCCCGGAAGCAGAAGCATTAAGGGCAGTAATCCGGCTTTAGCACCAGGCACTTGCCCAGCTGCTGGGGCTGCATGTGGCTGGCCACCAGGTACCCATGCGCTGGCCTACTTGATCAGTGGAGTCCAGGAAATGCCTGCAACAGGCTTCTCATTACCTGCCCTGGCTTGACCACAGCATGCTGCAGATCTATAACCCAGGCAAGCAGTGTGGGTGTGTGGTGAACTCAGGACATTGGCAGCCTGCTAGGATGCATGAGTTCTAGTCTTGTCTCTGCCACTGCTTCACTTGGGAGTTATTGCTCTCTGCCTCAGTCTCCCCAAAAGGGCAGGCTGGGAGGCTGCATTGTGCCTACTTGCTGCTGGTGTAAGGAGGTGGCTGAGTAGAAGCTCAGTAAGGCCCAGAGAACAGAACTTGCCTGAGGTCAGGCAAGCAGCAAGGAACAGAACCCAGGAGTTCTGGCTCCCTGCCCTCCCCCGTCCTCTAACCACTAGCTGACACTCCCTCCCAGAGCCTGCACTAGGACCCAAGAGCCCTGACTCTCAGTCCTGCACTCTCACCCATGGGCTGCCCAGAACAAGGAAGAACCCAGGAGTTCAGACTTGCCCAGTGCTCTAACCACTAGACAATGCTTCCGACAGGTAGCAGAATATGGCTGATTGTTGACTTGCTGGCTTCTGAAAGTTGGGTACCGTCCAAAATCCAGGTTTAGACACCCAGGCAAGAGGCCCAATTTTCAAACATGCTAAACAGATCCTGAGGTAAACAGGCACAGTTAGTGAGGTGGGGGCCAAAATACCTCTGAGGCTCTAGGCCTCAGGACCTCTGAAAAGCAAGACATTGAGGTGCCTACCTTTGGATTTAGAGCAAAAAGCCTTCACATGCCTAGTTACTTTGCCCTTCAGTGGGACGTAGGGAGTTTTGAAATATTCATGGTTGAAGTTTAGGGACTCAGTTTGGAAATCTTGGCCCACTCAGTGCTATAAACTCTCAGGATTTGATCTCAAGTCATGTACTTGGTACGGTTTTCTTAAAGCCCCAGCTCCCAGAGTCATGTGATGAAAGAATTCTAGAAAGGTGTTAAGTCTGGCCGCCTGCACCGAGGCAGGACCAAGTCACCCCAAACCAGACCAGGCAGGGGCTTGTCTGACTGGTCTTAAAAACCTTCAGTGATGGGGATTCCACAACCGCCCTCGGACACCTGTTCCAGAGCTGAACGGCCCGGAGCCTTAGAAAATTTTTCCTAATATCAAACCTAAATTGCCCTCGCTGCAGATTAAGTCCATTGCTTCTTGTTATTCTTGTTCTGAGGAAATATCCGTTTTCTTTTTTGGAAATATTTCTAGCCCTCACAGCTACAGAGCCAAAGCGTGACCTCCCCCCAGCCCCGCCCCTAAAGGGCTCAGAACCAAAAGGGAAAAATAAGAATTTAAAACCATGATTTTGAAAAGTCTCGTGATTTTCCCACCAATCTCATGATTTGTCAGGTGGCTGCAGGTTGCCAATCCTGCATTCACAGCTAGACCAACTTGTGAATGTTACGAGCTCAGACAGAGTGACTCGGAACAATTATCGGTTCCACGGGCCTCTCAGCCAACCGGGTAAACATCACGAGCCCATCAATGTGGGAACTATGGGTGCGGGTCCAGGGGGAGGGTTGCAGCACTCCCAGGTTTTTATGCAGTGTCCTGGCATGCAGGGTCCGGGCTGCGGGCCCTGTGGCTGCCCCTAGCTGTGGCCCCAGCCTCAGATCCCTTACTCCTGTCCGGGTCCCCCACTCCTGGAGACATGGCCCTGCTCCTGACCCCTGCTGGGAGAGGGGGCACAGACAAGATTAAGGGGGCCAGCTTTCAGTGCCCCCACTATTAAAAGTGTTCCAGCACCACTGCACAACTCCCACAGTGAAAAACTCACAGAGATGCCAAATCAGCCCCAATCAAACAGGATGTCAGAAATTGAGCAGAGAGTTGATTTCACATGGCAGGAAAGTATCTGCAGCAGCGAGGCAGCATGGCCTAGTGGATAGAGCACTGGACTGTGACTCACGAGACCAGGTTCTTGTCCCTGGCTCTGCCAAGGGCCTTCTGGGCTGACCTTGGGCAAGTCATGTTCCCACCCTGTGCCTCAGTTTCCCCATCTGTAAAGTGGGAATAACAACACCAACCTCCTTTGTAAAGTGTTTTGAGATTTACTGCTGAAGAGTGCTAACTGGAACTATTACAGTCAAAACCAAACCAAAATAATCTCATCTCCCCAGCTGAGTTTTTACCTCCAAATAAGGGACCAAGCGTTTCTCAGAGACTTTCAGGCCAAATGGTACCATCATGATCATCTAGTTTGACTTCCTGCACGTTGTAGGCCACAGAATCTCACCCACCTGCTCCTATAACAGACCCCTAACCTCTGGCTGAGTTACTGAAGTCCTCAAATCATGATTTAAAGATGTCAAGTGACAGAGAACCCACCATTTAGATTAGTTTAAACCTGCAAGTGATCCATGCCCCATGCTGCAGAGGAAGGCGAAAAGCCCTCAGGGTCTCTGCCAATCTGACCCGGTATGGAGAGGGGAAGGGAGGGGAGGGGAGAATTCCTTCCCGACACCAAATATTGAGGTCATGTTTCCCAATACCCAAACAAAACACTTAGTCACCATAAAGTAGTGGCTGGCTGCCCACCGATCTCCTGCCCAGCAGCCTCACGTCCATCTGAGTTCTTGTGGGTGGGATGGCAGCGGAGGGTCCTGGCACGGGGGCTGGAGGAGACGAGGGTTGGAGCTTTATGGATCAGTTCCATGACTGCACTGGGGGACCTTTTCAAAGCTCCGAGTGGGAGAGGGAGCCTGGAGACAGCAGGCAGGGGATGAGGCTGGCAGCACAGGCGGAGGTGAGGGGCCAGCAGGGCACGGTGAGATGGTGGGACCCAGTGGTGGCATGGAGCGGGTGATGTGGAAAGACCACGGGAAGACGGGCATGAGGTGAGGAGGGTCTGCATCAAGACGGGAGAGTGGGCATTGGGACCCAAAGAGGAAGCAGTGTCAGGTTATGGCGCACAGGGCAGGATCCTACGGGATGGGGAGGTAGGGGGCTGACTAGGGAGCGGGACTGGGGGAAAGGCCGGGGGTCCCATGCTGGCCAGGTTAGAGCTCAGCTGCTGGGAACCAAGAGGAGATGACAGAAAAAGAGAGAGGCTGAAGATATGTCCACACTGGAGCCAGAGGAATAATTGCAGTGCAGGCTCTGGGCGGTGCTGACCTCAGGCGGCTCCCAGGAAACAACAACCTGTCCCTCTGACACCTACGTGGAGATGCAGCCAGGGGGCTCCGCATGCTGCCTCCGCCCACAGGCACTGCCCCTGCAGCTCCCATTTGTCACAGTCCACAGCCAATGGGAGCTGTGGTGTGCTTGGGGCAGCGCGTGCAGACAGGGGCAGAGCACAGAGCCCCCCGGTCACTCCTCCACCTAAGAGCCAGAGGGACATGCTGGCTGTTCTTCACTGCATTGCCAACTGGACTTTTAATGGCCCAGACAATGGTGCTGACTGGAACCACCAGAGTCCCTTTTTGACCAGGTGTTCCAGTCAAAAAACCGGACACTGGCAACCCTAGACTCGCTCCATAGCCCCAATGCTAGAGCCTTGAAGGGAGTGGTCCCTGGTCAAACCCCTTCTCAGTCGGCAGAGGGGCAAACTGAACCTGGAGTGCCCACCTGAATGCCCTAAAGGGATCCTCCACCTCGCCTGGAGTTAGGCAGGCGCCTAAGTCATTCCTACCAGAAACAATTGAGGTCCCTCAACTGGCTGGCTCCAGGCCCTGGAGTCGCACCTGCAGATCACAAGCACAGCCAGTGGCCTCCCTTCAGCCTTCATGCTTCAGGCCAACTTCTAACTAATGGGGACAGGAAGAGACCGATTCTTCCATAGCTGTCACAAGGGGGTCGCTGGCACCTTCCTCTGCAGTAGCTGGAGCTGGCCCCCATCAGAGACAGGACTGTGTCCTAGACCGACCTGGGCTCTGAGCGGCTCTAGAAAGCCCCATGTGCCTAGTGATCAGTTTTCTACCTTGGCTTCTTGGCTAATATTCCATTTCTTCTTTTCCAGTTGAAGTGGCCGGAGAATGAATCGCCAGCCGCATGGATGTGGAAAAGCCAAGAGATAAGTTTTGGAAGCATCTGACCTCATGGCCTAGACAGCCCAGCCATTTAACCTCTAGTCTCTAGCACCTGTCACCTGCATCCCATTGCTACTGAAGGCTGATATGCTGTGCCGTTAGCATCAGCGTGCAGGTGCAGGGCTCACAGTCAGCGCACTAGGAGGTGCTTGCCTCTGAGGCACCCATCTACTGGGGGCTCCCCCCTGTGGCCCTGGGGGGATAATCAGAGGGGGAGGAACGAGGGTACTACTGGCCCTATCTTGGGACAATGGCTGGCAGCAAAGGACTAGCAGTTACAGCCCTGCTTTCCCCTGGCGCTGTCACCCTAATATGATTGCAGAAGAGGGAGGGGAGCCTTACTCCCCTGGTCCCCTGAGCAGATGTGTTAGGGTTAGAGACAAGCCAGCCAAAGGGAGTGTGGCAGAGTGGCCAGAGACTCAGAAATCTGTGATCTGTTCCTGGTTCTGCACTCGCCAACTAGGTGACCTTGGGCAAAGAATTTCACCTCCGTGCCTCAGTTTCTCCATCTGTAAAATGAAGATAATGGGCCTGGCTGCTTGTGAGAAGCACTCTGAGATCTGTACTGAAAAACGCCAGTGCTTATTAATGATCCGCTAGAACCTGAAGGTCACAGAAACAGAATGGGAATGAAAAGGGAAACATGAATAAAAATCGATCACAGGGCATCTCAGTTTCAGTGGTGACCTTGGTGTGGACCAGATGAACGAGCTGATGGTCTCACATCTTTGATGGAATGTGAGAAGAATTTTCCTAAGTGGTAGCAATAAATGTTGTCTTGTCTACAACCAAAGCCCCAACTCAAGTGATTTCCTTGTCTGATGTGTGAGCAATTAGATCGGCGCAACAGCACCAGCGGGGAAAGCTGCACCCCCACCACACACCCCTGCTGCAGGAAGTCAGTGTAAATGCAGAACCTGCCCCACCAACTGCTGGGCAGCCCCTGGCAGACACAGGGGCTGGAACTGGGATTTGTAATCTGTGTGGCTGCAGCCCCATTGGTCTGCCCTGCCCATTCGCCCATTCCTGTACAGACTGGCAATCCTGCCCTTTCAAGGGTTCCTCCCCCAAAGCCTGTTCACCAAGTCCTGCTCCAGCCCATTCCTGTCTGCCTCCTACACTCCCTGCAGGTTCAAGTGGGACCAGGTTTCTCCTTCTCTTCCTAGACTGCCAGTCAGCACACCAGCTGACGGGTTACTGCCCAGAGGTGGCTGCATTTTGGTGGTGGTTGGGTGCATTTTGCTGCAGCTTGTCCCTTAAGAATCTGCAGCCTGCTTGTACCATCTCATGGGGTGACAAACATAATTCATATCCTATCTTTCTAGTATGTTAAGCTTAGTTTGCGTTTTGTTTATTTACTAGGTAATCTGCTTGGATTTGTTTGCTATCACTTATAATCACCTAAAATCTATCTTTTGTAGCTAATAAAAACTTATTTTATGCTTTAATCTAAACCAATACATTTGGGGTGAAGTCCTTGGGAATCTTAGCTTGGGGGCTGTTGCATATTCCCCTCCACATTGAGGGTGAAGTGAACTCTATGAGCTTACGCTGTATAGTTCCCTGTGCAGCACAAGACAGTATAATTTTCGGTTTATGCTCCAGAGAAGATGCGTGCCTGGGGAGCTGGGAGTTATCTTCACTGTAGCCTTTCTATTGTTGCTTCATGCATTGGCTGGTCAGGGAGCCGGCACGTAACTTAGCACAGTGTGTCCCTGCCTGTGTGAATGCTGGTGGAACTGTAGGACCAGGAGCAGCTCTGCAGCTTGTCACAACAGCACAGTGTGAGAGAGAGCCCAGGCTGGTGGGTCAGAGGGTACAGTGGTACCTCGGTTCCTGGTGGCACCCTGGGAGAAACCCGTCACACCTCCCACAGGTGAGGAGAGAGAGGGAACTCTCAGCATTCAGGCTGTAGTCATTGGAGCCCCGCTATGGCCCAGCTTGTGCAGAAAGCCTCCTTGTGGCATGCTGTAGCAGCAGGGGTCCCTGGCACGCAGTGTGCACAGACAGCTCGAGCCACAAACACCCTCTGCCTGGAAGAGACCACAGCTCCCTGTGGAGAAGCCTAGTGGTGCCAGCTCCCTGGCACTGGGGCCAGCCCCAAGCGGGAAGCTGCTCATAGGCTGGGCCCAGAGCACTCCAGGCCCTCACGAGTGCTCTGCTCTGGTTTGGCTCCAGTGTTAGCAGAGTTTTCGATACATAACACTGGGACTGCACAGCACCATGGCTCAGCTGGCTGATGCTGGTACCTTAGGCCTCTTCTGCTCCTGGAGCCGCAATCCACCTGGCAACCCACCTGGCATGTACACATCCTAACGCCTCCCTCTGCTGTGGAACCAGTGCAGAGATCCACTTCCACCTTCCAGCCAGCATTGGGACACTCATCCCTCCTGCATTCCCGGCTCCCTGGTGAGTATGCTGTCCCCCATTGCAGCCATAAGACCCAGCTGGGTTTCTCTTGTCTTCTAAGACTTGAATCTATTTTTCAGCTGCTTGGGTCACTCCCTCTGCCCTCGCCCACAAATCAGGTGCAATCCAGTCTGGGCAGAGGAACCAGCTGAGGCCTGGCCCCCACCTTTCTCCGCAAACTAGAGGTTCAGTGGAGTCTAGCTGGGACTTGAACTTCACCCTTCTCCCACTGCTCCAGGGCAAATTGCAGCCCCTGTCTCCAACAGGCTTTCTCCAGCGAAGTGTCCCCCTCTTCCCACTGACATCCCACACACTGCTGGCCCATGGGACGGAGCTCTCCCTCACCCCTTGGCACCCACGAGCATGGGGGGAGGTGAGGCACCCACACCCCCTCCAGGAGGGAGAAGATAAATGCTCCTTTGCCAGCAGAATCTGGTCTCTAGCTTGGCAGCACATGCAGGCTGCAGCAGAGCCAGGGTGGTGCAGCAGCTGCCGTGCGGGCATCAAAGCCAGCCCTGGCAATGCCAGTCAAGCCCAACTCCTCTGTAAATCATGCGGAGCTCCCTTCCCCCCTGGGGCCCTTCATCACTATTTCATTACAGTAGCACTACGGGCCCCCAACAGCATCCAGCTGTCCCCGCGCCAGGTGCTGCACCATGCTCTGAAGACTGGGGGACCGGAGGGGCTATAACTGCATGCACTCATGGGTCCTGATGCCAGTATGTGGCCCGACATTACATGAGGAGCCTGTGGCAGAGCTGGGGCCAGAACCTAGGTCTGCAGAGTCCCTGTCCAGAGCTATGAGCACATGGGGTTCCTGGTACCTTTCCCCCAGGGGCTGTCAGCAGTCCCCCACTAACTTCTCCTGCTAATCTAGACTGAACGCCCCGGGGCACGGATCCTGGCCTGAGTAGGTCGCAATGCATCCTCAGAGCAGAAACGAAGACTCAGGAATGCCCCTCCCCAGCTGCAGTGCCTGAGTTGGGTTCCAGTCAGTTGGGTTCCAATCACAGGGTCGGACGTGACAGCCCCACACGCTGGGCCTGATGCGCTCACCTGTTCCCTGCCACCGGACCATCCCGTCCACCTATGGGTTGTTCTGTGTGATCGAGTGGCCTGGAGCCAGCCCCGAGTCAGTCACTGCCACTCCAGGCCAGGCTCTCTGCCCTCCACTCACCCGATGGGCTGGGAAGATTCTGCTGCTCCTGGTCCTTGATGACTGATCCGGAGGGGACAGAGAGTGGGACTTTTGGTCTCAAAACTAGGTATGCAAGAAACACAGTGACCCACAGCTGTGCTGAGGGATGGTTGCTCCATTTGCAAACAGCTGTTTGGTGCAGACAAAATTTGTCCCCCTTAGCCACTGTGGGAAGAATTCCCCCCACCTCTACCTTGGGCATGTTACTGTCTGAGCACTGCAGCAGCTCTCAGCATCCTAGCAGCACCGCTGGGAGCCAGGCAGTGCTCTGCGCCCCCTTGCCCAGACAGGGAGATGAGCCTGTGTTCCTTGCCCCGAGGTCTAATGGAGTTGGTGGCAGAGCTAGCTCATTCCCTGATCAGTCACCATCCTTCCTCCGGGCGACAGCTGCTCACTGGCCAGCACCTGGGACCTCCAGAGCACAAAGGAGCTGCTACAGTTTGAGCTGTGACAGCTCCATCTCCTCTGGGGGCTGGGCATGGAGCGGGACATAGAACACAGGTGCCACTTGAACTAACAGGCCCTTCCCTAGAAGGGTGCACCGTGCTTCTCCCAAGCGCCCACTACCCACGCCTCTCCATCCCTGGGAGACGGCAGTGAAGGGGCTTTTACTGCTACTGTGCACTCAGTGGTGTGTGAGACACTCAGCAAGATATAGTCCCTGCACCAAGCAGCTTCCACAGCTATGGGCCCCAAGCCTGATGTAGAGAACGCTGCAAAGCTTTGCCTGACCGAAGAGTTCAGCCCATTCACCTCCGCTGGAGTTTGCAACATCCAGTCTCGTACTGAGCCAATAGCAGAGCTGGGAGAGACCCCAGAAGTCCTGGCTCCCAGCCCACCCTGTTCTAACCACTAACTTCCACTCCTCTCCCAGAGCTGGGGAGAGAACTCAGGAGTCCTGGTTCCCAGCCCCCAACTGCCACCCTGCTATGGCACTGTGTGTCTCTGTCCAGCTTCCCCACTGGCGGATTAATAGCCAACCCCTTTGCAGCCACTGAGTTTCATTTAGGGCCTGTGTCCCAATGTCTCCTTTCTGATCGTGTGGAGGAAGGAGCTGTGGCCAAGGGATGGCCCCCCGCCAGGGGAAGGGCCGGATGCACAGCCTCACTCCCGGTGTCCTGAGCTGCCCTTGGGGAGGAAATCTAATCCTAGTGAGGGGGAGGAGGGAGCCGCAAAAGAGCACACAGCTGCTCTGGATAATCAGCGAGGGCGCGCTGATGAGCAGGGATCTGCATGCGTGGCTGCAGCCGCTGAACAAGAGACGAGGCCGGCTCAGTGCACGGGGTTCATACGTGGTGCTCCCGCGTGTTGGGGGATGGATTCAACCACTCAGTGACCCGCCAGGCTGTGGTGCTCCCGTGCATCCCCACACCTGTTCCAGCCCACGAGCCGGGTCTCCCCGCTGCTGGAGCTCCCTTGGCACCTTGCCACATTGGCCTATTTGGAAATGGCAAAGCCCCAATCCCACCCCCGCACCATTCCATGGCAAACGTCACACTCCAGCCAGACCCAGCCGTTGGTGCAGGTCCTAACCCCACCCACCCCAGCAATGGGATTCTCTGGATTCTCATGTCCCCAATGTCCCAGGGAAGAAGAGCCCTCCAAGACCCTCCTAGCTTGGCAGGGATACATACTAGGAGAGGAGTAATCTGCTGTGACGCATCAGTGCCTGAGCCCACCCCAGCAGGAGTCCGACAGGACCGCTGCCTCCAGCCCATGCCCAGGATCGCAGCAGGCTATGGGCGGGGTTCTTCTGTATTCCTCTGCAGGACCTGCCCTGGGCCACTGGCAAAGGCAGGAGATGCCATGACCCCATGTTATAGATAGGGAAACTGAGGCACAGAGCAGGGAAGCAACTGGTCCATGATCACATGGTGAGTCAGTAGCAGAGGGGGAAATTGAACCCCAGGAACCTGGGCCCCAAGACCCCCTGCTCTATGCACCAGCCCCCATCAACCTAGTGCCACTCCTCCGCGTGGCACTAAACCCACCCGATGCGGCAGGAAGCTGTGTTAGTCGATGGCACAGCCTGGTTGGGAGGGAGACTCAGACATACAAGGACGAGGAAAGAGGGTCTGGGAGATCGTGGACAGATCCCCTTCTTAGGGGAGCTGCAAAGACATCCATGGCATTCCAGCACCTAGGATAGCTGGGGCCGCCCCAGCACCTCCTCCCCATGCCCAGGGGGCTCTGGGGGGCTATATGGCGCCTACCCTTGAAGAAAGCCACCCCCTCCAACAGCACTAGCTCTTTCCCCTGAACATGATCGAGCAGGAGGAAGGAGCCTGCATCAGCTGCTAATATCACGGGCAGCCTCGACCATCCAGGGCCAGGCCGGGCAAGAAGGTAACTCACTGCAGAGTGGACAGGGATGCAGGGGATGCAAACGGCCAGCAGGGAGCTCACTTGCTGCCTCGGGGAAAGGGGCAAGATCTGACCTAGCTTGGGTCTGCACTCTGAGGGAGTTTTGCCATCGCTAGCAGTGGGTGCTCAGCCCCTGAGCCACGAGTAACTCCCATAGGCGCCGCTGTGACAGCTTCTGGCCAGCGCAGTGGGGTTCGGACTGGGACCCTCTGGAGCTGGGGCAGACCCCACTTCTGCAAACCGAGGTGTGTAACATGCCCTGGACATATGGATTTAGTCGTCTAACCCTTTAACTCCAGCAACTGGTCTCAGGTGAGTGGCCCAGTTTAGCACTGACACTGTTGACTGTTTGTGTTGTGTCTGTGAAGAGCCTGGCCCAGTGGAGGCCTGGGGCATGACTGGGACTACAATAATTAAAGGGTGGGTCAGCAGGGGCTGGGCTTGAGACCACCACTCAAATCAGCCCATGAGTCCCTTTGCTCGGGTCAAAGATGGATGCAAAGAGGCCATCGGGGTATGGAGAAACGAGCCCACTGTCGATGCCAGGAGGCAGCGCTGGGGCAACTGGACCAGGGCTGAACACAGCAGTTCTGCCTCGGGGATGTCACAGGACTGGATCCGCCTCAGCCATTGGGGTCTCCAGGCCATTTTCCCTTGGAGAGATATCAGCCCTGGATGTGATCTCAGCCAGTCCTGTCTATTCCTGGAGGAGGCCTGGATTTTAATCAAACCACTGAACACAGACTAATGACCCACTGCCTCTAGGCTAGACTTGTAGCATGCGTCAGCTAACACCCCGTCTTAGATCTAACGTGGACAAGGCCCAAGGGCCCGGAATGGAACCTTCCCTAACCACTAGGTCAGCCTTCTGCCCTTGGATGACTGGTCCTAGACATGTGGGTCCTCCTATTGGGTGACTACCCCCTGCTGTGTCTCAGTTTCCTTCCTACCCTTTGCCTAGTTAGCCTAAGTAGGGTGGGGGTGGGGCTGCCTCTCAGTGTGTGTATAGCACCCGGCACAGTGGGGCCTGGCCTCATTCCAGTATCCCAGAAGCGACTGGGATGCAGGTGACAGATGCAGATGTGTGGCCCTTTCAGGGAAGAGATGATAAATGAGGGGAGATGGGGGTTAGAACAGTGTTGGGTTTAGGCATTTCCCCTGGAACTGGGGCCTGAGTGACATCCCCCTGGTGGAATGTGAAGGGGACCTGAGGGTGAACACGAAGGACTCAACTCTTAGCAAAGTTTTGTGTCAGCAGCACTGCGCGGCAAGGGGCGCCTGGGCAGCAGCCAAACCTCACACGCCTCCCGTGTGCCAGGGCCAGCCTAAGTGAGCAGGCGCCGGGTCCCCAGTTCCCCACCATGCTGGCTCTTACTCAGCCTGGAGAATGGTTTACTGAGAAAACAAACGATGGGACCCCAGCGCTTCGCTCCTGACAAATCCACCAAAGAAAGGCCCCAGCGCAGCATGTTTATTTGATACAGCCGCAGCCAGTGGGTGTAGATACAGCTGGAACCCCAGCAGCTCTGAACTCCCAGCTCTGGGCCCCAAATTGCTGGGTGGAGCAGGGAAAGGGAGGGGCAGAGCTGATCAAAGGAGACCCTACTCACCCCAGGCTCTGTACCGCAGCAGGCCGGGAGGCAGAATCACAGAGCAATTGGTTGTGGTCAGGTGGTTAAAGCAGAGCATAGAGCAGCTTGAGTCCTGGTCTAGAAAATCCTGTCTGTCACAGGGGAGTGGGGTCTAGTGGTTAGTGGGTCTACTGACCAGCATAGGAGAGTGGGAGTCAGGGTGCTAGTCCCAGCTACAGGAAGCAAGCTGGGTGTGGTGGTTACAAGTAAGTCTTGGGGGCCCGGATTCCTGGATTCCCTTCTTGGTCTGAGAGGGGAGGAGGCTTGGCTCTGGCACTTCTCAGGGACGCCTCTGACCTTTGAGATGGGGCTGCCCACCCCAAGTGTGAAGGGGGATGTGGGGTCACGCATGAGCACCAGGAAGCCCTGAGAGGCTCAGATGAAAGATGGCATGAGAAGAGCCGAGTAAAGAAGTTAGACACCCCCCGCCCCACCCTGGCCCTTTAATTGTCTCCAGCTGGAAACAAGGGGTCCTTGTTTGGGGCGGAGCGTGTGAACGCCCAGCCTGTGCACAAGCTCTAGCTCTGGCTTCCTCCAGCGCAGGCTCCTCTTACAGGACTTGTGATAACCCCCGGCCCAGCAGGACAACAGACACCTGTCTCTGTGGTGTGGCCGGCCTGACCCCCTTCTGGGGGGTGAGGTGACCCTGGCTGCAGAGCAGATCTGACAGCCCTCTACCCAAAGAGGGCTGCTCCCCCGGCTGTGAAACACGCACGTGCCCTGGAGCCAGAGGCCTGAGGCCCAGCCAATCGGACTCAGCCATCTGGCCCTGAGCTAGAGGTGTCTGACATCAGTGGAACTGACTGCTGACCCCCACCAGCTTTGGATCAGGCCCTATGCCCCAGTCCTGGGTTGGTCTCCCCTGACGCAGCCATTCACAACCGCGGGATGCGGGTGCAAGATGCTGTCATGCTGATCTGCTGGCATGCAGTATGACGCAAGTGCCATGCTGCACCCCAAGAGCAGCAGGGGAGTCTCTCACACCCACGTCAGCCCAAGGGGGAAAGCAACGGGGGACCAGCCCCACTGTGCTGTTCCCCACACCTGGGGAAGGATTTTAGACCAAACAAGGCCCTTTCCAATCAGTGTGGGATTCCCCAGCCCTTCCCTGAAGCGCAGGCGCTTGCCGGGGCGCCTGGAGCCAAACTCACTCCTCCTTCCTCAGCTGTTGGCTGCTGCTTTACCCCAGAGCTGGCTGCATATCGACGGGGGGAGGGAGGTCAGCTGGAAAATGTGAATGATCCTTGAATGGGCTTGGCTTGGTCACTGGGGATGGGAGACCCAAGCACGGCTCCCGCGCAGCTCCACCCAGCCTCTGCTGTACTAGGTGTCCCCTTCCCCTGTCTGGCTAAAAGTGGGGACAGGGCAATTTCTCCCTGGTGCCCCTCTATAATCAAGGCCAATGGGCGTGGTTATGCAAATCACAGGTTGGGTGAAGGGTGGAGTTAGAAGTGGAGGCAGTGGTTGGTTGGCTGTTGGAGCACATGGGCCACAGGGGAACGCAATGTGCCATCCCCGCCTCCCTGCAGCCATCTGATGGCTCCTTGAGCAACCAGGCTCTATAAATACCCTGCTCAGGGCAACACAAATCCAGGCACGTCCCACCTGCTCCCCAGAGACAGGCTGGGCCACAGCACCTGCACAGAGCCAGCTCCCATAGTCAAATTACATCCAGCCTGCTACGCACAGTGACCCCCTCTGAGCCCGCCCAGAGTCCTGAGAGCCGCACCCCAGTACCCCGATTGCAGAGAGCCCCCCAAGTGACACGCAGCTGGGACACGCATGCTGCTGCTGGTGAAATCGATTGCCAAAGACCCTCTCTGTGTCCTGGCACAATGAGCAAGAACCTGGTGTTCTCAAGTAGTGTGTTGACCGGGAGCCTCCTGCCTCAGCCTGGAGCAATGACACCTGATCTATGCTGCAACAGTTTCCAGAGCTCGGAGACACGTAACTTCCATGCCCGATTAAAAATTAAAGTGGAAAAAAGGTATTTTTTAAATGCCTGCCACCCAGCAATCATCAGACAACAGCTGGCCCACCCCACTCACACAGCATAAGACACTTTCCAAGACTTTGCCCAAAGCCAGGGCACTATGTTCTAATGCAGCAAACCCGGCTTAGCACCAGCCCCTTTCTAATCCTTCACACATTTTTACAGAGTTAAGAATGAAAAAAAACCAAACAGGACCCACACCAGAACTCAGGCTCTTGTCACCTGCAAACTGTGCTGTAGTTTCAGGTTTGGCCCACATGCATTGGCTTGTATAGTTCACAACATTGAAAGAGAGCTGGGATCTGCATGTTAAGACGAGCACATGGTGAATTATACTATTTATTATATAGTCCTGCAGTTGTCCTTTTGCAAGGGGGGAAAGCAAAGTGAGTGTTTATAATATTATGAGGCTGTTGACCCTGGCAATAAAATCATCAGGGCAGTTTAAAAGAGTTTTAGGAGAAAGCCTGAGAGAGACTACGGAAGAGATAAAAACAAAGAATGGGGGGATGTGGAGGGGGGAATGGAAGATAAAGACAGCTGCCCTGGAACTACAATTCACCCTCCACGTAGTGCACAAATATCAGTGTTTGGCACAGACGCTATTCCTAACCCCCCTGCGCATACATCAAAAACTCTAACACCGTCCCACGCAGGTATTATCGAGAGTAGAAAGAGTGGCAGTATTTAGACTGGGACAGGTTAGATTAGAACAGCCGGAACAGATCAGGAGGGATGAGCCTGGCTTGGCTGGAAGAGTTCTCACAGTTTCAAGGTAGTCTGGAAATCGAAGAGATTTGCGCATTTTAAAAAAATATTATAAAGTCCGGTTTATAGGAAGCAATTTCAAAAGAAAAGAAAAAGAAAAACACAGCCAGTGTGAGAGAACAGAGAACAAGTTTTCTGGCACTTACCTGCTTCTCCCTCTATGCCCCCAAACACTGCTGCTCTGTTCTGCGCTGGAGAAAGCAGGCGCAACTTGCCAATTTCCTCTGGTGGGAGATTGCTCTGCGCGCTCAGAGCTACCGTGCAGATTACAGGACCGTGTTACCCAGTAATCCCAGTGGAGGCAGGATTAAAACAGCCCAGATCCGCCCCCATTGCAGCTTCCAATCTGTGCGGCTGCTGGGCCAGCGTCACAGCCGACCCCTTTTTTCCAGGGCTTGAAGGGATGTACATGCACACAGACACACACACACAGAGCAGGGTTAGAGAGAGACAGCAAGAGTAGAGCTCTGCTCACCACCACCAGCCCAGCTCTTCTGATTTCATTCCTGGGCCCCGCTGGAATGAAGCTGCCTCTTTCTCCCCCACTTTACAGAACAACTTGCCATGGACTTTCCTGCCACGCACTAAGATCAAACATTTCCCTTCCCTAAGAAACTCTCCCCCGGCCTGGTTATATGGGGATAGTTCAGCCGTTTTTAAAATCCAGATGATTGTAGGATCCCTTCTGCAGATTTTAATCCCAAATAGGCATGGATCCAAAGCCTCAGGCATAACCTACGGATTAAATGCCCGGATCTATTTTGGTTCTTCTAATCTAACCTCTAAGCTCTAAATATAGCGGGGACCAAATTCGCTTGCTTGACTCCTTGATGGCAGCAAACAAGCCTATCTAGCGGAAGGCACAGTGCTATTGGACACAAGGGCTAATTCTATAAATCCTGGTTAAATCAAATCAATGGGGCTATTTGTGTGAGCAAGGATGTGCACAAATAGGTTCTTAGACTGTAAAATCATCTGGGCATTGACTTTCCCTTAATTCCTCTCCAGTGCTGCCCCGGCCGTCGGTAGTTAAATTAATTTAGCCAGGGATCACTATTAACAAGTCAACATTTCCAGCAGCTGCTGTACATTCCCACAGATTCTCCCTGTGTGGAGAATAGGAAAGGACAGCTGAACCACTTTTGAAAGTGGATGGGCCTGGCCAATCCACTTTGCACCACAGGCCCAGCTCCCTGCCCCTTCTCTTCCCCCAGAGGCTCTGCCCCATAGCCAGGCTGGAAGCTGGTCTGGAGCCTGGCCTGAGTAAGAGCAGTCTGGGGACCCTGAGCAGTTGTGGGAGCCACAGACTCTCCACCTGCTCAGGGCTCATGTCCACATCCCCTGGACCTCCCATCCAGGGAAGATAGAGGGTCTGCAGCTGACCACGCTGCTCTTACCATGGCCTGGCTGTGCCCCACAAGGGTACCCCTAGGCCAGGACAGAAGCCAAATCTGGGCCAGTGTAAGAGCTGCGTGGAGAGCTGCAGCCCCTCCACCTGCCCTGGGCAGGGAACCTGGGGGGCAGGGACATGGGCCAGGTGCTACTCTCCCCTCCCCTCCCCTCCCGCAAGCTGGACAGGTGGAGAATCCCGGGATCCCCAGCCCAGCACCTGGCTTGGCCAGGTGGCAGGGCCTCGGGGAGGAGGGGCAGGGGCAGAGCCACAGAGGGGTGGGGGCAGGCCCCCACTTTTATGGAGAATCTGTCACCCTGACCTATGGTGCATTTTGACTTTTAGATGGCAACCACTGCATGTGCACACTATATGCAACAGGGGTAGTCAATTATTTTTTGTCAATGTCCAAATTTCTTGGTTAAGGTGCAGACTCCAGGGAAATATTTTTCACACTGCAAATGCCCCTGTTCAAACACACACAATGCTGTGGAATACACCCAAGGCCTATTGCTTATAGTTTTAGTGCATTACATAAAAACTATATAACCTAAAATAACCTCCAGGAAAGGTGTAATACATTACATCTGAGACTTTGAGAAAGTACACGGATAAAATGTCAAATGGATGCAAATATTGCAAACGCTTTCAGCTAACTGGTTTACGTTTTGAATTTGTTTGGAGTTTACAAAGAATATTATCTTTGGCTTTGTCCAATAAAATAATCGTAGGCATATAACACCCTGATTGCCCACCACCACCTTCCTCCCCCCCCGCAAACCTCTCGATTTCCCCCCACCCCCATCTTAGGGTTATATTTCAAAAGAACACTGCCGGTAGGGCAGGGAGAACTGGAGAGGGTATTTGGGGGGTGCTGGAGGGGCGTGTGTGTACTGCCTGGGATATCTGGGGGAGCTGGTCTCGTTCTCAAGATGGGGTCAGTGTCGCACTCCCTGGGATGGCGTGAGGGCAGCTAGCACAGGCCTGGAATACGGCACCTCAGTCAGTGCCTCCTTGCAGGCCTCTCTCCCATTCCACGGCAGGGAGCCGGGGTCTGCCCTGCTGAGCTCGGAGGCCCCATAGGAGGGCAGCCAGCTTTGCGAACTGGTAGGACAAGCAGCTCAGCTCACCAAAGCCTCTAATTGCCTCCCACCCAGATTCCCGCCTGCAGAAGCTCCCGCCGCTCCACTCACTGAGCCTGGATGCCAGCACCTGCTCGTTTGCCCACATGGCCCACTCGTCCCATCCCTGTACAGCTGCTGGCCCGTGGAGGAGGGAGCTGGTGGAGTGGCAGGCTGCACAAGTAGCCACCTGGGGACACTGTGCCCCATAGCTCAGCCCAGTTGCCCACCCCCCTGCGGGAGGGAGCCCTGCACTGGGGAGCGGTCTCAGTTCCATCCCGTTGACCTTTGCGGTCCACTCAGAAGGTCTGGAGGTCCGGATTCGGCCTGTGGTCTGCCTATTGACTACCCCACTATACAACATAGCTGCAGTAGCAGGACATAAAGGTTTGCAGAGTCAAGCACCCCAAAGTTGGGAAATGCCAGAATGAAGATGGCCCGTCCAGCCTTAATTCACCCCCCTCCCCCTGTGTGTGCATTATGACACAGTGTTTATTTACATGATCACATGGCATTCTTTTCCCAAAGAACCTCTACCTCTCTCAGTGCATAGGAAGAACCTAGGAGTATATGAAGGCATCTGTTTTCTGTAGGACCCCTGCCTCATTGGTTGCAGAAGCTGGAAAGGGTGCACAGACTGATTATAGGCAGAGCCGCAAACCGCAAAGCACCTGACGTTAAGGTTGCTTGACACTTCTTATTACAAGATTCTGTTTTCAGTTGCTTATAGCTTTGCCAAAATTACGTATTTGGGCTGAAATGTTCCATGCCAGGTCTCTGTCGCTGGCTGAAAAATATAGACGTTTTTATGTTTCAGCAAAAATGGCCCCACCATGTCTGAGAATGCAATAGGGGAAAATGAAGCTGTTTTGCCAACACATTTTTTTCCGAACTCATTGAAGAGTTGTAAGCATTCCCAAGCTTTGGAACAGGAATTCCACGTTTGGCAGTAGGATGTTTCTGGCGTCAAAGAGGTGCTTTTTACCATTCTTGGTGAAATTCACCCAGATTTGCCCATGTTATAAGTGTCTAAAAATCGCTATTTGCACACACTCAGTGGAGGCTGGGTGCCAAAAATATATGAATCTTCCATCCACGCTGAGGGTGCTATCTAATTCCCCCCTATCTTTAGTTCAGAACAGGCTACAGCAATAGCAGCTGGACAAGGGGAATGAGAGGTGGGCTAGGGGACAAGAAGCCACCATAAGGTCTAGTCTCATCTCTTCAGCTGACTGGTGTTAAGGGCTGTGACGTACATAGCTGGTTACTGAGTAAGACCTCACACCTCTCCTGTAGGAGGCAGTCATGTGTCAACCCCTCCATTTTTCAGATTAAGTTGCACAAGGCCACATCTGGTAGACCAGGGACTAGAAGCCAGGGCCCAGGCTCTATGCTGTGCCTCTTAAGACAGAGAGGCAAAAGGTGGTTTATAACATCCTTCTGCCTTCCAGATTCTGGGTTGCTCTGGGGCCCAGTGCCAAATTTGTGTGCTTGGCTGTGCTGTCTGTAGCCACACACTGCCTTCCAGACCCAGGAAAAGAACCCAGGAATCCTAAGTGTCATCATTCTGCCGCTGTCTAGCGGACAATTGGTTGAACCATCAGCAAAATAACAGCCTACTGCTGCAATCAGTTATTCCTACAGCTCGAGCAGTTGACATCTGGATATAAAGATCCTAGGGTCAGACACTGCCAATAACCCACCTTGCAGGGCCAGTCTAATGCTGCATGATTTTACAAAGCCTCATTAGGAATTGAACCTAGAACCTCTGGATCTAAGAGCATGAATTTCTACTACCTCAGGCCTGAATTGTTCCATTTTCTAGCAGTTCTAATGTGGCAGCCTTAATGTCATTATTTAGCACGTGCTACACACACCATGCAAGATGTTGCATAGATCATATACTCACAGCCTTGCCTGTACTCTGCCCACTTCCCCTGCATTTATTCTAACATTCCAAGACCTCCATCAGCCTCAAGGAGCTATTTGGGGGGTGGGGAGGTTGTTGGTTTGTTTTTTTAATCACCCTGTTAGAGAGACGTTTCCTTCCTTCCCAGATATGATAGTTTTCCCCAGAATTACGGCAGTCCAGGGCTGGCAACTGATTTCATGTCTGAAATCTTTTGCTTTTAGCATTTGATTCTAGTCCTGGGATATTGGACTTTCAATTTTGGATGCTCATATGTATTAGAGACGCTAGTTCTAGACATTTTAAAGATGTATTTATTTTAATTTTCCTCCTCCTTGTGGCCCACTTGCCTCTCACAAGCGCCCTCTATTGGATATGTGCATGCGCTTGATCTTTTTCAGCTTTGTGGTGTTCGCAGTGCCACCCGCCGGCTACCAGCCTCGTCAGGTGAGTCTTTGCGACTCAGCCCGTTGGTCGAGTCGCATGCAGTCTGTATGGGAATAAACAAACCCCTTCCAAGGTACAAGTCCAACAGGACCTATCACAGTACCCTCAGTTGGTCTCTTCCTGCAGCCCTTCCTGGGCTTAGTCCTCAGCCCCTTCTGTGCTAACTCTCAAACGGTCCCTGCTCTGGAACAGAGCTGTGCCCTCAGGGCTTCCTGGCTGGAGACTCTTCACCTCCTAGTGAGCCTTAGCTGACCCCAGCTTTCCAGTTGAGTCACTCTTTATACTTCAGTCCACTCCCCTTCCAGTGGGGTAATCAAAGTCCAACAAATGCTGACCCTCTCCTAGGTCTTCAGCCCCTTCCCAAGGCCACTTCCTTGCTCAGGGCTTAAGCCACTTCCCCAGTGTCTGGTGGCGGGACCCAGGCCCACCCACTGCTCTTATATAGCACTTTTCATTGGGCGATTTTAAAGCACTTTGCAAATGAGGTATAATTATCCCTTATTTTACAGATGGGGAAATTGAGGCACAGAGCGAAGTGACTTGCCCAAAGTCACACAATAGGCCAGTGGCAAAGCCAGGTCTCCTGAGTCCAGGGATCTAGTCACTAGGCAACATTGTCTCCTTTATTCCACATTATTTTATAGTCTCTTTGTCTACGTACAATGTATGTATATATATGTATCCCCTCAATCATTAGAACTCCAGAAAACCCATCCAAGCTTTCCTCAGGGAAGATGGTGGCCACTTGGCTGTTAGGAGGTAGTAAACAGCATCCCAAGAAGTAGATGAAGGGAGGGTATGGCCATCTTCAGTAATGGCAGCCTGTTGCCTCAGTCCATTGAGATCAATGCGAGATGGTGGCCATTTTGAAAGAGGGCAACACTCCAAGGCATTTTCTGACAGAATGTTATTCTTCCACCTTTGCTGAAGAAGCAGCTTTCACGTATGAAGAGTAATAGCAAAAAGGGACCACTCATGCTAAAAATCTTTCTTCAGAAGCAAGCCATTGCACCCAAAGGGCTCAAGACCTGTCTCGGGGCTAATTTTCATGTTGACAGTGGCCAAGCCAAGACCATTAGGGACCCAAGAGCTGAGCCAGGGAGCCAAGTTTCTTAAGAGGACCCATTTTTAAGATGAATTTTAATTCAAAAACTCATCAGTGGATTGACTCCAATTCTCAGAAACTGTTCTGTGCCGAAGAAGCTGCCGGCTGCCGGTTTGAGAGGAGACACTGTGTTCGTCATACGTATAATAAAGAGAAGGAACCCCTGCTCGCCGGGCACAAAGCTTAGCTGAGCCGGCCTGTTCCTAATACACCGAAGTAGTAAGACGATAAATATTCAGTAAGTTGTTGTCACATGAGCTGCTCTTGTGCCGCACAATAGCACTTCTCCTGTTACTTCTGGCCTCGTTTTGCTGCTTTTCCGCAGAACAGCCACACCGACTGTTAATGCCTAACAGCAGCATGTGGAGGTAATCCTGAATTGTCGATATCCTGAAGGACTAAAGGCCAGGCTTGCCTAAGCTTTTGGAAGTTCAGGGCAGGTTACAAAGGCAGATCTGAGCCACCTCCCAAGCGCCATTTGTGGGAAGTTCCAGTCTGAAAGAAATAAGACTCCGGTCCAGGGTTTTGAACCCCTCTGATGCCACAACTGCAAACACAGCCCCTGGGTTGTGCAAATCAACAGTGCATGAGCCAGGAGAATACAGCAATTCTGACATAGGGAAGAGGTTAAAAAAAGAGAGAGGCCTGAAAACGGTCATCCAATCAGCAGATCCTCCCAGCAGACACACTGAAGCATGAGACTTAATTGAATTCAGTGCTGTGCTGCGAGCCCTGGCAGTGCACAGTCAGCACAGCCATGCATGTCTATGTGTTGCTGCGAGCCTGAGTCACATACGTAAATCCTTTTGAGTGAGACAGAGGAGTGATCGGCTAGTTAGCTTGGCTAGGAGGGCGTCTCTGGGGAGGCAGTCCAGGCACTACATAGCATAGCGGCAGTCTTGACAACATCCCGCAACACCACCCACTTCATGGAAGTTGCATAAATACTTTCTGATTTCTCTATTTCAGCCAAGAGCGGCTGTCCATCAGTCGGTGGGGCAGGTTCTGTTTCCCCTGCACAAACTGCATGTGCAGGGGCTTTTCCACCGGAGTGGGGTATGTGTGAGTGTGTCCTTGTTCTCACAACAGTCTAATCACTCTTACATCAGAGACAGGAAATCACTTAATCAGGAGCCGTGTGTGTGGAAGGAACAATGTTTTTATTGCTACAACATCGGAATGAATTCATATTTTGACAAAAACAACTGCTCCCCTCTCACTAGATTATTTGATCTGCCCAGAGATCCCTGTCTATAGAAGAGAGGGACCTGGCTCTACTGGAACTCAAATGCCCTCTGATTAATTTTTATTAATACCCCTCTTTAATTCTCTGTTTGTAACCAAAAATAACATTTTTGACCAAGTGAAAATTTGCCGAAAGCGAATTCTTTGTGGTCAAAGAGCCACAGGACCACTGATAACTATGTTTGGATGAAAAAATTTCAACCAACTCTGCTGCCCACCAAAACATGTTCAAAAGGAGAAAGAGTACAGTGACATGGGCAGACCAGTGCCAGCTTGTGCCAAGGTTCCCATGTCTTGTGGACAGATACACTTGCAGGTTGATATTGATAAAATAAGTAAAAGAATTCTAAGAAATTGTTTAATGGTTAAACTCCATTGGATGCATTTTAGTTACTGCCTGCGTTAATCTTGCTGATAATATCTGTGTTTCACAGTGTAAACTAATACCAGAGTGGTTGTATTGTGAACTTCTGTGACCGTAGGACTCATAATACTGGAGAGTGACATTAATTAGTGTGAAAAGCTTTTCTTCTACAAACATTGATTTACCTCTTGCAAAAAGAGGAGACCCACTGATACCAGATGGGCTATCGTCTGATCTTACAACAGGAAACGCCCCACTGGAGGACTAGGAATTGTCAATAAAAGGACTAAAGACTGTTATTGATGTTGTGTTCTGCTCCCCATGAAGATGTGCCATGAAAGAGGACTCCCATCAGCTGAATTTGCAGCTCGGAGCACATGGCAGGAGAGGGGATAAAAACCCCAGACAAAAGTACTAGGTATCTCTCATGCTGCTTGGGCTTGGCTTGGGGTGGGGTGGGGTGGGGTGGGGCAGAGCGGAGGGCAAGGTGTTTCTAGGCCTGAGCAAGGAATCCTCAGCTGTCTAGTCTGGGTTAGCCCTAAAGGACCTAAAGGACACTAAAACTTTCTGATTATAAAAGACCATATTCCCTTTTCCTATTTAATAAATCTTCATGTAGTTTACTATAGGATTGGCTACTAGTGTTATCTTTGGTGTGAGACCTAAAGGGCAATTGACCTGTGGTAAGTGACTGGTCCTTTGGGATCAGAAGTAACATGAATATTGCTGTGATTCTTGGTGTAAGGAACCATTGAGCAGAGAGGTATGCTCACCTGGGCAGCAAGACAGATCAGAGAACCCAACGGGCTGGCGATGACTCCATGCTAAGGCTGTTCAAGGGCCTGAGGAGTTTGCACATAGCTGATTTGGGGGTTGTGCCCTGTGTTTTGACAGTCTGCCCTGGGTTGTGTCACGCACACTCTTGTGTCACTGTTGGGAGTGTTACTAGTGTCATCTATTGCCATCTGGAAGAGCTACACAATGCATTTGGAATGAGTGCTTATCTGGAATTGAGCATGACCACCATGAGACCAGGCTGCAAAGTTTCATTTTCCTGATGCAAGACCCACAGATGTAGAATCTCGGAAATGTCATTTGATGCTGATTGACATTATCCAACTGTCCAGCCGAGAATCAGCAGCCTTCCCTGCCCACCACCGAAACACCAGCTCCATTTGCTTGCTGCAACTCTAATCTCACGGTTCTTGCAGAAAGGATCATGGGACAAGGGTTATGGAAAGAAGTCCTGATTGAATTAGGGGTCTTTGATGGAAAAAAGTAAAAGGCTTGCACCATCATTGAGAAAGTTTCTCTAGATGGGATTCATGGTTAACAATAACACCTCATTCTTACCATCAGTAAATCTCAAAACACTTCATAAGGAGGTCAGTATCATTACCCCCATGTTACAGACTGGGAAACTGAGGAACAACGCAAGAGAAGTGACTTTGCCCAAGGTCATGCAACAGTCCAGTGGCAAAGGTAAGATGTGAACGTGGATCTCCTGAGGTCTAGTCCACTGCCCTTTCCATTAGGATGCATTGCAATCATGAGGCTCAGAGGGGCCACATGCCAACTCTGGCAGCCTTTACAGTTGCTTTAGTGAGCATTGGCTGGGCTCTACTAACCAGGCCTCAACCAGGCCTCAAACTCTGGTCAGGCTAAAGCTAGCTAAATTTTAAACAAACTAACTGTGTGTGCATGTCAGTAAAACAAAAAAAGGGTGGTAAAGGGGCTTTTAAAATAATGCAATTTCAACACATAAATAAACCAGCTACCTGTGTGGCAACTACTAACCGCAAAGGGCAGTTAACCACAAAAAAAAAAAAAGAAAAGAAAAAACATGTCTTGCTGTAATATTACAAAAGTACAAATTAAAAAGTATGCTTATTAAATGTGAAGAACTTCCCTATATAAACCTCTAATTTTTTGTATTTTGCAAAGCAGCTTTTACATAGCTGTTTCTCCCTGCATGCTTGTATTGGTACCTTTAATAAAAAGCCTATGGCTACCTAATTCAAAAACCATAAGTGGTTAATTTTTCACAACACAGCCTAGTGCAGGGACTCTCAAACTTTTGTACTGGTGACCCTTTCACATGGCAAGCCTCTGAGTATGATCCCCCCTTGTAAATTAAAAACACTTTAGGTTTAGTTTAGAGGTTTATTGCAGAAGTGGGTGGGTAAGATTCTGTGGCCTGCGTTGTGCAGGAGGTCAGACTAGATGTTCATAATGGTCCCTTCTGACCTTAAAGTCTATGAACACAATTATAAATGCTGGAGGCAAGGTGGGGTTTGGGGTGGAGGCTGACAGCTTGCGACTCCCCACCATATGTAATAACCTCGTGACCCCCTGAGAGTCCCAAACCCCAGTTTGAGAATCCCAGGCCTAGTGGGAGACGTATTTGATCACTTTAGCACTTCACTCATGGTCAAATTCTAGGACGTGTTTTTTAAGCCAACAAGGTATTCACTCTCAGAAATGGCTGTCATGAGGGGGTGAGAAACCGGTTTAGTTTATAGCCTTGTCGTTTGCCCTAGAGTATTGTTTATATCACTGTGTGTGCTCCCAGCTATCATGTGATGAGGCAAGTTCAATAACAACGAATAATTCGTTAATGCAATTTCAAAACGTTATTTGCAATTATAATAAACCAGAAAGCAGCCATGAGTTTTGCACACTGGGAACAGATTTCTCTCATTTGTTCCTGGAAAATCTAAACCAATTAACTTTACACAAGGCAGAAACAAACACTGATGGCTGGCCCTGGAGGCTCTCGGTTTCTCTCTTCACTAAATCACTAACCTCCCATATGGGTCATGGGCAGTGGTAATGAGGCCGGCTTACGGACAGGGAACGTAGGACCTGAGGAGCCGGAGGTGGAGGGGAGAGAATGGCCTAATGTTGGCATTTCTCCCTATTTTGGAACACTTCCTAGTTTGGGGAAGGAAAGAGAAGGAGACCAGTCTCTTTACAATGAGGATTCCTTCATTTCTGTAACACAAGACGTCTAACTGTGACCTCTCTGTTGATTTGACCCCTGGGCTGGGGCAGGATTAGACCTGAACACCTGTTTTTCTGTACTGCCTGTTAAGAAATGTCCATGCAATTGCACAGCTAGGTTCTGCTCCACTCCCACATTGCTCTACTATTACCCGCGTGTAACTCCGCAGATCCCAAAGCAATGCAGTTGTGAATGTGTATGTAGAAGTACTGTGACTGCATGCAGATATCAGATACGACACATGCAAGTATTTGGACGCATAGCTGGTCGTTTGGCACATGCAATTCCCCCTCATCTGCAGGCAGAGTAACAGGGCATGAAGGTTAGCAAAAGGAAAAATGAATAAAAAAAGGCCTCAAACGTATCTGGAAGCCTTCCCCGGGGAACACAGGTGTGATAGAACTTCTCCAAATTTGTTGACTGAAAAGTGTTCCCTTAAAAAAAAGATTTAATCAGAAATGGACATTTTCACAGGGACAGTGTCAAGCATAATTGAATCAGTCATTGGGGAATTTCAAAACAAAATGAGCATTCAATTACATACAGTAATTGGGGTTGTGCTAAAACATCCTTGGGATTTCTAAATACTCTGACCATTTCCTGACTCAAAGTGTTGCATCCAATATGGGGAAATTCTCTATTACACCTTATCTTGACAGATAAAGGGGAACTGATCACAGAATTAAAAGTTAATAGTAACTTAGGCACAAGTGATCAGGATTTGATAACATTTTAAAATGTTCAAAAAGTCCAGACTAGTAACTATAAACTTGGTTCTTTAAAAGGATCAATTTCAAAAAGCTGAAAGCTATTTTGAACCTAATCAGCTGGGAAGAAGAATTTAATCAGAAAAATGCCAATGATAAATGGGAATTGCTTAAAAGCCCCAAAAGCCACAACTGAGGAAGAGGGTCATACTGGTTAAAGAGAGGTCTGATTTAGACGCAGTGAAGGCAGCTATACAATATAAAAATATACATATAGAGCAAATGGAAAAAAGAGGAAGTTGACAGTAAGTTAGGAACTGTAGAAAATTGATACGAGAAGCAAAGAGACACAAGGAGAAATCTCTGGTCAGCAGAGTAAAGGACAGTAAGAAGGAGGGCTTTTATGTATATTAGGAGCAAAAAGAATCTTAACCATGAGCAAAGGTAGAATTATCAAATTATAATGCAGAAGAGACAGAAGTCTTCAATAAATATTTCTGTTCTGTATTTGGGGGAAAACAAATGATGCAATCATAGGATAATACTCTTTCCATTTCACTAGGATATCAGGAGGATGTAAAACAGCAGCTACTAAAGTTATACATTTTTAATCAGCTTTTAAATCAGCAGGTCCAAATACTTTGCATCCAAGAGTTTTAAAATAACTGCCCGAGGAGCTCACTGGACCTTTAATGTTGATTTTCAGTAAGTCTTGGAACACTGGGGAAGTTCCAGAAGTGGGGAAGAGCAAAATTGTGCCAATATTTTAAAAGAGTAAACGGGATGACCCAGGTAATTATAGGCCTGTCAGTCGGACATTGTTTCCAGGCAAGATAATGAAACAATTGATATGAGATTCGATTAATAATGAACTAAGAGAGGGCAATATAATTAATGCCAATCAACATGAGTTTATGGAAAATAGATCCTGTCAAACTAACAATATCTTTTTTTTGATCAGAGTAAAAGTTTGGTTGATAAAGGTACAGGGGTGAAAGTATCTTAAAGGACTTACTGGTACTCCGGAGTCCTGAGCAGGGGATGGGGCCTCAACTGGAAGAGGCGTGACCTCAACAGGAAGAGGCATGGCTTTTGAATCCCCAAGTCCTTTAAATCACCCCTGGAGCTACCAGTTGCAGAGGCAGCTGAGAGCCCTGGGGTGATTTAAAGGCCTCAGGGCTCCAGCTGTCGCTACCGCAGCAGAGCCCTGGGTCCTTTAAATCACCGACGGAGCCCCAGGGGCTCTCGGCTGCTGCCACTACCCCGGGCCTCCAGGCTCTGGCAGAGAGCTGAAGGGTAGCGGCGATGGGAGTCCCGGGCCCTTTAAATCGCCACCCAGGCCCCACTGCTGGAGCCTTGGGGTAGCAGCTGCGGAGCTGCAGCAGTGATGTAAAGGGCCAGGGGCTCCCAGCTGCCGCTACTGCAGTGGATCCCCAAGCCCTTTAAATTGCCAATGGAGCTCTGGGCATCCTGGCTGCCACTGAGACCCCTGGGCTTGGGTGGCAATTTAACGGGCCCAAGGTGGTAGCAATGGCTGGGAGCCCCGGGCCCTTTAAATCACCGCCAGAGCCCCGCTACTGCTACCCCAGGGCTCCATCAGCAAGGCTTGGGTGGCAATTTAAAGGGCCCAGGGCTCTGGCTGCCGCTACTGCCCTTTTAAATCGTCGTCAGAGCCCTGCTGCTTGAGCCCTGGGGTTGTGGCAGCTGGGCTCTGGTGGCAATTTAAAGGGCTTGGGGCAGTAGTAGAGCTCTGGCGGTAATAGCTCCAGGTCCTTTAAACTGCCGCCTGGGGAAGCTGGTCCCCAGTATGGTTCACTGACTCTTGCCAGTACACTGTACCAGGGCATACCGCCATACTTGCATCTCTGTGAAGGTAATAGTGTTGACATAAAATACTTAGGCTTCTACAAGGTGTTCAACTTAGCATCACTGTTAAGTTTGCAGATTACTCAAAAATAATGATGAGAACAAGTCATCGGATACAGAGTGATCTGGATAGTGTGGCAAGCTGGGCGCGAGCAAACAGTGTGTGCTTTAACATGGCTAAATGTAAAATGTATATCTTTAAGAACAAAGAATGCCAGCCATACTTACAGGGCATGGGACTCTGTCCTGGGACGCAGTGACTCTGAAAGAGATTTGGGGTTGTGATGGATAATCGGCTGCACATGAGCTCCCAGAGCAACACTATGGCCAAGAAAGCTAATGTGGTCCTGGGACGCATTAACAAGGGAATCTCAAGTAGGAGTAGAGAGGTTATTTTACCTCTGTATTTTGCAGTGGTGTGTCCTCTGCTGAAATCCTGTGTCCAGTTCTGGTACCCACAATTCAAGAAGGATGTTGATAAATTGGATGGGGGTTCAGAGAAGAGCCATGAAAATAATCAAAGGATTGAAAAAACCTGTTTTATAGTGATAGACTCAGAGAGCTCAATCTATTTAGCTTAACAAAAAGAAGACTAAGGGGTGACGATCACAGTTTATAGCACCCCCATGGAGAACAAATATTGGATATTTGTCAATAGAGCTTGTCAATAGAGCATAGGAAGGTCTAACATGATCCAATGGCTAGAAGTTGAAGCCGGACAAATTCAGACTGGAAATAAGGTGTAAATTTTTAGCAGTGAGAGTAATTAACCCCTGGAACCAGGAATAAGCCTCCCACTGCCGTGTGGCAATAGAGTTGCCCATTTTGGTTGAATGCATTCCTGGAAGTTTTTTCACAAAACAATCTTTAATTCCTGGAGACTCCAGGACAATCCTGGAGGGTTGGTGACCCTATGTGGCCATAGCAGCCTTTACACAAGGTAGTTTTGCTCTGGAAATTCAAGACCTCACTCATTTGCCAACGTCACCTTCTGCCAGCAATCAGGCAGAGTTATGCCCCTCGAGCAAGAGTGGCATGACTGTGAAGCTATCTGACCCAGGGTTCATGTAAGCAGCTCTAGGGTTCATAGGAGGGGTCATCATCCTCTGGCTGAGCCACAAAATTCCTCCCTTCCAGGCTTAAATCAAAGCCCCAAGTGTTAAATCAAAGCCCACCCATCCACCCCAGGTTTTGGCTGGGCACAGCCCTTCCTACCAGTCTGTCCTGTTGCCTCACAGTCTGTAGCCCCACAGCATGCAACCCTTTTCAGTTCCAGCCAGTCAATCCACGCCTTCTTTCCCTGCTTAAAAAGGGTGGTTTCACACTCTCACTGTCACAGCTGGTATTATAGGGAGAAGCCACGCCTCCCCTCTACTAATGGTTACCAGCCCATGGCTCTTAAACAAGGGTGCATCGTTAATTGATGTGGAGTTAGGGTAGTCTGAGTTAATTAGTCGGTTTTTACAGCCTTGAGAGGAGCTGAGAGCCTTCTGCTTCACCAGGCAGAACTTCGTGGACATTTGTGTAAGCTGAGGCAAAGTTGCATGGTTTGAGGCACATTAAAAATCTCCAGATTTTTTCGGTCCCAAGATGTTCGAAGATGGTTAGGTAAAAACTCCCACTGGCACAAGGAGAAACATTTTTCTAGCATCAAGGGGTAGCCGTGTTGGTCTGTATCCACAAAAATAACGAGGAGTTCGGTGGCACTTTAAAGACTAACAGATTTATTTGGGCATAAGCTTTCATGGGTAAAAAACCCACTTCTTCTACATAAGCTTTTTCAGGTAGAAGTGGGTTTTTTACCCACGAAAGCTTATGCCCAAATAAATCTGTTAGTCTTTAGGTGCCACTGGGCTCCTTGTTATTTTTCTAGCATCATCTCGTTTTCATTGACACAATGGCCAGATCTGTGGGGGGATGTACATCGTTCAGCTTCATTGGAAACAATAGGCCAGATCCCCAGCTAGTGTGAATCAGCCAGGGCCAGATGTCCACTGGTGTCACTCAGATTTGCTCCAATGGAGTCAACGGGCCAGATCCCCAGCTGGTGTAAATTGACCACAGCCCCACTGGAATCCCATAGACAATTTCTGCTGGAATCAGTGGCACCAGCCTGATTTATACTGGCTGAGCCTGGCCCATGATTTGTTGCGCTGACTCTTTCTGACAGTTTTGGATGGTTTTGTTTCCTACAGTCGCTCAGGGCATGTGCTGACAGTCAGTGACCTTGAGAGTGATCACACAGCATTCTCTCAAGAGACATGTCACAGTCGCCTAGGGAGGGGAAGACAAAAAATAACCCATGCTACTAACAAGAAAAAGAAATGGAGCAATCAGTTTGGATTAGCTATCCGCTTGTATCCACAGCAACTAGCATCAAAGGACCAAATCTTTGCCTCAGGAAATTGGAAGCATGGGGCCAGATCCCCAGCTGGGGTAGATGGATTTCACTGGAGCTAGGCTATTTACCCAACGGAGGTGGTGCATGAGATTTTCCTGAGGGTGGATGGGGGGAGGCTGATCCCACCGACTGGGCCAGCAAGGAGTGGGGTCTATCTATAGTCACCACGAGCCTCTGCTGGCTTTGAATTGTCTCTGCTGCTTTACTGAGCCCACTAGCCCAGGAGGGCCAAACAGCGATGGGAGATGGTGCTGCCTCGTGTGTCGCCTCCTTTCATTTCCTGCTTCTGCAAAGCATGCAATTGGCTGTTTGGTCTCGCAGGGCGCAGAGTTAAGGTTATGGCAGCATGCCAGGCATGAGGCATTATCTCCACTGTGCTTCTTCTGTTGTGTTATCTTAAATAGTGAACAACACATAATTGAGGAGTCCAGTGGCACCTTAAAAACTAACAGATTTATTTGGGCATAAGCTTTCATGGGTAAAAAATCCACTTCTGCAGTCTCCAGACATCTGAAGAAGGGGTTTTTTTACCTACAAAAGCTTATGCCCAAATAAATCTGTTAGTCTTTAAGGTGCCACCGGACTCCTCGTTGTTTTTGTGGATACAGACTAACATGGCTACCCCTCTGATACTTGAATGCATAATTCCTGGAGTTTGCAGACTTATTTATGTGAACACTTAGATTGCAGCAAGCCTGGATATGATTCGATCCCCTCCAGCCTGCTGGGGTCTAACTGTCTATGAGCACCCTTAACAGTTTGTCAGAGTGCTTTGATCGTGTCCTCTTTGAAACAGGGCTGGCTCAAAGCGCATTAACAGCCTATTCATGCATATCAGCAAGGTCCCCACTGGACAGTCGGTCCACTCCACTCCCCAGGTTGACGTCATTTGAGGTGTGAGGCTCACCTCTCTCTCTACCTTCCCCCATTCTTGGGTGTCAAGCACTATCCCTTCTTTTAGTCCTGAGAGCCAAAGGGGCTGCTTTTCCCCAGCTCTCCTAGGCCCAGGTTGTGTCACATGGACTGAATTAATCCATCACACACGGGGCAGAATAAAGAAATTACCGTCTCGTCCTGGTCCCTGACACAAGCCCAGAACAGACTGTCACTCACAACACAGCCATTCAGGGCCTCTCACAAAGCGGGGGGTGGGGCGGGGTAAGATGGTTATGTAAGCACAGAGAGGTTGGCATGGAGTAGGGGAGGGGATCTGATTGTAAACCCACAGGAGGAGGAGGGTGGTTCTAGGAAGAGCTCCGTTCTGGGACCTGTGTGACCCTCTGATCTTCGCTCTGAGTTAAAATCTACAGAAAGGTACACAATCGACAGATGGATTTCTGGTCAATATCAGCAAAGGGTGCATTGGCTGAGCCCTTTCCTTCGTCCCCCAAATCCGAAATCGCTCCTCTTCTTCCAGCTGTGATGAGAGAAACCAAATCCTTAACGTGGGACCAGGGGGCAATTAGCGGCAGAGTGAAGCCAGTGAGGGGGGGTTTCAGGATCGCTGAGCGATCAGGACTGACAGCAGGATGGATTAAAGGGGGCAGGGGAAAGCCAGTGTGGCCTGCGTCTATTGTGATTTCTTGAAAAGGCTCAAAGGAGAAATTGGAGCATTAACGCTCCTGAGCAAAGGGAGCACGGAGCCTACTCAAGTTTTCTAGGAACAAGATGATCCTGCTGCTGCCTTTGGCTCCTTCCACTAACCTCCTTGAGCACTTGTGCTGTTGTGGCTTCTTGGCAGGTGACAACATGGAGGCAGGATGGCCTAGTGGCTACAGTGCTGGCTTGGTGTCCACAAGGATAAACGCCTGATTGTCAAGCCAACGGACAATTCTGCTTGTAGACTCTGTGCCCTCTTGCAGTGCAGGCCAGGCTGGGTGAAGTACGGAGGGACCTAATGCATTAAAGAGGGGGCGTAGCAGCAGCTTGGGGGAGGCAACTGGTGCTAGTCACCCCTGGCGGGCAGAGGGGGCAGGTTTGTCCTGCTGGGCGTGGGATCAGCCTGATTGTTACTGGAGTAGAGCTTTTAAGGGACAGGGGCTGTGTG
>ML677379.1:13440042-13540488 GCA_007922305.1 Dermatemys mawii | reverse complement strand
AGTGTCTGGCAAGCCCCGGGGGGCCCCTCCAGGGCAGGCCAGTGCCTCTCCTCTCCCTGGTGTGTGTCAGAGGCGGCCATGCAGTGTCTCCGCAGTGGAGACCATCTGATAGCATCACACTGGCGGCAGTGGGTGTGTGTGTGTGTGGCATCACCGGGCCCCATGGGTCACATGCAAATAGCACAGGCAGGATTCCAGGAACTGAAAACTGATGTCTCCTCTCACCCTTGCCCCACAAAGTCACATGCAAAGCCACTGAGACAGGAGAGCCGCTTGGGGGAAAGTTCCGCAACATGCTGGACTGGAAGGGAGCGCAGCATTTCATCCCAGTCTGATCTCCTCTAAAACTCTGCTTCCCTTGGCTTCAGACAACTTAGCCAGCCGGCACTGAGAATAGGGTTTGAACCTTGGACCTACACCCCTAAAGGCATGAGCAACAGGAGCAGCTCTGTTAGCTGGCAGCTGTACTAGACTCTTATCATCTTCCATGGACCAACCACTAGAGCAGGAGAAAAGACCAGCACTGGAGGAGCTAACTTTGCAACTGCTGTCTCTGCTTCCTTTTAAGTGTTGCCTGGGGATGGGGGAGGGACTCTGCAGAGTTGTAAGCCAGGAGCTGGCTCCAGGAACGATGAGAGAGGACACATGTTCCCGCCCATGCTATTTGCATGTGACTCATGGGGCCTGGTGATGCCATCCTGGCCTCCCAGTGTGATGCAATCAGATGGCCTCCCCATGCAGACACGCTGCATGGCCACCTCTGAAACACACTGGGAGGAGGGAGCAATGCTAGCCCTTGGAGGGCCCCCTGTAAAGATAGGATCTTCGCCAGGACAGGTCATGCACCAAACTGGACCAGCAGCCAAATGCCTGGCTGGGACGCCAGGTCCCAGATCCTATGACCCGCAGACACAGATAGTTAATGTTTAGAAAATGGAGCTGGAGCATGGGCAGACGGGGAGTGAGGGGAAGGAGGGGCTCTTGTGGCTGAACAAGCTGCCCATGCGCAAGAGCCTTGGCTGTGTAATTTTCCAGTTTCTCCCAGGCCAGGTGCTGGCGGGGTGGGGAGGACAGACGCACGTGCTGCCAACCTCAGCTGGAGGGAAGTCTGCCAGGAGGTTGCAGATGGCTGGGGGAGCCGGTGCTGTGTATACACCAGAGGGGAAAAACATCAGAGGCCATGTGCTCACTCTCCCCGTGCAGTCTGCATGCTGGCACTGCATGCCCATGCTGATACACTGTGCATCATACGTGTGCCCCGTCGGGGCTGTCTGCACAGAGAGATGGCAGATCAGGGCTGGGGGGTGTGTGTGTGTGTGGTCCCAAGCAAAACCTCCTGAAAGGCCTGCTCATAGACAGTTCTATTGGGTTGATGCCTGTGGGCAAGGAGGTGATTTACAGGAATATATGGACATTAACCTTTCTGCTAAATGCAGTGGCAGAGGGGAAAGGTGGTCTAGTGGTGAAGGCACTGGGCTGAGAATTGGGAATGTGGGTTCACTCCCGTTCACAGCCTCCCTTCGGGCCAGTCCCTGAGCCTCAGTTCCCATCTGTAAAATGGGGCTACTGATCTTGTCCTTCCTCTGTCCTGTCTAGTTTGATGTTAAGCCCTTTGGCCCTAACCATGCATATTTTCAGCCCCTGGTGCGGTGGGGCCCTGATCTCAGCTGATGAGTAATGCTCAGCATTCCCACGATGGCAATGTTTTCCTCCTAGTGAGAGTGGGGAATCGCTCTGGTCAGTTGACATGCTTTAAAAGTTTCCTTTGAGATTCAAGAGGCTTCTCTGATCCACAGCAGGGAAGTGAAAAGAAGGCCAGAGCAGCTAAGAACCCTGCTGCACTTTTAAGCTGGAGATCGGTGCAACTTTGTCTGTTATAATTGTGTGGCATTGTAGTGACTCCATGTGACAGATGCAATTATTATAGCAATTGCATGCCCATGTGGGTCAGGACCAGAACCACGGTGTTCTGGCTCCTACAACACAGGCCTCTCTGAGCTAGAGGAAACTGCTAATTCATTGGGTAACAGCAGTTCTTTTATTTCTGTGGGCAACTTCTCGGGAGCACCATGGCCCCTGCACATGGTTCTCTATCGTCTGCAACAAGTGAAAGGAGAAGGGAGATGGCCCTGTGACTTGGGATCAATAGATATGAGTGTATCAAGTAGATCTGCAATTTATACAGGGCAGTGGTTCTCAATCTTTTCCGTACTAGGGACCTCTTCCCATTAGAAGAGAGGCAGGGTGGGCACAGCCCCTTGACACCTGTGTGTGACCCTGTGGCAGGACTGGTACCTCGTCGGCCCCTCTTGGGTCTGGGGCGAGAGGCAACCCCGTCCTTTCTACACCTTCTACGGCTGAGCGCGGCCTAGCGGCCAAAGCCTTTCTGTCTTAGGCCTCTGTGACAGCACAGCCCAATGGCCAGAGTCTCTATGAACAGTGCTCCTATGGCAACGTGGCACAATGGCCACAGTCCTTTTCTCTCGCCTCCCCTAATGGGAGTGTGTGGCTTACCAGCCGAAGTCACTATATGCTCTGTCTCTGCAGCAGCATTGCCCAACGGCCAGAGTCACTCACTCACTCGTCCCCTAACTGGAGCATGTGGCTCACCGGCTGTAGTCTCTTACACGTGCTGCCTCTGCAGCAGTGTGGCCCAATGGCCAGAGTCTCTCACTCAGTCTTTTCCCTAATGGGAGCGTGTGGCTTACCAGTCAAAGTCACTACACGCGCTGCCTCTGCGGCAGTGGGGCCCAATGGCCAGAGTCTCTATGGATAAGGCCTCTATGGCCATGTGGCCCTATGGCCAAAGTCTCTAGGAATAAGTTGAGTCACGGGAAAGAGGAGGGGGCAGTTTAACAACCCCCAGTGGGGGAGCATGGGCCCTTCCACCTTCACCGGGCTCCGACCCAGGGCCCTGTCCAGGCGGAGTACTCCCGCCTGGGGTCAGCGGGGATCCTGACCGCAACACGCTGACCTTCCCTTCCCTGGGTCACTTCCCACCAGTCCTCTGTAGCTCCGGTAACTCCAGGGTCTCTGGGATCCTCAGCAGCTACCGCCGCTTGCTGGGGTCTTCTTCGCCATGAGCCTCTGATCCGCACTCCCGGTTCTTCAGCTCCGCCAGGCAAAGGTTGTACCTGGTCTGGGGCTGGAGCCTCCACAGAGCGTCCTTCCTCTCCGGTAGTCAGCCCAGACTGAGCAGTCTGGCAGACTTTTATACTGCTCTGACAGCGGGAGCATGCCTGGTAGGACTTCCGGGGCGGGGCTTCCTCTGCCAAGAGGGAGTGATTAACCCCCTCTATCCCAGTGCAGGGCTGGTCTGCCCCGTCACAGACCCCCACATTGAGAACTCAGAGAATAGAAGAATATTCAGAGGGGATCCCTTGGGTAATTCCAATAGGGAACGCCAATGGGGAACAATTACAGAGGCAGCATTGAGCACTGGCTAGGGCCCTGGACTGGAATTCAAGAAAAACTGTTCTTAGCTCTGACCTCAGGCAAGTCCTTCAGCCTCTTCACTGTCTGTCTGTCTTGTCTGCTTACACTGCGAGCTGTTCGGTGCAGCATCACCAGTCACTATAGGTATGTGCAGAACCTGGTACAGCAGGGAGCCGACCTCACGGGCAGCCCTCGAGGAGCTACTGAAATGTCAGTAAAGCTGCTCTCCTGTGCCCCTCCAAGGGACTCTGCATTTGCAACGATAGGCATGCCGCATACTCGGCCGAACCCTTACAGTTGGACAGCATCAGCATTGCCTTGGGTCTCCCCTCCCTGCCTATTGCTAGGTGGAAATTGGCATTCATTTCATTTTTATTTTTAAAGGCCTCTGAGCAGCACAGCAGGGTGTGCCCAGGGCTCTAGCAGGGTCTTTCACTCTTAGGCTACCCTTTCATATGGCAGCTTAAGGGGTGTTTTTTATATCTGTGTTGCCCACCTCTCCTGAAACCAGTGAGGCAGGTCAGGGTTCTCCTTGTTGTAATCTTAGGGTTTGTTTTGTTTTTAATGAAGAATGGACACAGTCCTTTTACCCTGAACACAGGAGGAACACATAGCAGCAATGTCCTTGCTCAGAAATCCCCACGTCTGCCTCTCCAGCGAGCTCTGTACCCAAGGAGTTCTGTCTCTGCTTCCTGCCAGGATCACACTCACAGCTCCTTCTCCTGACTTCCAACCTCCAGCATGCACAGCCTGCAACTAATCTCCTCGCCCCTGCAACCAAAGGAACCCCCAGTCCACGGTGCTCAGCTTTGATCTGCCTGCTTTGCGGAGTCACCCCCACAATCTGCAGCTACTTTTACTACATAAAGGGCTTGATAGTGCCTTCTGCTGAGCCCAAAAGACAATGCCTGGCACAGCCATTGGCTTTAATGAGGTCTGTGATTATCTTTGGACTCCAAATCCCTTCACTGAGGGCAGTTGCTAGCACCTTGCAGCATGACATTCGTTTTCAGCCTGTTCTGGGGTGATGGTCTCCTCTCAAAGAACCAGTCAATAGCAGATGCATTTAAGAGTCATACTTGCACACAGAAGGTATCTATGGAGAACACGGGAAATTTCAGTGCAGGGGGACCCCAGAATACCATGCCCCGCTATACCGCGAATCCGCTTATAGTGCGGTGCGCGGCTGGCTCCTGATGTCGTCGTCAGCCGCTGCTTTGATGTGGCGGAACCCTGCAATACAGCGACCCCACCATTATCGCGATTGGGTTTTTTTGGATCTTGATCGTCGCGGTATTGCAGGGTCCCACTGTATTATTTTATGAAAACTGTGGGACTCAGTTTACCTGCTGAATACCCTGCATTGCTATCTACTTGGTCTCAAGGAGTTAATTTCTTTCCAGACACTTCTTGTGCTACAGAGACAGGAAGTGGCACCTCAGTGTCGGCCTAGGAAAGCTAGACCAGCAGTCACTGACTAGGTCTCGCCCTAGTAGACCCATGGGGAGAACCCAACTTGTCTGCAGAAGGAGCAAGATTTGAAGGAATGAAAAATCCCAGAAGGAGGAACAAAAAAAACAGGTGTTAGGACAGATGCTTAAAAATTTGGACACTGAGAGACTCGGGACAAAAGCGTGAGCGAGATGGAACCATGTGACTGCTGGATTAGCCACAGCTGTCTGTGGGCATCAGATTTTGAGAGGCCCTCCCTGTTCCTGAGGAAAAGCCATGAGCTGAAGGAGTGAAGGGACTTGGAACCTTGAATGGACCTTGATCCAAATCCCAAAGAAGGCTCACAAGTGGTTAGGAAACTGAGGCAGGGGTGGCATACACAAATGCTTACTGTTTTGCCTAGATCTGTAGATCTCTTGTACAGTCTAAAGTAAAGAGCAATTGTTTTAGAAATCCCTTTGCAAAGCGTGTACATTATTTTCTTCAACTGTCGCGTGTCCCTGAAAGGGTAAGTTATAAACTAACTGTTCACCTGGATGGAACTCAGTGAACAGACATGCTTAAACTACTGGGGGCTCAGCATTGGGCCTGGGCAGCTGGACTGAGGGTCCCACTTTGGAAAGGGATACCAGAGAGTCCATGCCCAGGGCGTGAGCCTAAAGGCCAAAGAAGGGTAGCTAAGATCACATAGATTCAGTGTTGGCATCATAGAATATCAGGGGTGGAAGAGACCTCAGGAGGTCATCTAGTCCAACCCCCTGCTCAAAGCAGGACCGATCTCCAACTAAATCATCCCAGCCAGGGTTTCGTGAAGCCTGACCTTAAAAATCTCTAAGGATGGAGATTCCTCTACTTCCCGAGGTAACCCATTCCAGTGCTTCACCACCCTCCTAGGGAAATAGTGTTTTCTAATATCCAACCTAGACCTCCCCCACTGCAACTTGAGACCATTTCTCCTTGCCCTGTCATCTGCCATCACAGAGAACAGCTGAGCTCCATCCTCTTTGGAACCCCTCTTCAGGTAGTTGAAGGCAGCTATCAAATTCCGCCCCCCACATCCCCCCACTCTTCTTTTCTGCAGACTAAACAAGCCTAGATCCCTCAGCCTCTCCTCATAAATCATGTGCCCCAGCCCCCTGATCATTTTCGATGCCCTTCACTGGACTCTCTCCAATTTGTCAACATTCATCCTGGGCGGGAACCCCACAACTAGATGCAGTATTCCAGATGTGGCCTCACCAGTGCCAAATAGAGGGGAATAATCACTACCCTCGACCTACTGGCAATGTCCTACTAATGCAGTCCAATATGCTATTGGCCTTCTTGGCAACAAAGGCACACTGCTGACTCACATCCAGCTTCTCATCCATTGTAATCCCCAGGTCCCTTTCTGCAGAACTGCTGCTTAGCCATTCGGTCCCCAGCTTGTAGCAGTGCATGGCATTCTTCCGTCCTAAGTGCAGGACTCTGCACTTGTCCTTGTTGAACTTCATCAGATTTCTTTTAGCCCAATCATCCAATTTGTCTAGGTCACTCTGAACCCTATTCCTACTCTCTATCATATCTACTTCTCCCCCAAACTTAGTGTCATTTGCAAAATTGTTGAGGGTGCAAGACCATCCCATCATCCAGATCATTAGTGAAGATGTTGACAAAACTGGCCCCAAGACCCACCCTTGGGGCACAGCACTTGATACCAGCTGCCAACTAGACATCAAGACGTTGACCACTACCTGCTAAGCCCAACGATCTAGACAGTTTTTTATCCACCTTATAGTCCATACTCTAATCCAGTGGTTCTCAAATAGGGGGTCGCGACCCCCCGGGGGTTGCGGGCCGATTCCAGGGGGGTCGCAAGCTGCCGACGCCTTCAGCGGCATTTCAGCAGAAGCTCCAAACATGTGAGTGAGTCCGCCGACGAAGTGCAAGCTTCCGCTATAGGTGGCATTTTGGTGGACACAGAAACGAATGCTGCGTGTCCGCCGAAATGCCGCCAAAACCGGAAGAGTTCAATTCGGCGGCATTTTGGCAGACATACCTGGGGCGCGTGAGGACACTGATATACGTGAACATGAAGATGAACCTCTTCAGAGTTGTCTGATGCACTTGGGGCTGGCTCAATTCTAGGCACAGAAATCGGAATGTTAAGGTGGCAGAATTTGTTTTCCTGCCAAGGACTTTGTCCCTTAGAATCACTGGGGACACTGGGGTTTGTCCTTTTTGTTTTCCCTTTTCTTCCCTCCTTTCTCTATTTCCTCTTGCTTCTTTTTTCCCTTTTTTTCTGCTTCCATCCCTCCACAAAAGAGGTATGTGTGTGTCTGGGGAGGAGGATTGTTCTCATTGTGGGAGGCCCTCACAAAGAAGTGGGGATGGAAGCATGCTGTGAGAGTGACCCCCTCCGGTGGTGACCTGGGTCACACTTCAGGACATCTGATGAGACCCCTCAGCGCCCATCAGTCAGAGTCTCCATGCTGATTGACCAAGCAGGGAGCTATTGACAGGAAGGACTCTGGTCCTTTTGTTCTTTTTGTACACCTTGTATGTAAGTCATAACCAATCAGGTATTTGATTAATATTGCTGCTTCTCTCCAATAATTGTCTCTGAACGGTTGATGATTCTAATGTTCTAGTTTTTCTAAAATACTTGCTGAATAATGACTAGGAACAATTGCTGGTCTGTAGCTCATTTGAGAGCACTTTATTCTGATCAGTCAGTGTATTTGAAGACTGGCTTGGGGCAGGACATCAGCCTTGCAGGGGAGGGGTGGATGTGGCAGTGACATCACAAAGGCCTTTTGCAGGACCTCAGCCTATTGGGCAAAAGTGTTTGGGAGGCGGTGACCTCACATAGGGACCCTGACATCAGCCAGGCAGGACAGAGTTGCAGGGCAGGGGCAGCCTCAGAGACCCTTGTAGCTTTGCTGCAGCAAGTCTCCTTCTCAAGGTCTCTCTCTGAGGACTGAGTGAGAATTTGGATTCATATACATCGGTGGTTCTCAAACTGGGGGTTGCAGGCTGATTCCAGGGGGGTCGCGAGCTGCCGACGCCTTCAGCGGCATTTCGGCGGAAGCTCCAGACATGCGAGTGAGTCCGCTGAAAAACCGCCAAAGTGCAAGTTTCCACTGTCAGCAGCATTTCAGTGGACGCAGAGACGAAGGCTGTGTGTCCACCGAAATGCTGCCAAAACCAGAAGAGTTCAATTCGGCGGTATTTCGGCAGACATACCCAGGGTGCGAGGGAACACTGCAAAGCAAAAGGGGTCACCGAACCAACAAGTTTGAGAACCACTACTCTAATCCATACTCTTTTAACTTGCTGGCAAGAATACCGTGGGAGACGGTATCAAAAGCTTTCCTAAAGTCGAGATATATTATGTCCACCACTTTCCCCATATCCACAGAGCCATTTATCTCATCATAGAAGGCAATCAGGTTGGTCAGGCATGACTTGATGTTGACTCTTCCCGATCAGCTTCCTCTCCTCCAGATGCTTCAAAATGGATTCTTTGAGGACCTGCTCCAAGATTTTTCCAGGGACTGAGGTGGGGCTGACTGGTCTCTAATTCCCCAGGTTCTTCTTCTTTCCTTTTTTAAAGAAGGGCACTATATCTGCCTTTTTCCAGTTATCCAGGACCTTCCCCGATTGCCAAAGCCCCAGGGACTTGGGCATGTCCAGCTCTTCTAAATAATCCTTAACCTGTTCTTTCACCACTGAGGGCTGCTCACCTCCTCCCCACACTATATTGCCCAGTGCAGCGGTCTGGGAGCTGACCTTGTCTGTGAAGAGGCAAAAAAAGGCACTGAGTACTTCATTTTTTCAACATCATCTGTCACTAGGTTGCCTCCCCATTCAGTAAGGGACCCACGCTTTCCCTGATCTTTTTTTGTTGCTAACATACCTGTAGAAACCCTTCTTGTTACCCTTCACACCCATTCAAACACAGCAGCCTGATGAGTCTCCAGCAGGGGAGCTCAACCAGGGCTGTGAAGGAAATGAGCTTTGCATTTAGTTCTGAGCACTGTGAGGCCCATGAGCTCTTCTCTCTTGTTGCAGTGAGTTTCAGAGTCTGGGTTCAGCTCCCATGAGAGTTCTGTAGTCATCAGCCTACCCTAGTGGCTGGCAATCTCCTCACCCAGGTGAAATGTTGCCATCCAGAGACCTATGGCTGCACAGGGGACAGCATCTTTATGTTAGATAATGTCAATCCCATGGCAGGGCCCGAATATAGGGAGAGCTATTTCATCTGCCTAGCTAAATGTCATAGGGCATGCCTGCCAGTAGCACCGCCTGCTGGCCAGGGAACGCCCTGCAGGCACACTTCCCTCCACACCTTCTACTGGGGTTCAGAAATACACCCCTTATCGCCAGATACTCTACCACTAGTTCCCTTCTCCAGAGGCCTAATTCACTGAGTTCATACAGCTTCCCCAAAAGGCTCCTCTTTAGGCCCAGGGGTCCTAACACCTTCCGTGGGGCTTGGGTCTCCCTCCTTAGTGCCTGAGGGCCACAGCTCCCCTGGCTGGGCTGGGCTCGCTATCCCAGGCTAGCTGCAGCTTCCAAATAGAACATTCTTCAGCTGGTCCTTTGTCTCCGACCAGCCTCCAGCCTGACCAGGCAGCCTTCTCCAAGTGGTGTCTCTCTGATCTGCGGGACGCTGCAGAATATATACAGCCCTCTTCTCCTAGCTCGTTCCCAGTTGGTTGAGGGAGGGGGGAGCCTTGCCCCACCCATTCCACAAGGCTCTTGGTTCCAAGCCCTTAAAGAAACAGTAACAAACTTTCTCTCAAGCATGACTTATTCCCAGAACAGCTTCCTCTCCACCAATATTGCCTAGCGTTTTTACATATATAAAAACCTCCCAAAATCTTAAAGGGCCATACCATGTGACTGGCGTGAGCTGTCCGGTTGGCCCCACTATCTTTAGCAAGTTGGACTTCCCCATCATATTACATTACACGTAGGCTTGGAAGAATTCAGTTTTTTAAAAAAATTTCACCTGATAATATCAATGTAAATAAGTATTTTTTTCAGATTTGCATCTATTTCTGTTTTCACAGTTGCTCAAAATTACAGGTTTTAAGCATTTTTTTAATTTTATTTTCATAAATTTAAATTTTCAGTGTCAGGAAATTATGGGAGTCAGACAATAATTAGTTAATGACAATAGATGCTGAGATTCAGAAAGATAAAGTTTTTTAACCATTAAAACACAAATTGTCACTTCCTATGTCACAACAGACAAAGTAAATACCCTTAAATCAAATTTGAAATCATTCTTAAGCAGCATTTTTCTTACTTTGCCTATTGGTAAATTTCTGTTATTATCAATGGAAATATTTTGTTTGTTTGTGTGTGTGTACCATGAAATTTAAGTTTACTGACAATTTATTAATAAATATCTGATCCTTTCAAACCTATAAAATCTATGGATCTGAACTAGATCAGTAGCTACCACATCCATCCACCCACCACCCCTCCAAGGTGTCTATACTGTGCTCCTCTCTGCAGTACACTGTCCATCTGGGCATCTTGCATACTATAAAGCTTTTGCAATGTGTGTGCAGAGCTTGCTAATGTCTAGCATCATTCTGTAGTCACACAATTGACTTTCTTATGGTCCAGCTATACTAGAGAAGGACCCTGATTGAACTTCCAGTCAGGGCCGTCCCTAGCCATTCTGGGGCTCTATGCGGGGGTGGCCCAGGCCTCTGCAGGGAGTCTGATTTGGGGGGCAGGGGGAACCAGGTTGCTGCTCTTCTGACTGCCTGTGAGTGCAGGCCTGGCTCTGCTGCAGTCCTTGGGGAAGTAGGGGTGGAGCGCTGGCGGGGTCTTTGGGGAAGGGATGGAGTAGGGGTGGGGCTAGGGTGGAGCAGGGATGGGAAGAGGCAGGGCTTGGGAGGAGCAGGGGCAGGGCCATGGGGAAGAAGCAGAGCAGGGACTGGAGCAGCATAAATTTCCTGGTGCCCTACGCAGCTCCATACTTTGCGTATGGGTAGGGATGGCCCTGATCCCAGCTTTGACCCAGAGTTTGTGGAGATTCGGGTCTAGATCAGAGTGCCAGGCTCTCTCGCTCACACTTTGTGAGTAAGAGCTGATGTACCCACAGTGTTCAATTTTTCATTCCAGGACTGGGCTCTGGTGGGCTTTATGGCCAGAATTACATGGCAGCATAGCCTCCTATGGGAACAGCTCAGCTCCAGCCCATGGTGGTACTGCGAGTCCTGTGATCTGCCTTCACATGCCGTATCCTCCAACTGGGCTGACTGGCAGTCCTGGGAGCAGAACGGGGCATAGAAACGGAGCTGTCGGGATCCAGTCACGGGGTGAAGGGAGGACAAAGCATCTATTATGACTGCCAAGGCAAATGAATTAAACAGGAAGGACACAAAGGGACGTGAGTGACTGGCATGAGGCAGAGAAGGGCCAGAATGTCATCCCAGGAGAAAAGAGGCCTCTGAGCTCTGAGGACACATACGGCTTCGGCAGTTTCAGAGCAACCATCCCTGTCACTAATTTGCCTCTGAGCAGGAACGGACACTCAGGATCCGCAGTCCAGCCAGGCCTGGGGCTACTCACCAATGAGCCACAGAGGCAGCTTTTGTGTTATGGAGACCGACACGGCAAGGTCACCATCTCCACACACACTCCACCAAACAACCAGTGCGGGGGATGCTTGAGGGTGCTAGTATTGCTGGGTTGGAGTCAAACTAGTGACCTCCAATGGAAGTGGGAGGCTGGGCTTGCCAGTCCATTGGAGCCACCCAGTCCCCCCAGGGAGGTGATCAATTTCCTTTAGTCAGGCAGTGTTAGTGTCTCCTGCCCAATGCAACCAGAAATTTCTGTAAACCTTGTTTCCGAGCACTTAGTCTCACTCAAGTTGGGTGTATACAAGTGTCTGGGTGAAGCGTAATGACAGGAAGTCAGATGAGATGATCTGATGGTCCCTTTTGGTCTATGAAACTATGGAACTATGAAAGCTCAGCATGTTTCCTGCTCCAGCCAGTGGTGGGGTGGAGGGTCCCTTTGGAGCCATCTGTTAGATCCCACACTGCACCCTGGGGCCAGGACTGAACTGATGTGGTGTGTGTGATCCCAGAGGATGGGACTTTCCTTTCCAGCTCAGTCCTCACAGTGTGTATCAACATAGGCCAGGCTTGTCTTCCTCTCTAGGACCCTTTCCAAGCAGTTGTGCAAGCAAAGCTGTGGAGGGGTGGGGGTGTGTGGAGTGGCAGTCAGAATGTCCTTTGTCATCTGATTTTGTAACACACTGCACTAGAGAGAAACAACTGTGATCCAGCAAATTATTATACCTGGGAACATAGTGAATCACTAGGGTCTGCTCTGACATCCGGCCTTCAAGCTGGTACATACACGCATACACATTCCCAGCAGGCAGGGCTGTGAAAGCATAGAGCAGCAGTCATCCATGTCCCAGTTTCCCCTTATCAGAGTGAGTGTCCCGTACCCTCCCACCAAGCGTTGTGAAAGCCCCCCATCATTGGTAACTGATCGATGGGAAGCTGTAGGACTCTGCCCCCTTCCCTCCCCTAAGAATGTGGTAGCAATTGGCTACCAATCCGCTAGCAGGGAAACACTGTCCTTGATCCAGAGGAGCTGTTCATCTCATCCTGTTAAGTAAATAGATATTTTAAAAAATATCAACAGCTAAAACGAGGAAAATAGTCTGGACTGAAACATGACAGGTTCATGGCTGGGACAAGATTGGGCTCTGAGCTACACCCGTGTCAAGCTGAAGGCTCTCCACTGACTCTGTTGGAGTTACTTTGGATTGCCAAAGTGCAAATGAGCCCAGAGCCCATGAGGTATAGAATAAGAATACCTATCTCTTATCTTCAGGAGATCTCAAAGCACCTTACAAAGGAAGTCAGTATTTTGATTGCCATTTTACAGATGGGGAAACTGAGGCCCAGGGAGACTTGTTTGAGGTCACACGGGAAATCTGTGGCAGAGTAGGGAATTGAATGCAGGTCTCCCACAACTCTGGCCACAGCCCTAACCACTGGGCTCTTCTTCCTGACTCACCCTCTATTACTCACTTAATCTGGTTGCTGCTTTTTTCAGGGTCCATCTACACTGGGAAAAGTCACATGGCAACGAGTCTCAGATCCCTGGTCAACTGACTGGGGGTCATGGGGCTCTTGCTATGGGGCTAAAAATAGTGGTGTAGACTTTCCTGCTGTGGTCAGTTGACCGGGCTCTGAGCCCACCTACTGTGGAGCTTTTTCTGTAACGTAGCTGTATCTTCAGACTCCCTGCTCCCTGTTTCCAGGTCTCTCTGGTTCTGAGGTGCCTAGAACTCAATGCCGAACTCAGAGTGCCATCACTAGGACTGTGCTGAACTGGATTGACTGGGGCTGGCACTTCCCAAGCACACACCCTGGCAACCTGACTCTCTCACTTAGCCAAAAGCTACAGGTGAACCCTAGAGCCCTCAAGAAAGGAGCACGGAGCCTACAAACATGTGGCAGATATTAGTCATGTTGCTTTAAAGCATGAATGGAGGGCACTCAGCTACTTCGAGGACAGGTGCAGTAAAAGAACCAACACAGACTAGAATAGGATACACTATTGATAGAGAAGGACTCAAGCTGCTCCAGCGCCCAGTGTCTCTCCCTCCAGAACTTTGAGGAGGTTGGGTCTTGGGGTTGGTTGTGCCCAATTCAGAGGTCATATTGCACCCTTCACGTCTCTGTTTTGAGCTAAGAAAGTCAGTGGGTTCTTGCATTTAGGGTCAGACCCGTTCCAGGGAGGAGAGGTGGGAGAAAGGTGATGGTATTGGGAGGACAGGCCAATGAAATGCAAGGTGAAAGAGAGCAGTTAACTGAATCGACTGGAATACAATGGGGAACACATTCAAAAGCACCCAAGTGATTTAGGAGCTTCAATCCAAGTCTCAGAAGTGACCTAATGCCTAGGAACTTAATCCCATGCCCCCAAGGACTGGCAGCACAGATTCTCAGAGGTATTTAGGCACCTAATTCTCTTTTATTTTAATGGGTGTTAGGTGCCTAAATACCTTTGAGGATGTAGGTGCAGGTGACTTTTGAAAATGGCACTTGGGGTCCTAAATCACTGAGACGCTTTTTAAAATGTTTCCAATCCTGACAGGACAAAATGATCCCCAACTCCTCCACTGAGCACAATCTCCTCTCCCTCCTCCCGTCCGCCACATGCAGCTCCTCAAGAAAAGCTGGAGCAGGCAGACCTGGTTCCGTGTACTGAAGGTGGAGTGAGATAGGCTTATGGAAAGACCATCTACCAGAGTCAAACCCCCCACCCTGAAGATATCAGGCCCCAACGCCCAGATGTATAAATGAGGAGCTTTGGGCTCCATCAGTCAGGATTGGGGCCCTGTAGCGCCAGGTGCAATACAGACACATTGGTCCAGGCTGACCTGAAGAGCAGAGCCTGGCAACCTGGCCCAAACCTGATGGGACCCAGCTACATGTGTCTAGGGTTGCCTACTGTGATTGAAGATATTCCAGGAGACTTCCCCTCGCACTACCACCCAACATGATGTAATGTCATTTTCTTAAAATATCCTATTAAAATCTCCCAGATTGCTTTCAATAGTCACCAGGAAATCAGTGCTGATTCCGGGAGACTCCAGGCCAATCCTGAGGAGCTGGCAAATCTAAAAGTGTCAGGTTTGGGTCAGGTCTGAAAAAAACCTGTCCCTCTTGTGCTCAGATTGGGTCTGAGCAGACCTCTCCCAAGGAGACTAGGTTAGACAGCCCCAAACAGGCTCTTGACTTGCACCCTTAGAAGGCCTAGCAGCCAGAGCATCCCCTCGAGTTTCCTGAGCCAAACCCTGCTCAGCAATGGGGCAGCTGCCTTCTGCCCCACCTCGGGGGGTCCCCCCAGATAGCATTTGCCAGCTGCCTTGGCTGGAGGATACAAGGCTCAGGGAGCAGCTGGGAAAGGACTGGATGCTGACTCTGAGGCATGGCCTGGGGCAAACGTTGGGGGCTGCTCAATGAGAGCGTGGCAGCTGGCATTGCTTTGTGGGGTGGCTTTCTGGATGGGTGTGGCATTTCTCTGGTGGCCACAGTTGGGGGAGACCCCTCTCCAGGATCTTTAGAGGAATAGGCGGAAGAAGAAGGAGAGCAGAGACACACACCCCAGAAACTCGCCCTTACAGCAACCACACAGCACAATCTCCATCTATACACCCTCCTTAGGGCCTGGGCAGCATTGCTCCCTGCTGTGTGAAGGGCTGAAACAGGATGGCAGGAAAAACTATCACCTTAAACCTCCTGCCATGCAGCAATCCCCTGCCCACCAGCATCTCCAACGGCCTCTGTAATGTGCACCCCCATTGGACCCACCCTGTGTACCCCACATCTTCCAGCTCCTAGGCGCTGCACTAACAGAGAACAGCTCTATTGCTTCACATCGCCTTCCTTCAGGCAAGGTGACTGCTCCGGAGCCTGGCATTCGTTTGGGTTTGGCTCAGGGCTCTGATCATGATCCCTGTTGGGATTTCAGACCGCAACTTCCAGCTCCTCCCAGTTCCCACCTGCTAAAGCATAGCCTATGTTCTTTCACCATTCTGTGCTGGGCAAAGCCTGGGGACCAGCCAACCCAGTGACCCCTGCACTCCCCCTCTCTGGCATAAGGAGCCTCCTCTGTTGTGCAGAAACAGAGTTTAGAGTGGCAGCTTGCCAGGACTTCATAAAAACTGGTGATTAAAATTCACAGCCTGACAGAGGGACAAATTGTGCTCCAGGTTAATCACAAAAGGGCCTTCCTCAATTCTTAGGCCATGTGGAAAGAGTGGAGTATAGTGGCTAGAGAACTGGGAGTCCTGCATTCTGATCCCAGTGCTACCACGGATTTCTTGTGACACCTTGGAAGAGTCACGTCACCTCAGTTTCCCCATCTGTAAAATGGGGTGCAGAGTCCACTTGGCACTGATTCAGAAAGTGTCTGGATTCGTGGGCGACTAGAGCTCTACAGATACCTAAAATAGATGGAGTATTTGCCATAAACTGAGACTCTTGGAGGAAAGAAGCTGAGAAGAGCAAAGCCACATCCTTTGGGTTAGTTGACTAAGTAGACAGGATGGTCCAAAGGCTAGGATGATACCTTAGACCTGGGCTGAATTCCCTGGTCTGCCCCAGCCTCCTTCTGTGTGGTTAGATAAGTCATGTAGCCTGTAAGCCTCAGTCCCGCTTCCCGTACAATGAGGATACCTCTGTGAGTGATTGCTCCCCTTTAAGGTGCCATTTGATGTACTGGAATACCACTGAGCCTGCCTGTTCATAGAATCATAGAACATAGCAACATGATCATGCTAGTAAAAGCCCTAGTGTAGAAGCTGTTATACTGGTATCAATAGAAACTTGCAAATCCACAGAGATCCACTTTATATCCACAGATAGAATTATAGAATCATAGAAGATGAAGGTTGGAAGAGACCTCAGGAGGTCATCTAGTCCAATCCCCTGCTCAAAGCAGGACAAACACCACTGGTATCTGGATGAACTAAATCATCCAGCCAGGGCTTTGTCAAGCTGGGCCTTAAAAACCTCTAAGGATGGAGATTTCACCACCTCCCTAGGTAACCAATTCCAGTGTTTTACCACCCTCCCACTGAAATAGTGTTTCCTAATATCCAATCTAAACCTCCCCCACTGCAACTTGAGACCATTGCTCCATGTTCTGTCATCTGTCACCACTGAAAACAGCCAAACTCCATGTTCTTTGGAACCCCCCCCAATCAGGTAGTTGAAGGCGGCTATCAAATTCCCTCCCACCCCCCATTCTTCTCTTCTGCAGACTAAACAAGCCCAATTCCCTCAGCCTCTTCTCATAAGTCATGTGCCCCAGCCCCCTGATCATTTTCATTGCCCTCCACTGGACCCTCTCCAATTTATTCACAGCCTTTCTGTAGTGGGAACCCCACAACTGGACACAATACTCCAGCTGTGGCCTCACCAGTGCCTAATAGATGGGAATAATCACTTCCCTCGATCTACTGGCAATGATCCTACTAATGCAGTCCAATATGCTATTGGCCTTCTTGGCAACAAAGGCACACTGCTGACTCACATCCAGCTTCTCATCCATTGTAATCCCCAGGTCTTTTTCTGCAGAACTACTGCTTAGTTAGTTGGTCCCCAGCCTGTAGTGGTGCATGGCATTCTTCCGTCCTAAGTGCAGGACTCTGCACTTGTCGAACCTCATCAGATTTCTTTTCACCCAATCCTCCAATTTGTCTAGATCCCTCTGTCCCTATCCCTACCCTCCAGCATATCTACCTCTCCCCCCAGCTTAATGTCATCCGTGGATTTGTTGAGGGTGCAATCCATCCCATCATCCACATCATTAATAAAGATGTTGAATAAAACCGGTCCCAGGACCGACCCCTGGGACACTCCATTTGATACTGGCTGCCAACTATACATCGAGCCGTTGGTAACTACCTGTTGAGCTCGACAATCTAGCCAGTTTTCTATCTACCTTATAGTTCATTCATCCAATCCATACTTTTTTAACTTGCTGGCAAGAATACTGTGGGAGACCGTATCAAAAGCTTTGCTAAAGTCAAGTTATACCATGTCCACGGCTTTCCCCCTATCCACAGAGCCAGTTATCTCATCATAGAAGGCAGTCAGGTTGGTCAGGCATGACTTGCTCTTGGTGAATCCGTGTGGACTATTCCCAATCATCTTCCTCTCCTTCAAGTGTTTCAAAATTGTTTCCTTGAGGACCAGCTCCAAGATTTTTCCAGGGACTGAGGTGAGGCTGATTGGCCTGTAGTTCCACAGATCCTCCTCCTTCCCATTTTTTAAAGTTGGGAACTATATTTTCCTTTTTCCAGTCGTACAGGACCTCCCTCGATTGCCATGAGTTTTCAGTGAAAATGACCAATGGCTCTTCAATCACATCCGCCAATTCCGTTAGTATCCTCAGATGCATTAGACCTGGAACCATGGATTTGTGCATGTTCAGCTTTTTTAAATAGTCCTCAATGGTTAAATAGTCTTTAACTACTGAGGGCTGCTCAGCTCCTCTCCGTACTGTGTTGCCCAGGACAGCTATGTGGGAGCTGACCTTGTCTGTGAAGACCAAGGCAAAAAAAGCATTGAGTACTTCAGCTTTTTCAACATCATCTGTCCTAGGTTGCCTCCCCCATTCAGTAAGGGTCCTGCACTTTCCCTGACCATCTCCTTGTTGCTAACATACCTGTAGAAAACCTTCTTGTTGCTGTTCACATCCCTTGTTAACTGCAACTGCAGTTGTGTTTTGGCCTTCCTGATTACACCCTTGCCTGCTTGAGCAATATTTTTATACTTCTCCCCAAAACATCTGTCCAAATTTCCACTTCTTGTAAGTTTTCTTTTTGTGTTTAAGCTCACCGAAGACTTCACTGTTAAGCCAAGCTGGTCGCCTGCCATATTACTATTCTTTCTGCACATCAGGATGGTTTGCTCCTGTGCCCTCAATAAGGCTTCATTAAAATACAGCCAGCTCTCCTGGACTCCTTTCCCTCTCATATTAGCCTCCCAGGGAATCCAACCCATCAATTCCCTAAGCAAGTCTAAGCCTGCTTTTCTGAAGTTCAGAGTCTGTATTTTGCTACTCTCTTTTCTTCCTTTTTTCAGGATTCTGAACTCAACCATCTCATGCTCGTGGCTTCCCAGGTTGCCACCCACTTTTACTTCCCCTGACAATTCTTCCCTGCTTGTGAGCAGCAGGTCAAGAGAAGAACAACCTGGTTGGTTCCCCCAGTGGTTGCACTAGGAAGTTGTCCCCAACACTCTTCAAAAATGTCCTAGATTGTCTGTGCACTGCTGTATTGTTCTCCCAGCAGATGTCAGGGTGACTGAAGTCCCTGTTAGAACCAGGGCCTGTGTTCTGGAAATTGTCCAAAGAAAGCCTTGTCTACCTCATCCTCCTGGCCTGGTGGTCTATAGCACATGCCCACCATGACATCACCCTTGTTGCTCTCACTTCTAAACTTAACCCAAAGATTCTCTGTTCCGCCATCTTGGGCCCCCTTTACCTTGTCTTTCTGAGCCAGGCTCTCCGGCCTCCTGCAGCACACACACACACGCACAGGTAGGGCCACATCCAGCTGCAGAAACAGACTGAAGTCAGCTCTGTATGAAAGAATTCAGCCAGCACTCACATGCACATCCCCTTTGAGGAATAAACCCAAAATAATGCTGCCTTGTGCTGTAGAGAAAGATCTGCACAGAACAAACTCATAAAAATTTGCCCTATCCCTCAATGTGAAGAGAGATATGCATATCCCCCCCGCCACCTCGACGTTAGAAATTGCGCAAACTGGGTTAAATAATAAACAAAACAAATTGATTAACTATAAAAGGTAGATTTTAAGTGGTTATAAGGGATAGCAAACAGAACAAAGCAGATTACTGATCAAATAAATCAAAAAACTCATACTAAGCTTAAGATCTTACAGACACTGGTTTCAAGAAGTAATTTCTCACCCTAAATGTTGTTTTAGGCAAGTTGCTGAGTTTTTGTAGCCTAGAGTTCCAGTTATTTCTTCTTACAGACTGATCCCTGTTTCAGTCTGGACTCACCCCTGCCTTTCACTTCAGGTTATTTCCTTTGTCCCTTCAGGCACTTTCAGCAGTCTTTCTTCTTGGGTAGGCTATGGAGGAGACTCTAGACTAACACCCTCCCCACCTTTAAAAAGGATCTACCTAAGGCAGGAAACCTTTATTTGATCCCCATCCCACTACAGAGGAAAAGTATCAGCAGTGTTCAAGGGGTATTTTGTACCAGGTGACAGGACCACCTGACCTGGTAGTGTCACAGCTATGTCCCAGGGTGCCTGTCAGGAAGGAGAGAGATTAGTATCTTCATAGTCTTATTGTTTCTTCCTAATGGCCCATTGATGCTGTGATGGCCAGTTGTCTGGTGGATGTCTCTCAAATACATACACAGTTAAAGAATTCCAAACATGTTAATGTAAGAAATGCACAGTTAAAGCACCCAAATAATCTTAACTCTTAATAATAATCTTAAATCTTAATAATCGTAACTCTTCCCTTAAATGAGGTCATGTAATAACTATACATTGAGGATTAAGTCATTTTAATGTGGACACAAAATACATTTTTTTAAAAGGCATATTAGATTTTCCCCTTTTTTCACCACTCAAGATTGTTATAAGAAACCCAGACATATTAAGTAAGAAATACTCAAGTAAGGAACTCAAACAACTTTAACTTTGCTATGTAATGGTTTCATGAGGGAAATATTATCTTATATTTTAAGTAATCTTTTAAAAATCATTTTAATTTTTAAATCAAGATTGGATTTTTTCTAAAGATCTATTCTAGTTCAAATGGGAATTTATGGAAGTTCTATGGGCCTGTTTTATACTAAATCAGACTAGATTATCACAATGAACCCCTTCCAGTTTTAGAATCTAATCTGGGACCACAAACATTAAAATGCCTTCATCATAATTTTATTGTTATTAGATGGCATCAGTGGGGGTGTTTTAAAAACAAATAAGACATTTTCCTCATTATTTTCTGTTATCCTTTTTCTGGTAACCAAAATTTCACAGTGATGAAACCCCGCAACTGTTCTACACACAAACATTTTTTTAATATCAACAATCATTCCAGTGTAGAATGATTCAAGACTTGGAATTTCCAAGGCACTCCAAATCATAATGAAAAGTTGAAGGATTCAAATGTACTACAAAACAAATTTTCTGACAACATTTTGCTTTGAGTCAATAAATAAAGACCATTGTTTTACAATTTTGAAATTTTATTTTTAGACCAATTATTTTATCTTTTAATGTATTTGTATTCTTTTATTTTATATTATTTTACATTTTATTTATATACAACCTGAAACCCTGTGGCATCACACAGATGCAATTAGTGAAATCATGTGAAGCACCAGTGACTGCTAGAAGAAAATATTAGGTAACAAACATATGAACACTACAAAATGCAGAACGTAAATTATAAGGCATTGTAAAATAGGAATGTACATACATGTAACAACTTTGGCTCATATCACTTAATTCAAACATACCCACTTCCCCCCTGTTTTTTGTTAAATTACTTAGAACATTTGTCCATGTTCTCACAAAGTCCTGAGGCACACATTTCATTACTAATGAAAGCGTATAGCCATTTTCATTTTGTGGCAGAGAAATGGTGGACAACTTGAGTGCCTGACACCTCTGTTTGATTTGAATATGAAACTTTCATATTATTAAGGTAAATGTCACCATTCTTGGCATGCCTCTCTGTACTGCTAAGGTACTTCCTGCTTTGGCTTCTTAGGGCTTATCTGCAGGGTGGTGATGTTTTCTTCTGGGTGTGATTTCTAAAGCACGCTAAAGTGTTATGCATTAATTGGTTTGTGTAGACTTTGCTGTAGTGCTTTAATGATATTAAAGAGAACTAGGGAACTTTTAGTACGGGGTTCTCAATCTTTTCCTTTCTGAGGACCCCCAACATGCTATAAAAACTCCACAGCCCACATGTGATACAACAACTGTTCTTCTGTGTCACAGGCACTAGTTCTGCAAAGGTTCCCAAGAGTAACTGGTGGGATACTGGCAACAGAGATGGGATTCACAGATTTGTTACAATATTAGCCCAGGCTCAGCACTCTAGGGTTTAAGTCCCAGCAGCAAGCAGGGTCTTGGAGCGGTGACCCCTGCGAAGCGATTCTCTGTACTGCCCATCTTTGCTGGCCACCCGCTTGGAAGCTAAAGATCCCATGGCACTTTTTCAAAAGTGCTGAGGCAAATTGCAGTGCTGCCCACACAAAAATAAATGTTAGTCTTTGTCGCCCTCCAGTGGCTGCCCCACATATGAGGATAACAGGCTACTACAGCTGACAGATAGATGAGTTGCTCCTTTCACTCAAACAATAGGAGTTCACACATTTGGTATTGACAGTCCTAGGCTCAAATCCCACTGATGATCCAATAATCACACCATTCATATATCCTCCTGGGCCATTCATCCTTTCACCAATCCACTTCCTCTCAATGAAAAATTCTGAGCCAGGTGCTGCTTGGAGAAAATGCAGAGTGAGACCCACCCTGCAAATGACTGGATCTGCAGAGGACAAATGGCTAGAGACAGGCCTGACCTTAAGTTGGGATCTAAATTTGTATTTAATGGAGAGTTAGGCTCCCAAGTTCTGGGCATGGGCCAGTTCCTCATCAGAGCCAAAACAGACTGCTGAAGAGTATCCATGTTTTCTCGTGCTTTGAGGTTTCTCTGCAGAAGGAAAAGAGCTGCAGGAAAGCCAAATTCCTCCCCTCTGTGACCACACTACCCTACACAAAGGGCAAATGGGTTGCTGAGATGAGGTTTTCAGGCGATAAATAAACAACAAATTCTGATCAGAGGAAGACCAAAAGCTCTGTAAAACTGAGGAATGTTATGAGCTTCAGGCTATTTATACATCTGTTTGTCAGGCACTCAAACCAAGCCCAAAGCACTGATGGAAAACCAAGAGCAAGACCCAGGTCGACTAGAATGGCAGGGGTATTGTGGGTCAGGACCGGCAGTATGTTGGCAGAGTTGGATGGAGGCAGTTTGCACAAGAGCTGCCTAGGCCAGCACTGTCAGTTTTGGCTCAGTAAATGCTGAAATGGCAGGGAAGTGCTAGGGCAAGACTGGGAGGACGTTGGCCGAGCTTGCAAGAATCACCCATGCTATGCCTGCCTGTCCAGGCAATGAGCCTTCCCACAGAACATGCCTTGGATTAAAACAGGGCTCTGGTGGCCGGGGTAGAGATCTAACACCTGCCCATCTGCACAATGTCGCACCATTGTCATATATGTATATATATATATATATATATCGGGTTTGGAAGGGACCTAAGGAGATATATATATATATATAAGGAGATATATATATATATATATATATATATATAATATCAGGTTTGGAAGGGATCTAAGGAGATCATCTAGTCCACTCCCCTGCTCAGAGCATGACCAATCCCCAGTTAAATCATCCGACAGATTTTTGCCCCATATCCCTAACTGGCCCCCTAAAGAAGTGAATTCACAACCCTGGGTTTAGCAGGCCAGTGCTCATATCCTTTATTTTTTAGGGCACCTAGACTTGTGATCCTTTGTGTGGTACACATGTAATGAACACCCCAGGTCACATCACCTACAGACTGAATAGGGGACCCTCGGGGCTGAGCTGACGTTAATAAAATGCTCTGTTTATGAAAAGAGACAAAACACTTGGGACTGGATAAGAGAAGAAGAAAGGGCACAAGAAGAGATCCATGATGGCAGTGACATTCTGCTAGTGGGAGTGTCTTATGAAAAGTGGATCCCAGCACTCTCTACTGGACAAGCACTGCCTGGAATAACCATTGGGTGAGAAATATCTTATTAGATTGGACAGGAACTTATTAATAAGTACAGGCTCAAGACTGCATAGTATGTTTTTCTTTTACTTGTAACCTTATGTTTCCAAATCCTTTTACTTGCTTTTGCTTCGCTCTTTAACTCAAGAGTTGTTAAATAAGCTGCAGTTTGATTTTATTTCACTGCCTTGTGCTAAGGAGAGGGTTAAACAGAGGTGAAGCCAGTAAACTTGGGTTCCTGGCTTCCACGGAGCAGTACATTCTGGGTGTCAAGGAGAGAAGGGGCTGGGCACTCGAGTGTAACAAGAGGGGCATGCTAATTGATAGCCAGCATTGGGAAAGAATGGGACTTGCAGAGCCCAGAGCGGAGAACTTGTGCTGCCATTTGCTGGCACAGTTAGAAGGATTTCCCTCAATGGACACAGATAAGACTCTCTCACAGTGTAAACAGGCAGTAGTGATTCACCTCGGTTAACTCCCGAAAGCATCACAGTGACAAAAGTCACTCCTGACCCACAGCCCCTCACTATATTAATTCCTAGTTTTGGGTTCAGTCCTGATGCCCTTCAGTCCCAACCATGGGAATATGAAATAGCTAAATGATACACTTGCCTTCCAGAATGAAAAGCATAAAAGATGATTAGATCAAAGCTTCTGCTGATGTGCGGAAATACAAATTGGGCACATTTGTCTCTGGAAAGTCAATATGTGCTGCAGAATTGTTGAGTCATTTGCATTTTATCCACCCATGGAGTCTTCAAGTAAGGCAATGGGTCAGATTCTGTACTATTCCTTCCAGGAGGGGCATTGCAGATGGTACTGGACTGAGTTGGGACAAAGTTTGGTGTTACCTCCTCTTTGAACCTCCTGAATTCTGGTTAGTGCAGCCCCTGATCTAACTTACAGCAGTCTTGTAGAGAACAGTGGGATCACACCCTCTTCTTTCCCCTGACATGACCCCCACGCCCACCGCCCGCTGCCCTCTGCCCATACCTTGTGCTGTTTATGCCAAATTTATGCTGTTCGCCCACTGGGCAACTTCTACAGGGGGGATGTTCCAACCCAATGTTGCTGGAGTGACATTAAAGGCTTGAAATGAAATTCCAGCCCAGTAGATTATTTCACTGAAAAATGAACACATAATAATTGCATCAACAACCCTGTGTGAACAGAACATTACCTTTACACTCAAAGATAAGAAAAGGCCAACATTACAGTTGGAATGACTCTGCCCCCTAGCGCCCAGGAATCACAACAATCTCTCATAACATGGACATGTACAGTGCACATTTATTATTGCATCCTCTAGCACTGTGAGATCATCTGTGTTAGTCCATGAAAGTTATCCTATACAAGATCCTGCAGAGCCCTATTCCATTTACGATGCATTCACAAGTTGCATTTTGAAAGGCTGTATGGCACAAAAATACATGATTTTATTGTAAAGCACATGGGAGATATTTGTCTTATTTTTGTGAATGTTTGATGAAACCCTTATTTGTTTGACCGTGACGAGGTAACTGGTTACAGACATAGCCCAGGTCAAAGGGTCTGACAGCTGAAGGATGGGATGCTCACCTCGTCAAGTGTGTTGAGACTTCAGACTGGGTGAACACTGGAAGATGGAAGGCTGACTAAGGCAGTCAGACAATGGAGAGAAAGGACAGCTCTGCCTGAGGGGCTATGAGTGATATCCTCACTGTCTCCAGCCTGAGTGGAGTGTGGGTCATCCCCTTACTGTCCCTCCCTCCCTGAGGGAGCAACGGCAACCCTCGGACTGTCTCCCCTGCCTGAGGAAAGCACAAGAGATCCCCCGACTGTCTCCCCCCGGCCTGAGCGGAGTGTGGATGATCCCCTGACTGTCTCCCCGTACCTGAGGGGAGTGCGGGCGGTCCCCTGATTGTCTCTTCCTGCCTGAGAGGAGTACAGATTGTCCCCCAGCCTGAGGAGAAAGCAGGAGATCCCCCGACTGTCTCCCCTGGCCTGAGGGGAGTACAGGAGATCCCCTGACTGTCTCCCCTGGCCTGAGGGGAGTGCGGGCGATCCCCTGACTGTCTCTCCCAACCTGAGGGGAGTGCGGATGATCCCCTGACTGTCTCCCCCAGCCTGAGGGGAGTACAGATGATCCCCTGTCTCCCCCAGCCTGAGGGGAAAGCAGGAGATCCCCAACTCTCTCCCCCGGCCTGAGGGGAAAGCAGGAGATCCCCTGACTGTCTCTCCTGGCCTGAGAGGAGTACAGGAGATCCCCCGACTGTCTTCCCCGGCCTGAGGGGAGTGCGGGCGATCCCCTGACTGTCTCCCGCCACCTGAGGGGAGTGTGGGCGATCCCCTGACTGTCTTCCCCAACCTGAGGGGAGTGTGGGCGATCCCCTGACTGTCTCCCCCAGCCTGAGGGGAGTGCGGGTGATCCCCTGACTGTCTCCCCCCACCTAAGGGGAATGCTGGCGATCCCCTAACTGTCTCCCCCACACCTGAAGGGAGTGTGGGCGATCCTCTGACTGTCTCTCCCTGACTGAGGGGAGTACATGAGATCCCCTGACTGTTTCCCCCTGCCTGAGGGGAGTGCAGGCGATCCCCTGACTGTCTCCCCACACCTGAGGGGAGTGTGGGCGATCCCCTGACTGTCTCTCCCTGCCTGAAGGGAGTACAGGAGATCCTCTGACTGTCTCCCACCACCTGAGGAGAGTGTGGGCAATCCCCTGACTGTCTCCCCCTGCCTGAGGGGAATGCAGACGATCCCCTGACTCTGAGAGAGGTTCTGCGGACAAAGAGCTGTTCACACTGGCAGTTGTTGTCATCAAATCTTTTCTTTCAGGGTGTGTGTGTGTTTTTAACACCTCTGAAAGACAGATATTTTGTCTTTCACTTGCCAGTGTAGACAAAGACTTATACTAATCAAGTAAGCCTCATAAATCCAAGCTATGCATGAATCCCAGAGGACACGTGCAGTTATCAACACAGGAAGTCTGTTTACAAGATGTCCTGCTGATGGAGCAGTCATCACTGCCAGAAAAATCGTGGCAGGAGGTCAGAATGAAGTTTCACACAACCTTGATTAATTTTTAATGCTTCATCTGGTCTAATTAAGGAGCACTCAACAGGCCAGCTCAAATCTGGTCCCACGTTAAACTCAAATCTTTTATTCCTCTCCTGTTCATTTTAACCTTGATCAGTGTCACCTGATCTGCTACCCTAGTGTAAATCTGGAGTGAGTAAGTGTACTGATTTCCAGTGTAAATTTGGATTTACACTGGAATGATGGTGTTTAGAACATGACATTTGAGTTATGGCAACTGATTTAAACCCATATTGTAATCCAGCTCAAGGTGTGGCATTGCATTATGGTTAGGTCAGGTGTTGCAGGGATTTCCCTCAGTCGTCCTACTGATCTGGTCCACTGATGGTCTCCTTTTGCACTATGATTTAGCCTTCCAGCTGAGTCACCTTTGGTCTCACTCCATTCAGGACAATCAGCGTTTCTACCCAGTCGTCCCTGGATCTCACACCAGGTCAATGGCCCTGGTCCAGGCCCAATAGTCCTTCTGGCCTGTTGTGTCTGGGATCTTCCCATCAGTCTCCAGTGACACTGTAGGGAAACCCAATCTCTTCCTCTACCCCAGTTTCCATTCCAAGGATCCTTGCAGCAAGTGATTAAAGCTTGCCTGGTCAGACCTCTTGCTTATTCCCTGGGCTACTTCCTACTTCAGTTTTCAGAATGGAAAGAAGTAAATAGTGGTGTCCCCCAGGAATCTGTACTGGGACCAGGTGGTCAGGGACACAACCCCATGCCTCTGATTGCCAGAAACTGGGCCTGGATGATGGGATGGATCACTTGATGATTTCCTGTCCTGCACATTTCTTCTGAAGCACCTGGCATTGGCTGTTAGAAGCTTTCCTTTCATCCCTCCCCTGGTTCTTGTCATGCAGACAGAAAGCAGAAGACCAGAAGTCTGAAATGTAAGCAATACAATGTTTATTAGGGTTACTTTCAAGCAAGCATATCCATAGCTCTCTGTCACCACAGAGCTTTTCCCCAGTGTTCCAGATCCTCCCTCCTTAGCATTTGTCAAAAGAGGGGGTACTGGGCTATAGTTCCCAAGATCCAGTACTCTGTGTTCCAGCATCTTCCAACATGTAGTACATGTCCTTGGTCCCACCACTCACAATTTATGGTCATGTTCCATTTGCAGGGTGTTGGAGGGTCTTGAGTATGGGGGCATCAGTACCACTTCTTTTGTATCCCATGGAAAGGCAGGTTGTGTTCTAGCCAAGGCCAAGCTTTTCTTTGGCTTTTGGTATTTCTTATGCCTCCTGCCCCCATCCCCTCTTGCTAGTGGTTGCTTGACCTTGCCTTGAGATAGGAGTCCAAGCAGTTGTATATTAAACTCCCGCTATGCCCAGCACCACTTACCTCTTTTCTTTTCTCATTATACTAACAAATCCATCTGGCTGGGTAGAAGCAACGTATGGTGTCTTTGTTCTTTGTTCACACATATTAGTAAGAATATGAGATATATAGTAAGAATATAAGAATATCATAAGTCAACCGGGCAAACAAATCCTAACATTCTATCTCGGTGAATATACAGGTCTATATACTGGCCACTGTCAGAAGACAGGATGCCGGGCTTGATAGACTATTGGTCTGACCCAATATGAGTGTTCTTATGTTCTACATTGGCCCACCTCCTCCTTGGTGGGCAGCCCCTAGTACCAGCTCTCAAGGCAACAAAGGCAAGGAAGCTCAATTAACGGAGATGCAGAGCAACACCAGCTTCTCTGTTCACCTCCCCAGGCTGAGCCCTTTCTAGCTGGGCCTCTCCCTTTTTAAGGCTCCCCCTTCAAGACTGGCATGCCCTGCAGGTGCGGCAAGCTGCTCTTAACCCCTTGTGTGGGGTGGGATCTGTACAGCCCAGGTTTCCCTCCAACACTCTTGTCTATTTCAGCAGATTCCTACCACTACCACCCTGATATCCATCCTTGATAACCTTCAGTCACTTCATATTCATTCCTTGTAAAGTTCTGAGTAAAGATGAAGCTCTTCTGTTCATACTCGAGCTTGAGAAATATTTTCCAAGTCAGATGGCTCATGCAGGAGAGTCCTCTTGAGGAAATCTCTTAATACACTTTCAGTTGCATGCAGCCATAAAAACATAGAGAATTAAATCTGACCAAACATGGTCAGACCACTGATTTACATAAGTCTGAGAAGTGGGAATTTAATCCAATGTACTGTACCAAGGGACAGGGTAATTGAGTTATTCTCTCTTTGATTGTGCCAAATGAACAGAAGCATGAAGCTTTTGTTTTGCTCTTACTCTTACTGTCTAATAATAACAACATGCACTTGAAACACCTTTAAAGGAGAGATTTGGAGCACTAAGCAGAGGTGGTTAAGCATCTTCAAGCAGGAAAACTGAGGCATGGAGAGACAAAATGATATCTAAAATCATACAGTGGATCAGTGGCTATCAGTAGCCATAGATGGTCGTGCCTAGTGGTTGGAGTAGGAGTCAGTGGCTAGAAATCAGAGCCCAGGATCAGAGCTGGAGTCAGATGACAGAATCAAGGGTCACAGCCAGAGTCAGAACCAAGGGTCTGCTGGATTTAGCTGGAGTGAGAGAAGGAGCTGGGCAGGAGCTATGGCAGACATGGGCAAATGCTTTGAGCAGCCCTGAACTGCTGCTGCTGGGCTTGAGAGTGGGTCTGCTGACTTTTCCCTCCAATCAGGGGATGTAGCCCATCAGGCAGCCAATTACAGGCCATAGGTGCTTGTTAGGTTGCCTATAGCCAGGCCCAGCTGCAGGTTCTGACTCTTGACTGTGGCAGAACCAGAGAAAAGAAACACATGTCTCAGAACTCCCAGTCCTATGCTGTAGGACAGGGGATCTTAAATTCCTTCATCCCATGATCCCCCTAGATCTCCATCCCATGAACCCCTTAACAGAAAGGGAGAGTGTTGTGGACCTCTCCCCTCCCATTCACTTCCCATCTTCATTCGCCATTGATTCACATCCCTGTGGCAAACAAAGCACTTGTTTACATGGAAGAGTAGCAGCACCAGGAGAGTACATTGGGCTGGGCTGAGAAGTCCTCAGCACCCACAGGTAAAGCCAGTGTTTCAAAAGTTTGCTGCTCCCATTGTGAAACCTATAGCCAGACTGTCTAAAGAACATTTTCCGTTTTAAAAATCTAAATTTTCATTGTGAAAAACATGATCACATGACTAAGCTGGTCAGTTACAATTGGCTATGGAGGGAAAAAATACCCCAAACCCCAGAATGACCATCAAATGGACAAAATAAATCCTCTTTCATGTAGGGGCTATATTTTTGTTCCAGAGTAGTTAAACATAAAATGACTTTTTAATAAATTAAGTTATATTGGATTTTTAAATGTAAATTAAATATATTTTTAAAGTACCTATTTAAAATTAAATTTGAAATAATAACAATCCTATGGTAAGGCCTAAATTTACTATAATCTATTGAAATAATTTAATTTAAATAAAACAAACAATATTAAGCGGTACATGTTTGCTGCCAAGTTTTTTAAAAAGTCAGACAGCTAAACTAATTTAAGTCACTGGCTAAACACCTGGAACCAGAGTTTGCTGAAGTGCTAAACCAGCTTTGACATGAGTAGCCTCCTGTGGAGGTTCAGAGAGAATATTTTCTTCATTTCAGTTGATTCAACTAGTTCAATATAATGACTTCTTCATTCAAAATTAAGAAACTAATACAAGTTGAAAAAGCAGAAAAACTTGTTCTTTTCTATTAATAAAAATGAGATGTGAGAGGATGAGATCTACTAGTTCTAAAAGCTCGAAGGCCAAGGTGATCAGAAACAATCTGTTCAGTTCACTATCTACAGAGAATATTTCCTTTGTTTAATAAATCAGATAGTTTTAAATGGAAAATGTGTTTTGAAAAGCTTTCTGATAAACTTTTTTCTTATGTATCCAGTACATTTAAGACAGTTTCATTTAACTAATTAAATATCAATAAGTTAAAATGATGGTTATGTGTGCTTGTAATTGAATTTGAATTTCCATCCAAATAGAGCTTGACACAAATCACAAGCAAAACATTAATCACATATAGTAAATAAAAAATGCACCATTCACTATTTTCTAACAATAAACATGTAAAACAATGAAGACTCTGAATAAATATAATGTAAGCTATATAATTACTCAAATAAATGTGTGTGTGTATAGTCAGCAAAATGAAGCACCAAATTTAGTGTAAAAACTACATTTAGTTGCAAATCAACATGTTTTAATAGTTACCAACCAATGAGAATTAACCTTTCTTTAGAAAAAATAACTAGAATGGATAACTGCAAAACAAAATTAAAATTGATTATTTAAATTGAGGTTTCATGTTTGCTGATTTAAATCATGGTCACAATCAGTGATTTAAATCACACTGATTTAAATCAATCCAGCTTATATGGTTCTGTGTTTGTATAGCACCAAGCACAATGGATTCCTTTACAAAGGCACCCAATCCTCACTTAAAAAAACTGTTCTTTTGGTAGGATGTCCTAATTTTATAGGGACAGTCCTCATTTGGGGGTCTTTTTCTTATATAGGCTCCTATTACCCCTCACCCCCGTCCCAATTTTTCACATTTGCTGTCTGGTCACCCTATGTTTTGTGTACCTGATCTCTGAATGTCCTGACTTTGTGACCCCTTTTTTGGAGGTAATTGCAATGTCTCTACAATGCTTTTTTACCCACGTGTCACTGAAACATACTCTGTCAACCTTAATTCCTGTTTAAGGTAATTGTTACCTTGGAACTTATATTAATGCAGCTTCATCCATATAATGGCAACAAACCATGACGTGCCGTCGTTACTTACGTCTTTCAAAAGCTTTGAAATTGGTAGTTGACTTTAAACTAAACTTTAAAAAAAAATGTCTGAGATGTCTCCATTATGAAAAGTCAGTTTCTGGGGAAAGGATCACAGAAAATAATGAGGAAAAGATTCTTTCTGAAGTGTAGTTTTTGTATTTTTTTTAAAACGAGAGTTGTGGACTTGTGACAAAAAGCTTACTTGTAATCCACCAGAGAAACTTAGCTCTCCCAGGAAGAAGAGGGAAGTTGGGATAGACAGAGCCAAAGGTTGAGTAAGGGACAGGAGCTCCAGAGACTGGGAGCCAGGAAAGAGCAAAAAGTGGGGAGGGGAGACTCAGAGCGCAGAGAGTGTGGAACAATCTCCAATAGCTTGTCAGAGCATTTTTTCATTTTACTGAATTTATTTCTCATGCCATCTGTTTATACGATCTGTTGATTTGCTCTGTCAGAGAGTGAAGGAATGTCACAATGGAGTCTCTTACATTACGGAAAAAACAAAAGTATTCAGCGTGTGGAACCTTTCATATAAAGCCATGAACTGTAGGTAGTGCTGCTAGCACTGCCTGTTATTAACTTTGGCCAACACATCCATTATAAGAGTAAGTGATTTATAACTTTAACAAACTTGAATTACTTGGATTGGAATTTTCCATGCTGGTTGTCTGCCTCAGGCTGAATTTTTGAGGAAAGTTTCCATCAGAACAGTTCAACCACTTAGAATCATAGAATATTAGGGTTGGAAGCAGGGGTGAATGTAACTATAGACACTTACCAGTATGGGGCTGGGCTGGGGCCAGCTCTGACCCCTTGGAAGAGGCAGGATGGAGGGGTCGAATGATTCTAACCAACATCTGCAACCCTCCCCCAGCCCCTAGGTGTTACAGCAAAAATATGATGGGGCGGTAGCGCCATTACAGTTCAGACTGCACCAGGATTTTCACTTTGAAAGGGATATGAAAGGTCTACAAAAATTCTGCCTGTTAGATGTTTGATTTTTCTATAGCAATATGTGTGACAAAATAGAATTTGATCTTTGCTCTAACTTTTTTACAAAGCTCCATGTGACTAACATTTTTCTAGTATCTGATGTTTCTTTCTGCTCCTTTTTCACGGAAATTCCAGTGCTTGGGGGTGAAATTGAGAAATAGGAACATTTGGTTTGTATCAACTGGATGAATTATTGCAGAAAGTTGTTTTCTGCATTTATTATTATTATGGTGACTGACAACAGTACGTTGGCTCCAAATTAGTCAAAGCTGACCTCAAGCCAGTCCTTAGTCTGTTATGGGTGCCTTTCCTGAGACTCAGCAACCCCTTTCATTGTGCTGACATTGATGAAAAAGTCCCACATATTTGCTTCTCACTCAGTCCTGTTGTTCAGGAAATGGGCGAGGGGAACGGGGCATGAGTGCATTGCCCTACTACTGCTGCTTGTTAGAGTCTTTCATCTTCCCTTGGCAAGTGTTCTCAAGTAAATCTGAGTGTGTGCGTGGAAATATCAGCTGTTAAGCCACACTCAGGGAAGAGCTTCCAGAAGGCACTTCTGCTGGCAGAGTGCATCTCGTGTGCACAAAGTGCATGCTCAGAAAGTTGTGCAGAGCAGGACAGTAACTTATAGCCTGCAGGTGCCTGCTGCACTGGTGCAAATGTCTTTCATAGGCTCATCAGTCTGGTTCAAGCCATATTGTAGATCCAACTTTTAGCCTGAATATATTTATAAATATTGCTTCCTGTGAGTGGGTATGAAAACCACTCATGGGACAATAAGGGGTTAAGGATCTGCTCCAGGCTCAGGTAGCTTCACCCTGCCACACCTATGGAGCATGCCCAGACTGAAGGAGGAGTTAAAATGGGAGCCAAGGAGCTCACCTGAGGGCAGCCCAGGGAAGAGAACAGATGAAAGAGCTGACTGCAGGCAGGAGCCACCCAGATGACCCTGGCCTGAAGACTCCTACCCGAGGGAAGGGAGGACCAGATCCTAACACAGCCTGAGAGGGAGTCATTGCCCCCTCTCTCTTACTGATTCAGTTTATTTGTGTTAATTCCTGTTGCTTTTTGTTCTTAGACTACCCTGGAGGGGGACCTGACCAGCACAGAGAGCCAGGTCACAGGAAGAGGCAGGCCACTGCAGAGGTGGAACAGCCACCAGCAGAATCATAGACTATCAGGGTTGGAAGGAGCCTCAGGAGATCATCTAGTCTAACCCACTGCTTAAAGCAGGACCAATCCCCAATTAAATCATCCAACAGACTTTTACCCCATACCCCTAAATGGCCCCCTCAAGGATTGAACTCACTACACTGGGTTTAGCAGACCAGTGCTCAAACCATCAAGCTCTCCCTCCCCACCCAAAATATAATCAAAAGAGACTGTGTCTCACTGTCTTGCCCAGGCTACGCTACAGGGGCTATTCATGGCAGCGATTCCACTACTGACGACAACCAGCAAGGAAAGAGAGGCCATGCCATGCCATGCCTGGCCACAAGAAGGTGCCAGCAGTGAGTCGTCCCTTTCATACCTTCCCAAAGGAGCAGCAGGTGCAGCCCTGTGTGGGTGACACCAATTTGGGGAGCCTCAGAGCCATTGTTTGGTTCTTAGCTGTGTATGAAAACAGAAAAATGAAAGAAGTAGTAAGAACCATCACGTTTTGATCTCATGTGATTTTCAAGGGGGAATTGTGCATCGGGAGCCCATTCATCAAATGATCTCAGATTTGGACAACTGACCCTAGGAGAAACAGCAATTGACAACATAATCTACTTACACATTTTAATTTTAGAGCACTCAGAATACTCTAAACAGCAAACCAGTCCCCACCTCACCCATAGTGATGCTACCATCCCTCTATAACTGCATGACATCACTAGAGGACAAAGTTAAGTTAAGGTTGTTCAGATACACCATTATGCTTATCCATGTACCTTGCATCACCAAGAGTTCAAAGATTCTCCTTCCAAAAGCCTCCCCAAACATGAAAGAATATCACCTTCCTCCTTCCCTGCAATGTCTTGCTGGATAGCAAAACACATAGAACAGTACAGCCTGATCCCTTCAGAAACCCTCCCAGCCAACAAATACAATAAATGCTTCCCCTGCCCCCGCAGCATCCCCACCCAAACCTTGGAGAGCCAGCCTTGAGGCTTGTGAGGGGGAAGAGTTCTAGAGCAACCCCTCTGTTGCCAGCATGATGGCTACCACTTGGGCCAACACACCAGGGACTGAACCAGTGACCCCCAGAGAGCTAAGAACCATGAGCTGCTACAGCTGGAGCTAATGAGCCTGGCTCCTCAGCTGTGCAGGAAGCCCATCACACAGGCACTTGCCCTTTCAGTCTAGGGCACGGGCCAGCTCCAGTGACACAAGTGATTGCATGCCACAGGGCCACACAGGAAAAGTGGCAGATCTCAAGATGAGACCCCGGGCTGAGGTTTTAGGCACCCCTTGAAATTCTTAGGCCTCTTTGAAAATACCAGCCTGGTGACTTAAGGCTAAGCCAACCCCTGTGGCTCTACTGGTTGTCAGCCAGCACAGGGAGTGAGCACAGGTGTTGTGCCTGATGGCTAAGAGCAGGAAGATGGGGTGGAGAGGCTGGTCAGAGAAGGAGAGTGATGGTGTTACCTTCATGAGAGCACCACCTAGGGGCTTCCCTCAGGGTCAAGGTGCCACTGTGCTGGGGATGCACAGACACAGAAAGAAACAGTGCCCAGTGGGAAGAGCTTACCCTATGACAAGGAGGAAGGGGTGAGTGTGACACAGAACAGGAGAGAGGTGGGGTGGAGGCAGTGAGGGTGAGGGTGAGGAGATCACACCGAGCTATGGGCTGACAGTGACTGTTCAGGTGTACTTTGACCTAACAGCAAGTGCTGCTGATCCAGTCGATAGGGAGCTGACTCCTTTTACGCCTCCTGGCAGAAGTGGGTCTTGAGGAGGAATGTTAAGGAGGAGACAGAGGCCTTGAAGAATAGCATGCCATGTGGAAGGGAACATGAAGACAGCTGGGGGAGAAGGAGCCACACTGGTAGATCAGGGCTGGCACTGTTGGTGATGTGACAGGGTGACTGGAAACTAGGGCCATGAGGGAGGATGTGAAGGGTGAGGGGTGAAGATGAGAAGCTGAGGAGCAGGCGAGCCAGTGGCAGGATTCACAGAGAATGAGGATGGAACCTGGGTTATGAACTAGGGGAATAATTGCAGCCTCTGCATTTTGCCTGGCTCTGACTGGGGCAAGGTGGGTATCCGGAAGGCCAGAGAGGGAGAGGCAGCCAAGAGTGAGCTGGTGAGGGCCTGGATGGCTGTTTTAATGAGGCAGGGAGGGAAGGCTGGATTTAGGCCATGGAGGAGAAGCAGTGGGATGCGGACACAGCCTGCTTCAGCACGGTGAAGGATGGGCACAGTCAGAATTGACAGCATGTTTATTAGGGCGCTGTCCTCCCTCCAAATGCCCAGATCACACTTGTTTCACTTTTATTTACCATAAAAGCCACGGGGGCTCCAGGGGCAGCACACGGCTTTAACATGGGCTCTAGATGGAACCTGGGGTCCTGTATCACCCCAGAATGGGACCTGTCAGGTGGGGGGAAGCAGCTCATCGAAGACCAGTGATGGGATGATGGGCTTTGTGCTGGGTTCATCTCCCAGTAGAAAAGCAAACCTTACAGCAGGGCTGGGATTCCTGACTGCCATGAGCTGGCCCCTGGAGATGACAGGACCTTCTCCAGTGACTCAGTCCAGCATGCTGCTGCTGAGGACCCGCCCAGAGGCCCTCAGCAGGTTCAGCTTCATGGAAGCATCAAGCCCTAGGAATAGAAGCCAAAAAAAAAAAAAGTTGCGATGCATAAAGTTGGCAGAAGTGCCATCATGGACTGACCACTGGGTGGCAGCATAGGCTTTGTCATGGGTTTGCTCCCTGGCACTGTGGCATCACAGCCTTGGCCCAGCAGCATGGGAGGCTTCATGCAGTCGTTTCACTGATCTGAATGCTGGAGCTGGGAACCCACAGAGTGGGAGCAGAGTGATACGGTGACAGCACCTTGTTAGTCTATTCTAACCGGGCGCGTATCCCACTCTCATCTCTGCAGTATCTGAGCCTTTGGGCCGCGCATTAAGCAATGTGATTGATATCGGTCCCGTGGGGGTCATTCTCTCTCATCTCCAGAGAAGAACTGTGTGCGGGGTGGAGGGGGTTGTTTTGGTAGGGTTTGTTTTATACGTACACACTACCCTGGGTTTAGCACAGAGAAGGCAGGTCAGAGGAGGTCACCCAGCACCTGGAGTGCACATCGATGGTCCTTTGTTCTGAGGGAGTTCTTGCCAATCTGCAATTGGCCCCTGAGGACGCTCTGTCTCAAACACAGACAAGCTTCACCTGAATGGTAGAAACCCCCTAGGAGCAGAGGACTTTTTAATGGAGTGCCTTTGAAGATACAAACTGAGACCTGAATGCGATGCATACCATAGTGCTTTATAAGTGTCTCACATGACATATACCATGGAATGGCAGCTGCTTTGGAGGCGAAACACAACAGATTTGCATCACTGGGGGTGGTAAAATTTTGATCACAGACACCAGAGCAAACTCCTGTTCTTGAACCCTGCTTTTCCTGATCTGGGCGCAGTCAGCCTAGTCTGCGTCCCCTTAGGGCACGTCTACACTGCAGCAGGGGCTGAGCCTCCCAGCCTGCAGCTTGGGCAGCCAGCTCAGACTCTCAAGCCCATACAACTCTCTGAGTCTGAGCTCAGGTGGCTAGCCCAAGTTCCATCCTTAATCACAACACCCACCGAGGGCTCAAGCCCTGCCAGTGCGAGTCTGTGTGCCTGGGCTGGGAGCCCCTCTGCCAGATGCAGTGCAGACAGACCCTTAAAGGCCCACTCCACCTTGTGTCAAACTCTGCAGACCAACCCGTCTTCTGAGGGCTAACTTCTGTTCTTCCCATGCACCCCCAGTTCTCCATCTCCAGGGGCACCCACCTGGTGGCAGCTTCTTTGTATCTGGGAATTTCACTGGCTCTGCTCTGCTGGTGATATCACAGTTGTTTGGTGGGGAGATGACTGTCATGTCACAAGCAGACAATGATGATCTCAGGTGGGGATGGACAAAGTACAAAGGCCAGGTGTGGGCTTCCCTAGTGTACAGGAGGAGATGGAAGCAGAACATTCTCTGGAGCTGCCCAGGAATCTTTCCAGTCTTCATTTTCCAAGCATTCCCCTGTTTGCCATTTAGGGATCTGGGGCAAAAATCTGTTGGATGATTTAGTTGGGATTGGTCCTGCTTTGAGAAGGGGGTTGGACTAGATGACCTCCTGAGGTCCCTTCCAACCTAGAGAGAGACAAGGCAGCCCCTCCCTTCTACTGCCCCCCACCCTCATTTTCTCGAGTGAGTCACCTTCCAGCCCTCATCATCTTGACTCTGGGAGTCAGGATTTGGAAACAGATGAGCACACTGGAGTGAAAGAGATTAATAAGGAAAGAGCAGCAAATGTGAGGCAGGGAGCACAGTGAGGAAGAGGAGATCTTGGCTGAGAAACTACCTCAGAGTACAGGCAAACGCCCGTCCTGTGCACTGTGCCAGATGGCAGTGCTACCCCGTGCTGCTTTGGGCCTTAAATTCTATGAGCAGGAAGACTTGAATTCTCCACCCTTGAGCTCTTGGGGAAGTCCTGTCACTGCTCTGTGCCTCAGTTTCCCCAGAACTAAAGGGCATGGGCTAAAACATGCCAAGTATTCACACTACATAGGGGCCGATCCTGCAAGATGCCAAGATCCCTCAGTGCCCATTGGCTTCAACGGGAGGACCAGGCCCATTATGATTCCTGAGTGATGCCTCCATTCCCAGGAGTTTGGTTCCACCAAAGGCCTCCCGCTGGCCTCTTGCCTGGAAGTGCCTGTGTCCAGGTTCTCCGATGGCTCCCTTGCAAGGAGGCTGATGTGGAACTGAGGTACGCTGCAGGAATGAGGACAGTGCTGTAGATGAAGGCAAGGGCTGCTGGAATGGCTGGGAAGCCAGAGAAAGTGCAATGGATGTGCCTGGAGTGAGGGAGCTGTCTGGCTGTGGCATGGGAGAGTGGTGCAAATATTGCTGCCAGGAAACACAATTTGGGACCTGCAATGGCATTTGCAAATACCTTCCCCACAACCCTCTCCACTCTAGCAGCTCTGTCCCAGGCTGGAGCTAACACTGGTACCCTGGGTTAGACAGAGAAGAGAAGGTGATCAAGGACTGAGCCTGGAGCTGCAGTGGCAGAGAGAAAATGGTCAGAGAGACAGGGCTCACACTAAGAAGGGGGAGTGCTGGGGAGGTGGCTTCTTGCTGAAGACCCACAAGATGAAAAGAGTGACCAATGAGGATGAGCCAGACTGGAAAGAAGTAGGTGTGCAGCCACCTGGAGAAGGACAAGCTCTGTGCTAGGGTCTCACCCTCAGCCCACTTGTGGTATCAGAGTGTTTTAGGGGATGTGAGAGATAGGAGGAGAGAGATGCGAGGAGACCACTGTCATCAGATGTTTGCTGAGGAACGGGAGATCAGAGGCTGGAGAGTAGCTTCCACTAAGTGAGGAAGGACCAGTGAAGGTATTTAAGCAGAGTGATGATAGGGGCAGTGTTGAGTGTGATGAGAAGGGACCAGGGTGGGATGCAGGAGACCTCACCCAGCTAAGCTGGAAGGAAGCTGGGAGTGGGCAACAGGGGATGGATCACTTGATGATTACCTGTTCAGTTCATTCCCTCTGGGGCACCTGGCATTGGGCCCTGTCAGAAGACAGGATACTGGGCTAGAGGGACCTTTGGTCTGAACCAGTATGGCCGTTCTTATTTTCTGTGTTCTTACAATCATGCTGTCAGGGGCAAAGGCCTCCTTGCGGTCGCCTGAGACTCTTCCATCCCCTCTGATTCTGGAGGGCCTGCTGATGTTGGAGCCAGGGTTACAGCCCATGAGTGGATGTTCCCACAATGGCCCTTATTGTGGGAAGATGATGGCATTCCCACAGGCCAACTGAGTGCTTGAGAGGCCTGCTCGGGTTATGGTGCCCTTTCCCTTGGAGTGGAGCCACCTGACCACACAAAGGAGGCTTAGTCCTTCGGGCTGGCTGCTGGACAAATCCAGGGAGAGGTGTTCAGAGACTGGGCAACATTTAGAGAAAGGGTTGGTGACTGTTCATGATCAGAGCTAGGATTGCTTCACCAAGGAACCCTTCCAGCACTGAGCAAGTGGGGTCTACCTACCCCAGTGGGGAGAGGGGCCACGATCACTCCCAGGGTAAAAGGAGAGGTAATCTCTGTCAGACATTTCCCCTGCACACTACAAGCGAGATCCCCAGCCGCTGTAAATCGGAGCAGCTCCACTGGAGTTCCAGAGACAATCTGCAGTGAGGACTATGGAGCTGCATCAATTTACACCAGTAGAGAATCTGGCCCTGCTTCTCACTTGCCTTTACACCATCCCATCATCGCAGTGGGAAAGACTGGCTTCCTGCACAGCTCCCTCCTACAGCAGGGCTGACGGCACTTCATCTTCGATATGGAGCATGATTTGGAAGGGGAAGGAAGGTTGATCCAGTGCCAGTCAAAGAGAGAGAATGAGCTGGAGTCAGGTGGACACCTGCAACCAAGACAGAACCAGACTAGGCCAGAGCAATCTTCCGATACCCTGTGTTACCAGATTTGCCCATTACTTTGGGGTATGCTGATGTTTTAGGGTTACTCTTCTGGGGAGGAGTAGCGCGGGGGAGAGGGTTCTGTAATTCTGTCAATGTACTGCTTGTGTCACTTGTGTGTTCATATGGAGTTCTACTCCTTCCTTCTGCAAGTTCCCTTCCAATAGAACTATACCACAGGATCTAGGTTCCCCAGGGCTGGGCTCCTCCAGCACCAGAATCAGACAAACACACACACATTAACAGAGTGCGTCTGAGAGGACTGGGTTAATCAGCACTCCCAAGCCGAGCCCTTGTATGTCCATGGACTCAGTAGGTTGGGTCGAGCAGCACCTCCAAGCTGGCACCCTCATATGCCATGGGCACCACACCAGAACTGAGTACACCTGAGCAGGCTGGGTCGAGCAGCACTTTCAATCTGCCACCCTCATAGGTCCCAGGTTCAGCACATCCCTATCCCCACTTTCATGTTACAATTGTTCTGGTAGTAACCCACTTGATAAGCAAACCTCACAGGATTTTTGGGCACTACAGGGATCTTTTAGCTTAGGTACAAGGACTGTTGCTGCAGAGAAAATGAGGAAGCAAAAAAACACCCACAAGGAGGAGAGAGAGTGAGAAGCAACGAGCTTAACCATGAAAGTTGTTTATTACCAGGTAATAACCACTGCAGAGCCAAACAAACAAAATAGTTATAATATTAAATCTAATTTAAATTTGATTATAAAAGTCAGGTTTAGAAAACTATAATTGATCACACAAGTCAGGGTCGGAAGGCTATACAGAGAGAGAGAGAGAGAGAGAGAGAGAGAGAGAGAGAGATTTTCTCACCACTCTGAAGCTTAAATCGACTGGGGGTCCCAGGTGGTGGTAGCTGAGGATCCGGAGTGCTGGAGATCGGTAGAGCCCCCAGCATGCTCAGTCAGGAGAAGATGAAGTCCCAATGGAACTGATGCAGATTTTGGATCCGGGCATCAGAACACTGAGTTGAGCATGGGTTGGGGGTTTTGTAGGGAAAGAACAATGGTTCAAGGGAGAACACTAGATTTGTTTATGAGTAAACTGATGGCTCAAGGGAGTATACCAAAGTTGTTTTGTTCAGGCTAGACAATAGGAACTGATTATTCCTGGCTATGGGTGGTGTTGCGTGAAGGGAGCTCACAATGTGATTAGGGAGCTTCATTATTTTGGATACCAATAAATGATTTATTACTAGAATTGGTCTAATAAATACTGAGCTGGTGTGTGCAGGTGTGGGTTCATTAACATCTGGAGCAGAGATTCCCCATCATGCAGTGCTTCCCTGTTTTTCTGGTCCCACAGTTCCTTGTGGTTCTTGCTTTGGAAGCTCTGTTCTCCATTCTGTATGCTAATGGAAATGTTCCTTGTCCCATCTTTGATCCAAATGAGGCTAGGGGAGTTTGCCTTAATCCTGTCACCCTTATCCCAGGGGTTTAGGTGTGTCTCCCACTATCTTTTTGTTGCTTTTTGTAAGTCTTTCTTCTGACTGGTTTGGTTCAAGCAGAGGCTGGGGGGAGGGAAGGTCTGTTGTGAGTCAGACAGGCTGGGTACTGCATTCTGATTCTCCAAGAACACAGAGCTGATCCATAACACCTGGGGCGGGGTGTGTGGAGACTTCGCACTGTCCGCTCAAGGAGGTAACACTCTCTTTGTACACGAATCCCGTGGTCAAAGTGGTGTCTAGTGGCTCTAGGATGCCTGGATTCCATGCCTGACCTCACCAAAGACTTGCCAAAGTGGCCTGTCAGAGACACAGCCTCTGTCACCAAGTGTCTTTTGTGATGCGTTCTGTCCACATTTCCTTGGAGTTCCGCAGTGCTACCCCCAGCAAATGTGTTACTGTCACCCTCTGATGGGATAGGCCAGTCTCCCCGACACATCCCTGCAAGGTGTCCCAGCCCAGTCTGGATAACAGGCCCTGCTGTGGATGAACAGCATTTAACCCCTGGTTTTCCCTGCATTCTTCTTACAAATTAAGGGCCTGGAAGCCCTGGCTCACTGGCCCTGTCCAATTCGCCCCACTACACTGCACTGCATGTGGGACTTCAAAGGAGCTTGAGTGGGTGCCAGTAACCCTCTAGCTAGACAGTGCTGGGGCACCAAGCAGGACAGAAGCCTGAGAACCTGCAGTTGAGCTGAGGATGCCGCTGCAGGGAGCGACACTGGGTCCTGCAGGAAGGAAAGGAACTGAACCAAGCCCTGAACCCTGGCTCCCAGAGAGAGACATTGAAGCAGGGTCGGGGCCTGGGAGGCCAGTGTTTAAGGACTAAACTGAGCCCCAGAAGGGGAGAGCTTTAATTACCATTGGACTGTGATGTGCAGATTGTGAGGGGCCTCCTGAGAGAAGGAAACCGAGGCAGGGTGTCTGCAGAGCCACCCCCGGCTCTGCAGACACCCTGATTACATGGATCCACACAATAGTCATCTACCAGCCCAGCTTCCTAGCTTACTGCTCCCAATGGGCCAACATCAGAGCAGAGTTGAGGTGGTCCCAGCAGGGATTACATTCAGCTTTCCACAGACAGAAGGAAGGTGATCTTGAGGGGGAATAAAAGGGTGAAAACCCTGGAGGAATGGCCATTCTCTCCCCTCCCGCTCCCCGGAAACACACACACACCCTACACTCCCTGAGAAGCAGGGAAAAGAGACAAGAAAATGCAAGGTAGAAATGGAACCCACAAGTTGTATCTACACTGCTTAAGTTTGGAGCACAAAGTGGATGTCATTTAGCTCTTCAGAATGCCCCCAAGATTCATGACACCAGAGTGCCACTGCCCCATGTAGCTCACAAACACATATCGCTCGGCCATGATATTCGAAGATCCCTTACGCTACACGCAGCAGATTCCTGAGGCCCTGACAGTTCACAGGAGTTCTTGCTGAGATGAACCAGCCCCTCCAGATTGCTCAAATAGCATGCTGCCCACAGCATCTCTGGGAGGCATTCTTCTGTACTGAGCGGATGGCTGAGTTCCATGGGGCTCTGAGCAGCCTCCTCCATGCCTAATAAACATGTTCAATAATAATAATAGCCACAACTCTTCGCTTCCTACTCTAAGGAAAAGGCCTTTGTCTGCAGCCATATTGTAAGGCCTAAATGGACCTGATCCTGTTTGGCCATCCAGAAAAGTTCACCTGTCTTATCGGGAGTGGCGAGCACTATAAGTGTATCATGGGCATTCTGTTTTTGGTGATTGTTAATAAATAGAGGTTATATAGAATATTACTGCATAAGGCTCTTTCACTGGTAAAAGACCCTGTAAACCCCCAATAGATTAAGCCTCTAGTCTTCAAGAAAAAGGTGTTTGCCCAGAGCCCATGTAGGAGTAGAGCCCGGAGCCCACAGAGGAGAAAATTTAGGTGCTTTTCGCTTGGAGTCCTAGGAAGTGGGTAAAGGTGAGTGCGCTGGAGTGTGTGAGTAACAGAGAATTTTGTGTGGGTAACAAATTTGGTAGAGAACGCCTGGGTAGCCTAAGATCTTTTGGACTGAACTGATAGAGTCTAAATAATAGCAAAGTACCTGTGCCATCTGTCAGAAAGGGTCACTACCTATCTGGCAGAATGACTACCCCAGAACAAGAGAAAAAGGGAATGAAGAAAAGGGACCAGGAGGGGTTGAGGAGCCCACCCTTCTTGCTAAATCGTTAGTGGGACAAAGTCTGTGCCATGGGAAGGGATGGTTCAGCAAGGAAAGCAGGATCAGGCCCAGACAAGCAGGCACTGGGCTTTGTTGCACTGGGTTAGTGTTTTTGTTGTGTGGTGTGTGGTTGCTGGTGAGTATTTACTTCAGGTTGGGGGGCTGTCTGTAAGTGAGGCAACCACAAACCACACAACAAAAACACTAGCCCAGGAACCTATTCTTGCAACAAAGCCCGAAGCCAACTCTGTCCACATATCTAGTCAAGTGACACCATCATAGGACCTAATCACATCAGCCATGCCATCCGGGGCTCATTCACCTGCACGTCTACCAATGTGATATATCCCATCATATGCCACCATTGCCATTCTGCCATGTACATTGGCCAAACCGGACAGTCTCTACGCAAAAGAATAAATGGACACAAATCTGACATCAGGAATCATAACATTCAAAAACCAGTAGGAGAATACTTCAACCTCTCTGGTCACTCAGTAACAGACTTAAAGGCAGCAATTTTGCAACAGAAAAACTTCAAAAACAGACTCCAATTAGAAGCTGCTGAACTGGAATTAATTTGCAAATTGGATACAATCAACTTGGGCTTGAATAGAGTCTGGGAGTGGCTGGGTCATTACACAAATTGAATCTATTCCCCCATGTTAAGTATCCTCACACCTTCTTGTCAACTGTCTGATATGGGCCATCTTGATTATCACTACAAAAGTTTTTTTTCTCCTGCTGATAATAGCTCACCTTAATTAATTAGCCTCTTAGAGTTGGTATGGCAACTTTCACCCTTTCATGTTCTCTGTATGTATATACATCTATCTTCCTACTATACGTTCCATTCTATGCATCTGATGAGGTGAGCTGTAGCCTGCGAAAGCTTATGCTTAAATAAATTCGTTAGTCTCTAAGGTGCCACAAATACTCCTTTCTATAATACTTTTCCTTTAACATTTTTACAAAGTTTAACTGCTTTATTCTCTCCAGCCTCTGCAGAGTTAACTTTTCACTCTCTTTCCTTAAATTACTTGCTTATCTCCCAAAATGACACCTTAATCAACAGATTTCACTATTCCAAGTATTGTTTTAGGGATCTGAATTCCCTATGTCTGCGTTTACTTCTTTTCTTTACTCCTGCCACTCCAGATTTCCAATATGTTTTTCAATTTCTTTATCTATCGCCCCACCCACACACTTGCTGCTTGTCTGGGCCGGATCCTGCTTTCCTCGCTGAACTGCCCCTTTCCATGGGCACAGGCTTTGTTCCATCACCAATTTAGCAAAGAGGGTGGGTCCTTAACTAGTCCCCACCCCTCCTGGTCCCTTTCCTTAAATATTTTTTTTTTAAAAAAAAATTGTGAAATCATCACAATATCACTCACAAAAAATACTACACTGCTCAAACTCCTAAATCCTCAAGAGCGGTCTAACATTCCAAAACACCTCCACGAGGGTCATCCTGTCCTGGATTGACTTAATTATTTGTCTTTAGGGGTGCTAGCCTCCACTTCAGGGTTGTCAATTTGCCCTTCCTTCATTATGGATGCTCATTGATGGTTCTAGTGTTGTTAAGTCTCTTCACTTCTTCTTCCTTGACTATCTGGCTTTAACAATGGCCTTCACACCTTATCTTTTCCTGATGCGTGCATTCCTCATTCACACAAAACAGTCTCACACAGATACAAACAGCAGAATACATTGTAAATCTTAGGGCTTGGTTACACTGGCACTTTATAGTGCTATAAAGCCCCCACGAGCGCTATAACCTCCTCCCTGTCCACATTGGCAAGGCACGTAGAGCGCTATAACTGCTGAGTTATAGCGCTATTGTTAATCCACCTCCGCATGGGGAATAAGGGCTGTAGCGCAGCTGCTGTAGCGCTACAGCAAGAATGTGGACACCCACTGCGCTACAAGTGATCTCTGGAGATGCCTAGAGCCATTTAAGGCAATTGACGTCTCTTCCCTTTGTTTTGAACTCGGCTGGAGGAATGCGGAAGTACCTCTTTAGAGTTTCTCGCTTAACTCAGCAGATAAGCAATGCAAATGTTTAAGGAGGGAGCCTGTGTGAAAACAAAGCCTTCTGTGAACGGCTCACTGACAGGCTTTCAGAAGATCGGAAAAATCACTGTCTCTCTCCCTCTACATACACACAACGCGTCCCCCCTCACCCCCTTCATTTAAAAAGCACGTTGCACCCAGCTGAATGCTGGGATACCTGCCCTAATGCGCTGCTCTTAATGCTGCATTAAGTGCCCCAAATGTGGCCATGCTATACTGCTGGTGCGTCTGAGTGTGGACATACAATAGTGCTATACATATTACTGTATAAGGGGACCGCAATAACCAATAGCGCTATAATCTTGTAAGTGTAGCCATACCCATAGACTCAATCATAGAATATAGGAACTGGATAAGGGTGAGTACTTAAATGAACTAGATTTATGCCTTGAGGACTAGGAACTAGGTATGGGTGACCCTGAATAAGCGTAGGTGCCTTTCACCCTGAGCCCTAGGAACTGGGAAGAGGGGCGGGGGGCAAAATCAACTGGGTTATGCCTTGAGCCCTCGGAACTGGATAAAGGTGTGTGCCCTAGAGTGTGCAGATAACAGTCAGTGCTGACTCCTATGCCCCAGCATAGTGCCGGGAGTCACGTACTACAGAAAGCAGGGTGGGTGATTCCGTGCGGCTTTTTCTTTTGAATCAATGCTGAGTCCACTTTCCCTGGACAGTGGTCGAAGGTGCTGTGCTGCAAAGAGCAGTAAGTGACTCATTAGACCAGGCCTGCACAACTCGGAAAGCAGCGAGGGCCATATTACTGCAAAAAAACCAGCTGCGGGCCGAAAAGCCCTGCCCTCGCCCTGCCCCCATCTGCTTCCCCCCACCCCACCGTTTGGCTTGCCCCACCCCTATTTACCCCCCACAGGCTGCACAGTGAGCCCGTGTGGGCTACATGCGGCCCCCGGGCCGCATGTTGTGCAGGCCTGCATTAGACATTGCTCTCAGGGCCAGCCTCAGCCTAGAGCTGCTGTGCATTTTGAATGAGACATAAACCCCAGCCGGAAAGTGTCTATAGTTACTTTCACCCCTGATTTTATATATATATAAATACACGCACACAGAGTGTACATTTTAAACAAACAATTTAATACTGTATCCAGCAATGATGATTGTGAAGCTTGGTTGAGGTGGTGAAGTTAGAGGGTGGAAGAGGGTGGGATAGTTCCCAGGGAATGTCTTACTGCTAAATGATGACTAGCACTCGGCTGAGCCCTCAAGGGTTAACACATTGTTATTAATGTAGCTTCACACTCTACAAGGCAGCATGAAAGGAAGAAAGAGAGACAGCATGGCAGACAGAGACAGAGACACATACCCTGTGTTTGGGAAAGAGAGAGATGTGCATTGCCCCTTTAAGTATGGTGCTGACACCACATTCTAAGTACATTGCCTTTAGAAAGATCAGGAAGTTGAGACAGCAGCTGCAACCAGCTCTTTCCATCCTGAGCCCTGTTGTGTCTCACCCTGCTCTATGGCGATGGGGTAATGGGGGAGGGGGACACCCTGATATTAGTCTTCCTCTTCCCCCCATCCTTCACAGCAAGCAGCTCCAAGGCAGAGAGCAGGAGCAGCACATGGCAGTGGGGGGGAGGGATAGCTGAACTGCTGGCAATTGATAGCCTGCCAGGTGGCTGCCGCACAGGGAACTTAAGGGAGTGGGAAGCTGCTGGGGGCTGCCGGTCCACCCTGGTTCCAAGGCCCCACCAGCTAGCTGCAACGGGCTTCCTGCATGCAGTGGACAAAGCAGGCGGCTGCCAAACAACATTATAAGGGAGCATTGAGCAACTTTAAATGAGCATGTTCCCTAGTTGATCAGCAAAGTAACAATGAAACAATGTTAACTGGGATGACTTTAAGTGAGGAATTACTGTACAGATATAACTCCTGAGAACTGAGGAGCATCAGGGCACAGGCAGTGCATTAAACTCGCCCTCTTGGCTATTTGGCCGAGGCTATTGATTGCAGGTCATTTTGGCCGAGGGCTATGCTAACTGAATCGAAGCCAGCCTGTGAGCGAGGCCAGAGTGAGCGAAGGGGGAGAGGTCACCGGTCTCCAAAGCTGCACTCCCCACAGCTGCACAATGGGAATGCCAGAGCACTCCAGAGTCCCACAGAAATCCGCCTCTCTGAGAACTGAAGTCATCAGCCTCAACAGGGGCCTTTCTTCTCCCCATCAGGCCCTGCATCAAAGGGCTCCTGTTGCAGTTGTGTGTTGGCCGGCCCTAATTGCAGGCTATGTAATCCCCAGGCGGTGCTGGCGGTGCCAGCGACACCTACGTAGCCCTGGGTCTCGAAGATCTGTGGAGAAGCTGCAGACAGAAGAAGGAACCCAGTGTCAGGGACAGAGATGATGCCTGAGTGGGAGTACAAGGATTTTTAACCCTTATAATTCTGGTGTTTTCCTGCCAGCCAAGGAGATACCTAGATGGGTTTATGTACGTCATTTACCTGACCCCCACTGTCTGAAGTGAGGTATCCTCTGACAGCATTAGCTGGAGACACTGCTTGGATTTCTGTCTCTGGGTTCTCTGGATAGGTGTTACTCAGATATGTGAGCATGGGAGCTGCTTGGTAAGGGGCCAGCTTGGGGTGGGTGTGCAGCTGAAGATGCTGCTCTGGGTCCCACTGTGAGACATGTTGGCATTTCAGGGACTCCTCTCCCTCGCTCAGCCTCTCCCTGGCTCCCGCTCCAGCTCAGGGCAGCAAGCCCCCAGGCTTTGTCAGGCCGCATCCGAGGGGCAGCTGTGGTCTCGTGGTCTGAACATGCTGCTGGAGGCAGGACTGCTGATTTCGCTTCCCAGCTTCGCAAGTGACCCGCTCTGTAAATTGGTGCAAGTCACTTCCCTGGACTGTGCCACAGCGTCCCTCTCCCTCAGGGGGAGAATTACTCTCCGGCACAGAGAGCAGAGACAGCCAGAACCCTGAATGCTCTTCACTTTGCACCTCAGTGGAACTAGGTTTTCGTGGGTTTGGGCGTGTAGGTGAAATCGACATTTCCCGACATTCACTGATATAAATCTCACCCTTCCCAGCCTGCCTACGTGGCAGGGATTTAAATGAGTGACTGTAGTTAAGCCACGAGCTTTCCCTTCGTACATGACACCACGTCCTCACCCAGGGCAGAGCACTACAGTGTACAGCTGGACCCCTCTAGCTGCCTCCCTGCTGGTTCTGCTTGGGCAGCAGCCAAGGGGAGGGCAAGGTCTCCAGGGAGAACAGGGACACCGCACCTGAACAAACCTGCTGCACCCAGCTGTGTTCCTTGTCTCTGCGCTCCCAATCAGAAGTAGCCCCACAAGAGCACCCTACCCTGGCACTGTGGGTAGGGTGACCAGGTGTCCTGTTTTCAACTGGAACATCCTGTTGAAAAGGGATCCTGGCAGCTCCGGTCAGCACCTCCAATCGGGCCATTGCTGTCCAGTTGGCAGCACTGCACAATGGAGCTGGCAGGCTTCCTGCTTGCCTCCGCGCCTCACTGCTCCCAGAAAGCAGCCGGCATGTCCCTTCCTCTGGCTCCTACACTTAGGGGCAGATGGGGGTGCCGCAAGCTGCCCCCGCACCAAGCGCTGCCCCCACAGCTCCCATTGGCCAGGAACCGCAGTGTGCATAGCCAACTGGCCGTGCCTCCACTTAGGAGCCAGAGGGGGGACATGCTGGCTGCCTCCTGAGAACTGCTTGAGGTAGGCACTGCCCGAAGCCTGCATTCCTCACCCACCCCTAGGACCCAGCCCCCTGCCCCAGTCCTGATTGCCCTCCAAAACCCTCAATCCCAGCCTGGAGTATCCTCCTGCACCCTAAATCTCTCTTCTCCAAAGTCTGCATTCCCAGACAGAGCCCTTACTCCCCCCGCATGATGCCCCAACCCCCTACCCCAACCCTGATCCCCCTCCTGCCTTCCAAACCCCTCAGTCACAGTCTGGAGCCCCCTCCCACACCCAAAACTCCTCATCCCCAGCCCCACCCCACAATCTGCACTCACAGCCAGAGCCCTCAGACACCCCCATACCCTAACCCCCTGCCCCAGCCCGGAGCCCCCTCCCACACCCTGAACACCTCATTTCTGGCCCCACCTAGGAGCCTGCACCCCCAGCCGAAGCCCTCACCTCCTCCTGCACCTCAGGCCCCTGAGCCAACCCATGAAAATGAGTGAGTGAGTAAGGGTGGGACGTGCGAGCGACAGGGAGGGGGAATGGAGTGAGAAGGGGCAAGGCAAGGATGTTTGGTTTTGTGCTCCACTGTGGGGAGCCCTGGGCCTTTTAAATTGCCCACCTGAGCCCTGCTGCCGGAGCCTTGCATAGTGGCAGCTGGAACCCTGCGCTCTTTAAATTGCCCCCGAGCTCCAGGACTCCCAGCCACCTCTGCAGCTGGTAGCTCTGGGGATGATTTAAATGGCCCAGGGATTTAAAGGCACCGCCTCTTCTGGTTACGGCCCCACCCCCTGCTCAGGACTGTCATACCGGTGTGCTTTAAATTACTTTTACTCCTGCCACCCAGCCCCTGGTTTCCCAGCCCTTGGCTCCTCTGCACCCACTCTGCTGATGCCTCTCAGTCCAAATGCGCACCCTCTGCTGTCCCAGCTCTGGGCCTCTCTTGAGTATGATGTGCCACTTGTGCTATGGTTTTATGCTGTGAGCAGTTTCAGATCCATCCCTCTTATCCCATAGGTGACAATAGCAGCATTTGAGCCCTGTGCTCCCAAGGAGCCAGGGGACTCAGGTTCTGTCACCGAGCCTCACCTTCCTCTCACTCTGGTCTGACCTTCCTTTGGGGTGGGGGGGATTTCTGGTAGAGTTGCCAATTCTGGTTGGACGTATTCTCGGAGGTTTCATCACACAACATAATCTTTAATTCCTGGAGACTCTAGGACAATCCTGGAGGTTTGGCAAACCCAGCTCTGAGCAGGTTTCCCAGGATAGTTCTATCCAACTCATGGGTACAGCCTCCCCTCTCCCAGATCCCCCAGATCAGGAGGGAGATGGTTCTGCAGACAGGCTCCAAAGGAAGAGTGGCTCCAGTGCAGATGGGAAGGGAGCAACGCTGGAGACTGGGGAGCGGTGAGATCTCAGCACTACTCTGGGGACACCACGTCCCTCTACATCCCTGGAAAGGAAGCTGAGGCCCTGTGGAGGGTGCTGAGCAGGGAGGTCAAGGGGTCAGGGTGGGATAGGGTGACCAGATACCCCGATTTTATAGGGAGAGTCCCGATTTTTGGGTCTTTTTCTTATATAAACTCGTGTTACCCACCCCACCCCCAATCAGGGTCTGTTGCCAGGTGATAGGGAGAAGGACTGGGGACGTGGGAGCGGGGCTGAAGGTCTGTTGACAGGTGACAGGGAGGAGGAGGAGGAGCTGGAAACATGGGGGAGCAGCTAAGGGGCTCTTGATAGGTTGCAGTGAGTGAGGAGCAGCAAAGGCTGTGTTGCTGCTGCTGCTCCCTCACCCCTAGCCCTTTTGGGGTTCGCCCATCACCGAGCACAAGGCACTGCTGATTGGGGTGAGGGTGAAATAGCCAGGCTGGGGAGCATTGAGACAAGCAGGGGAGAGGCCCACAACCCAGCCATTACAACCGTGTACCCCGAGTGATGGGGGAAGGCACAACTCTTGGGGGGCAGAGACTCCCTGCTGCTCACCCAGCCCTCAGTTTAACGCTGCACCTGTGTCGCCCTCTCCCAGCTGCATTCCCTTGGTCTGGCTTTTCCCTCTGGCCTATCTGGCGTGCGGCCGGGCTTGTGTCTCAAGATGGGGTTGAGCTGGATCTCATTACAAACCAGTGGAGCACATTGGCCTGGGGCGCTGCAGCTGGGAAGCTGGTGTGGAGCGTAGCTGTGTCCCGCATGGCAGCTCCCCACTGTGTGTGCTAAGGGCAACTGAGGGACTGCTGGCTCTATTATATATTCATCCCAAGATGCACTGGGGCAGCCGGGGCTTCCCAGGGGGCATTTTACTCCTGAGGTACAAAATGGGGCATGTTCCTATACGTGGAGAGAAACGCAGGCTGGGTACAGGTGTTCTCATGAGCAGAAGGGTAGAACAATAGGGAATGTGAATAGCGGCGGTGGGGAGGAGGGAATGACACATGGTCACTAAGGGGAAACACTGCCTCCCTTTCAATGGCTTAGGGCTAGGCCAGTGGTTCCCAAACTTTAACAACCTGTGAACCCCTTTCACTAAAATGTCAAGTCTCGCAAACCCCCCATCCTAAAAATGAATATTTCCCGGGATTTTCTCCTGCACTTGAGTATAAATTATAAAACCAGTGATCCTGGAAATATTAAATTAGTTTTTATGGCATGCTTATTACATTATTATTATTATATACATTAAATTATTATTAATTGTTATTTATCATTACGGTATTTTTATTACTTTATGCAAATGGAAACACTCTTCCAAGATCTCACTTTCATAGCTTGTATCACTTTGAATTGTTATGACAAGGCTCCTATGTTTCTTCAAGGAGTATCAGCAGAGATGAAAGGAAGCCGGTATGCCCTGGTGCGGCGTACCAGCAAGAGCTGGTGCGCCATACCGGGGCAGCCTGGCTTCCCCAGGCTGCAATTTAAAGGGCCTGGGGCTCCCAGCAGTTGGCCCTTGATCTGCACATAGTGCCATCTGGGCTCCCAAGGAGAGAAGCAGATTGCAGGATTGCATGGGATGCCAAGGACATAGCAAGCCTGGGATCTCTCTCCATGGGAACATGCCTGGATCCTGTGGAGCTGGGAACTGCTCAGCTTAGCGTGAGTTTGTGCGTATCAGGAGAGTTCAGAGTTCGTCAGCCCTGGAGCTGTCCAGCCATGGATAATACCACGAAGGGCCATTCCTAGGGGGCTCTGGGATCACCCCTCAGATCTCTAGGAGGGAGGGGCAGCCAGTAGGTTCCATCCAGATGTGCCCATTTTCGCTGCAGAGCACTCTGCATGTCCATGTGGCCCAGGGAGGGGTGTGGTGCCTCTGCTAGGGTCGGGTGTTCATGTGGCAGCCTCTCCTGCCGCCTCTCACCCCCCGCAGAGGGAGTGAGCAGATGGCCCTGTGCAATGGGGCCCTTTGCCTCACACTGCTGCCGTTGTTCCTGCCTTGACATTGGAGCCAGAGAGGGAGCGAGCAGAGGTCCTGGGTGCTGGGACCCGGGTGTGGGAGGAGCACAGGCAGCGAGCTGAGGTTGTGTCCCCGTCAGTCCCCCGCTCTCAGTTTTGCGAAGGCCATGGCCGTGTGACGTGCTAGCCACACGCATGCCAGGGATCAACCTGTGCTGGGAGAGGCAGAGAATACTGGGTCGCTTGCAGGCACCATGTCAGGCAGAGCTGGGCTGTGGGCAGGCCCCCTGGGCAGGGAGACCTCATGCCATGGAGCCAGTGGGAGGTAGAGACAGGAAGGAGCAGCAGCTCCACTTTCCATGCCAGGTTGGATGGTTAAATTGGGAGTAGCCGAGAAACCAGTGACTTTCCCAGCACCAAGACAAGGAAGCTCCATCACCCACCCATCTGTTGGTTTATCCATCCATCCCCACACACAGATCCGTCACTTTCCTTCTCTTAGAGAGGGCCCAGAGCACCCTAGGCCACCATCGTTGCAGACAACAACATAGACCCAGATGCTGCCTGGGTGCCGAACAAGGGAGATGCAGGTGGAGGCCAGAGAAGGACCCTTGAGCGGGGGAGGGTGAGTCTCTCGCCCCCTGTCCTTGGTGAGCCGTGAGCCATTAGGAAGTTTCCTCACTCTCAGCACACGCCCAGAGCCAGCAGGCACAGATCAGAGCCCGGGCTCGGACAGTTCAGTGCGACTGTAGGGCAGGGAGGAAGTTCTGGACTCTGACTCAGAGGCTGTTTACAGAGGGCACAGAGGAGTCATTGACGTCTCCCTGGCATCATGAGTGGCCTTGTCTCAAAGCTGCTTCCCTGTTCTGGATTAATGAATGGACTGTCAATTCGGAGCCCGCAGCAAACATTATATGACAGGCCGCTAGTACAAAATAGCGCCCCCTGCTGGGAGTGCCTGAGGCTGGAGTAGCTGGGTGCCCCCCCACAAACAGCCAGCGCTCCTGCCCTGCTTTCTACAGCGCCCCCTACTGGTCTTGGAGTAAAACAGTTTCCCAGCCATAGCTGACAATCTAAAGACAAGAGGGCACCTTTAGAAACTAGATTATTACTACAACCAGAGATGTTAGGGCCAGAAGGGCCCACAATGACTTCTCATCTGACCTACCCAGCACAGGCTGTAGTCTCACCTGATGATCTGTGCATCCAGTCCTGAAAATCTGGCAGAGCCTGCACTGGTCTCTCAGAAAGACACAGAATCGGGACAGTAGATGGGCCCCTAGACAAGCAGAGCCATGAAGGGTTGAATGGGCAAGCAGGAGCTGTTTTGGACTATGTGGGAAGGCAGACTGGACTGGCTGGGCCCTTTAAGGCCAGAGGAGGTAGGTCAGGGGGCTGGTTCCCCCACTTCATAGTCCATGGAAAGTGGCTGAAGCCCAAAGAAATAACTGAAGCCGTCACTGGGAGAGAGGAAGAGGGTTCGGGGAACTGTCAGGCCCAAAGCCACCTTTAAGGGCCTGGGGCCAGGAGCCTGGCAGAGGGGATGGAACAGGTTCCCCCCGCCCTCCCAAGCAGTGTGGATGAGGCTTAGGATCATCAGACCTACCTGAGGAGGATCAAAAGCCTGACTTGTGACTGGGCGAGTGCTTGAGAAGAAGGCCACAAGGCCAGGCCCAGGAGGGAGCTGCTGGAGTTGGTGCAGAGAGGGGATCTCCACTGGGACGTAGCCCCGAGGAGAAGGAGAAGGACGAGGAGGAGGATGAGCATGAAACCCCTAAGCTTGAGGGGTGAGTTATGGACCGGGGAGGCTTGGACTTAAAGCCACTGTGCCAGGAAGGGGGGCTGTGAAGCCTACACCTGAGTGGAAAGGGACAGCAGGAGGACAGGGAAGGGGATATGGTTTCCAAGACCTTGATGTGACTGGATTACTTCTAAGAACCTGTAGGGAAACTGAGGCAGGGGCTCCCGTGGCACTGCATGTAGAGACGGTACTGCTATCATCAGGCACCCTCATTGATGTGATCCTGCAGGCACCTGCCACAGGGAGTGCCCCGCACCCTCCATTCTTGTGTCAATAAAGAACAGGAGGATGATCACCAGCTCAGAGTCCTGTCCCTGGCTGGGGCAGTGTCTGGCCAGCAGGCTGGAGCCTAGCTGCCCAGCTGAGTGGGTCAGTGGCTCTATCCAGTGAGTCAATCACCCTTTGTTGGCATCAGCAGTAAAGGCCTAGGGTTCGGATGCTGACTCACCTCTTTTGCAACCCAGATCACGCACCGCCAGAGAGCATCTGTTCTTCCTCCTGCGCCATCCATGCCCCCCTTCCCCCCCCAGCCACTGTGACTTGGGCCCATCACACGGCGAAATGACTGTTCGAAGTTTAAAGGTCAGAAGAGGCTGTGGCATGATCTCAGGCTGCAGGCTGGCGGGTCAGGGAGGGGCAGGAGTCTCTGCCAGCCTGATGCCAAGGGACAGGGGGAGCTTGGAAGCAGAGCCAGCCCATCACTGCCGAGGAGGTAAGTGCAATGCCCGCAGGGATGGTGCGTGCTAGAGAAGTGAGAGGTTCCTGTTCACTGGTTTGAGATATGGGGGGGCCTCCCTCTCCCACAAAAAAGCACCCACCTGACCTGTCCCAGCCTGGGACCCACCCCCCACAAGGGAGGGCAGAGCAACATAGAGCCGGTGATGCTACAGGACTGAACTCAGCACTTGTCTCTGCTCCTGGTGCCAGGATCGCTCCAGCCAGCATGGGAGAACCTGGAGGGAAAACCACTGTGCCCTGGGCAAGCTGCAGGAGGGAAGATTTGGTTGCTGCGGCACTCGAGAGCGGGGTGACAGCGGGGTCGGCGTTTACCCCTTGCAGCCGGTCACGTTGCCCTGGCAAAGCCTGTGGGAGGGTGCTGGGTTGCAGGAACTCTCTGTTCTGCCAGGTCATGTTATAAGGTGCTGTGGACATTGCCCTTAGAGGAGGCTGTGATTGGTTACCACCTTCCCCACGCCCATGGGAAGAGCCCCTCAGAGCACCGTGGAGCCATCCAGCCTTGTGATGAGACCATTTCTGCCTCTCCCAGCAGGGGGTGCTGGCTGGCCGACCCCATGCACTGAAGCAGCAGGGAGGGCGGGGTTACAGCCACTCGTCCGCCCCACTGTGCAGTTCTGAGCGGGCTATCACCCTGGAGAGGGACAAACTGGGGTTCTCTGGTATTGAGCACTGGGGCCCTGCTATTCACTCAGCTACTGACTATGCGCGTGGTATTTGCTAGGCCCTGCAAGGCAGGAAATCTCCCCCACAGCTAGTGCCCCTGCAACACCCCCTGCTGCCAGGGGAGGGCAGGGTAGGTATTCACGCATGCTGAGAGTATTTTGTACTCTTTGTCTGAGCTGAAGCTGGAAAACCCCTTCCCACCAGATGACTTGCTGAGCTGCTCCTGAATATGGTAGCGCCCCTCTACCTGCATTTACCACTTGGCTGTCCTCGTCCCTTGCTTTGCCCTGTGCCTGGGGTTTTTCCCTGGCACCGAGATGGATCTGAGCTATAAGAAAGAAGAAAGAAACCCTCCACGAGGCCCTGGGCCCTCGAGCAGTGCTGGGAGATCTATCACCAAACAAGGCCCTATTGTGTCTGTGCTCTGGACTCTGTTGGGCCTGCTGCAGATCAATGGCTGCATTATACGCTCTTGTGGGCTGCCGAGGCCGTTCCCAGCCACTGCTGGGCTGTGAAATCATCGTGGGACAGGATTCCAGGCAGATGGAGTGATCTGGTTGGGACAAGATGGGGGGCAAGAGAGGGAGAGCAAGGAAGGAGTGGGGAGAGTGCTCACAAGCCGCTTGCAAATAATTTAATAGCCTTATTGCACAATGAACGAATGGACTTCCGCACCATTAGTTCCAGTACAGAGAGCTGGGAAAAGGTGTTCCCATCTGACTTAGTCATTAAATGTGACTGGCTGCCCCGAGACGCTGCAGAAAGGGACAGAAGAATAAGAATCTCGAACGTATGTTTCGCTAGCATCCCTGCAGCTGGCTTTATGGACAGGAACTGCTTCCCCGCCATAATGCAGCCACCTCTGGGCTGGAACGTGGCCGCTGTTTAATAGTACACAGCCACACCAAGTGGTTAGGACAGAGAGTGAAGATGGAGACAGAATGGAACGGGCTGTGCTGGAATTTGGCCAAGACATGAGGATTTGTCACCCCTATCCTGCCGAGATGTTCCAGGGTTTCCCTTGGAGCAACAGTCCAGTACAGCTAAGTCTGTGCTAGCCACACTGCATCACATTAGACCACGAGTAGCCTGTACAATTGTCTGAAGTCTCCTCTGAAACCCGCCTCCCCCTACTGCTAGGCCATTCACTCGCTCCTGCCCTATCGATGCTGCAGCCCGTGGGGTTTTCCTAGGTGGTCTCCCGGCCTGGCACTACTCTAACCCCGCTCGGCATAGCTCCATGCGGCTGAAAGCCTCACGCAGCCACATCTGTGCTCACCCAGCCGAAGCTGCAGAGCAGTGAATAAAGACTGAAAATCCGCACTGAAAGAGCAGCACCATCTCGCCTCCCCAGCCCACGTCCCAGCACATCCTGGCTGCTCTTTGTCCCCACAGACAGTTGTTTGTCAAACAAGGAATTGAAGGGAAAAAGGGAGCCTCCCACACACAGACACAAAACCCTCCCAGCTCAGCTTTGTTCTTCTAACACAGGCGGACAGTAAATTTTCCCGGCTCCCAGCGGCTTGGCTCCGTTGAATGTCTGTGCCTGCCCCCCCTGCTGGGAGGGGTCACAAGGGGATGGGCATCACCGGTTTGGAGCCTGCATCCCAGACCTTGCTCAGTACCGCTGAGGTGAATGGAAAAGTTCCTGGGAGGCCTTGTGCCCAGGATCCCAGAGAGCTCGGAGCACGGAGGTCCCCAGCGGGATGATGGGTTTGCCAAGTGCCGGACGTGCCAGGGTGTGAGTGCATCTGAAAAGGCCACCAGTATGGGGCGAGTCGGAGCCTGTCTCGGGGTCTGCTGAGTGGGCTGGGGGAGAGACACCTGCAGACATGTTCACACTGCTCACCCATCCCTGCTTCCCAGCTTTCTCACCCAGGCACAACAGAAGGGGGCTTGTGTTGCAGGCTGTCTCCAGATCCACAGAGCTGTGAGCAGGGGGAGCTCAGGGCTGCTGGCCCGGACTGAGGGGCATCAGTAGAGCACAGGGGCAGCTGGGGGAATGAGTGGGGATCCCAGGGCTGGGATAGCAGGGACTGCAGGTCGGTAGTGAGGGCACTGGCAGAAGTCGGTGGGGGAGCCCAGGGCTCGGGTAGCAGGGGGCTGCGGATCAGGACTGAGGGCCACCGGCTGAGCAGAGGGAACACAGAAGAGGAATAGTAAGAATTCCTTTCTAGGAGTATGAGGCCAGCCTGGCCGTGGGGTCTCTCTGGGACCTTTGTAGCAATAGTGTCATATGCTGTATTCGAATGAACACTCCAGATCTGTTGAGCTTTGACACCCGTCCGCTCAGCAGCGAGCTCTCGGGTGTGATTTCTAACTCTGCATCTGGAACCTCATGCTTCCTGGTGCTGGCTACTCCCCTCTGGGGTCAGGAAGGAATCCCCTCTTCCTCCCCTCCCTCACACACACACCATCGCCCAGGTGCATTATGGTTCTGTTGGGTTTTATTTAACTTCCCTCTGAAGTGTCAGATCCAGGCAACTCCCAGAAACAAGATCCTGGTCTCAATGGTCCATTGGTCTGATCCAGTACACAGCCAGCAGAGGGATGTAGAGCCAGGCCGGATGGGCCATTGCTCCGACTCGTGCAGCAGGAGGTGGGATATGGAACTGGATGGACCCGGGCTCCCATGGCTCTCCTCCCACCGTGCTGTCCCATCCCCTCTCACACTCCCAGTGCCCTGTGCCCAGCAGATCCTCCCAGAGCTTGTCCCCAACTTGCTGCGTTTGATTTTGGTGACATCCATCCACACAGCCCGTTTGTTCAGTCTGAGAGGGATGGATCAGCCACAGAGCTGGGCTGAGGCCAGGCCTGTGAGGGGTGAGCGGCTGCTGAGAGTGCTGGGAGATTTGCTGGCTGATGGTTTGCAGTCTGGGGAGTGGACAGTGGGTTGGGAGAGAGAGGCTTTTCACAGCCTGTGTCAGCAGAGAGAAGGATCCGGCCTGTTTCCACGGTGGGCACACCCAGGCCAAAAATACCGGCCCGTGGCAGGGTGGGGCGTGCTGGGCACATCCCAGTTTATTTTTAAGGTCTGAATGTGTTGGAATGGCATCCAGCTGGGTGCTGTGAATCAGAGAGCGGGGCAGGGAGAAAGTAGAACTGCCAACTGGAGAGAGAGAGAGAGAGAAGCAGCAGAGTCTGGGTGTAGGGGTCTACCCCTCCTCCACATGTCCCCACTTTCTGGAGATTGTGGGAGGCTCTGCCTGGAATCTCCAGCTCCCCCTTTAAATACATGTTTGGTCTGCTGCATTACTGGTTTGTTTGTTTCAGGGGTGTCATCGTCCCTCCCCCTTGTTTTCCCTGGGGGTGAGGGGCTCCTCGTGGGAGGGCCCTTTCAATGGGGTGAGCACTCTGCCCCATAGACAGGGGCATGGTGTGTGCCCTCTGCAAGGGAAGTTATTGGCTCCGGCCAATAAAAAATCTGCCTCTCAGCTGAGCAAATCCACTGTGATTTTCCTGCCCCAGGAGCAGCCTGAGGGAATGTCTACATAGTGTTTGGGCTCGGGCTAGAGTCAGAGCTCTGGATCCCCCCCACCCCTCTGTCTCAGGGTCCCAGAGAAGCCTGAATATTTAAATCGCAGTTTTCAAGCCTGTAGTCCAAGCCCCGCGAGCCTAAGTCGGTTGAAACAGGCCGGCCGCGGGGTGTTTAATTGCTGTGCAGAGGTACCTTGGGAGTAAGGTGGCCCAGGTGGGGCTAAGAACATAAGAATGGCCACACTGGATCAGACCAAAGGTCCATCCAACCCAGTATCCTGTCTACCAACAGTGGCCAATGCCAGGTGCCCCAGAGTGAGTGAACCTAACAGGTAATGATCAAGTGATCTCTCTCCTGCCATCCATCACTCCCATCTAACAGAGGCTAGGGACACCATTCCTTACCATTCCTCTGGGTTGAGGAGTCTTTTATTCCACTTGTCCCCTTCTTTGCTCCTGCCACAAACGTCATTCATTCCAAGGTCCCCTCTTCCACAGGGCGGAGGCCCGGCTGGTGCCTACTGTCTCCTGCTATGGGCAGTGGTGGTCCTGTTCTATGTGGCTTTACAGAGCCCTGAAGGCTGGTTCTCAAGCACCATTTGAAGGGGAAAGATGTGACTCTCTGTACCTCGGGGGAACACCCTACACCCCCGTGTTCATCTTTATAAAATGATTGTGTGGTATCCAATGCAAAGTTTGTCATTTTGGGTGTCTTCGGAAGGCTCATAATACACTGAGCATGGTTGTTATAACAAAAGTGTTACAGTAATGTGTGATGGAGTCAGACCAGAAGGATATAGGAGAGTGCTGGAAGGCAGATATATTAGTCTCAGGATGTGCAGGTCCCTGTTCCCTGGATAGCCAAACAAAGGCTATTCCAGGCCAATCAAGACACCTGGGGCCAATTAAGAACTTTCTAGAAAGGAGTAGAAACAGCTAGCCTGATTGGGACACCTGAAGCCAATCAGGGACTGGCTGAAACCAGACAAAAACCTCCCAGTTAGTCAGGTGGGCTGTGGGTGTCAGGAGCTGTGGAAGGACGTTATGCTGTTGGTGAGGCTGAGTGGTGGACAACATATCATACTGAAGGAAGGAGGCCCTGAGGTAAGGGTGAAGTGGAGTTTGAAGAGGTGGGGACTGCTGTGGGGAAGTAGCCCAGAGAATTGTATTGTGTTTTGTGCCTAAAAGGTCAGCCATCTTAGCTGATACTATTAGGGTCCCTGGGCTGGAGTCTGGAGTAGAGGGTGGGCCCAGGCTTCCCCCTTTTCCATCTTCCATACTGGCCTGTGATGAAGGTAACTCACTAGGTGGTGACTCTTGCCAATTATACTGAGAAAGGGAGGTCACTCTGGGGCCTAGATGAGTTTCTGAGGCCCCTGAATCTGCCAGGAAGCGCAGGACCCACAAGTACAGACTTGGAGCTTTGTCACAAATGTTATAGTAAGGTTATAGATTATAATTTCACGTATATAGTTATGAGGATGAAAATGTATCCTCATGGCTTAAAGCAAGCCCATGCAAAAACTTTCCAAGAACAGAGAGGCAGTTCACACCTCATCAGGGGATGGATGGGACAAACCCAGAGCAGCCTCACAGGAACAATGGACACTAGCTTAGGCAGCAACAAAAGACTTTGTTAGACCCTCAGGGAGCAGCTTATGTGCCAGAGGCTGTGCATGGACAGCCCAGGAGTGGGGGTTTTCACAGCAGAGCAGGGTAAGGCTGGCTCCCAGAGTCAAGGATTGGGGTGGCCTAGCAGGTCAGAGGTCCAGACGATACCAAAGGGGAATGTCACAATGGATCATGGTGTTTGCCACGCCAGAGAGTATGAAATGTTTCTGGGATGGGGAGCTGGGTCACCTGGGATTTTGCCCACCCTCTGCTGAAACTGGGTACCCTGGTGAGAATTCAGGTCCCAGAATACAGGGGCAGGGACATTGTGGGGGCAGCAGCAGACAGAGTCTGTACCTGCACTGCTGAGATCCGTGCATCCCGCTTTGCCCTCAATGGGCTCCTCCTCCTCCTGGAGCGAACACAGGCAGATGCTGGAGATGGGGCTGTGAAGCCAGCTAATGAGGCAGATTGGCCTGTATTGTTATAAAAAATGCCTAGACTTTGGAGACTCCCAGGCTGTGGCTGGAGATGTGCAGGCCCCTGGAGAACACTGTTGCCCCCTTTGGCCCGAGTGGTTAGCCCATATTTGGAGCTTTGCTGATTGTTTCTGTTAAGAGGAGAAATTGATGACCAAATCAGGTGTTTTTTCGATGCAATCCTGTTAACTGTCAGAGGATGGACAAAGTCCTGTTCCCCTGAGCACTGCAGGAACCAAACAGCAAGAGGCAGGTTCTTTGCTCACAGTTCTAAGCCTCTTTCCAGACAGCGCTCTACCCAAAAAGCAACATCTCATCACGTTCCTTTTGGGCCATGTTTCCAGTCCTTCTCTTGCTTTATGCTTGGCTTTTTGGCTGATCCTCTCTGCCTGTTCCCTGGGTGCTTCTGCTCACAGACACACGCCTCAATCAAACAGTACCCAGCCCACTCCCTCTGCCCACATACCTCAGCTTCTGACCCACCTTCTTTCAGACAGCCCCTGCGAAATGGCTACTGCGGCTGTGAAATCTGCCTTCCGGGGCAGGCCTTGCCCATTTTATTCACTGTTATGACTCTCCCAGCCTCAGCTGCTCTCTCAGGTTGGGGAGCAGCCATCACTAGGCACATTCATTCCCTTGAGTACCCAATGTCTTGCTCTCCTGCTTCGGTCAGCGATTGCAATTGGTCCCACAATGAGGCCATCTGGAAAAGGCATCAGGAGCTCCATGCTTGTGCGTGTGGTTGTGTAATCATTGTGCTGCCCTTTCTCCTTACCTGGCAAGCTGCCCCTCAGGGTTTCTGAAGGGCGTGGGTGTCTGCTCTGCGCTGACTGTGAATTTTGTCCCCGACACAGCATGGGGATTTAACTGCTGCCAGGAGTTCCTTTGGGTGGGGCAATAATTCCTCTGCAGAGAACTTAGACATTTGCTGTAACAAGGCACCACTGTCTTCAGTTCCTTGTGTCAATGCTGCTCCCGCACCCTGAGCGCCACCAGTTGGGCCCAGTAGGAACGGGCTTTGGGGTTTTACAAGAGCCTCTTTTCAATGCTGAAAATGCTCCATCCCACTCAGCTGCCACTGCGCTGGCTTCCCTGCCTCACCTGGCCTTGCAGAGGGTTTGGGATATTGGCAAAGCCACAGATGACCCTTCTGGAACAAGGGCAGGTCCTACAAAGTTCTGCACATCGGTGAGCGTCCAGGAAGTCGGCCAGTTCTTTACAGCCACAAATGTCTTTTTCTCAGTGGAAATTCCCTGCGCACGAATTGGGCTGAGCCAGGTAAATCGTCTCTTTGGGTTCGGTTCAGATCGGAGGCTTCACGTTTACCTCCGGCCATGTGTAAATGTAGCTGTTCCTGCTCAAAGATGTTAACATGCACCAGGATATCCGCTAGGTGTAACAGAAGACTGAGGGGGGCGTGCTACGTAATGCCGTCTCCATTAGCCTCTCAAATGTGGCTGGTGCATTGCCCAAGCCAGAAGGCATCAATTTGAAGTGCCACCGGCCTTGCTCTGCTGTGAAGTCTCTTCCACTTGCCAATACCCAGCTTGAAGATCCAGATTGAACCCACTGCAGCAGCCATGGTACCATCTATCCATGGTAATGGACAAGACTCCTTTTAAAGTGATTTCAGTTTGTTGTCTACACAGGATCTGGAGCTGCCATTTTTTGTCTTAGCCAGCACTACGGGTGGGGCCCAAAGACTGGTGGAAGCTCGATTATACCTGCCAGACACATGACCTCTGCGGCTTTCTGCAGTGGCTGTTGAAAGGGGCAGTTTTCCCCAGTATCAGTGCAGTACATCCTCTCTCTTTGTTAGATCAGGAGAACACCACCTGATTCCTAACTGTACCAGGGTGAAGACTCACTGATGTGGCGCGTCCTGCTGGTTGTCTTGGGAATTAGCTCAACTTCCGCTCCGGAGTGCACTCTGCTGGCCAGCATCTCATCTGCCTCAGGCTCCATGTTCCTCCTAGACCCCGGTGCCCATTTACCTCAGGGTTCTGCCCCCAGCAGTACCCCCACACTCTGGGTCTCCCCTCCCAGGGGAACTCCGAACCCTCTCACCCACCTTGCCTCAGGGACTACTGCCAGTCATCACCTAGCCCCCTTCCACTGGGGCAAACTGCTATCTGTAATGACCACTCATCATTGGCAAGGGGATTGGATCAGCTGCCTCTGTCTCCAGCCTGGCAGGACCAGGTCTCCAATCCCCTTACCTCAGCCTCTGGAGCTGCCAGGCTGGAGTTCCCCAGAGCTACTGTGCTTCAGGTACCTTGCTGTCAGGCAGCTAGCCCTTTTCACTCCAGGGCTAGAGTGATACTCCCCAGATTCTGGCCCACGGCCCCTTTATAGGGCCAGCTGTGGCCTGAGTAAGCAGCTATACCTTGGGCCAACAACCCACTCAGCTGTTCTCACTGCTTTTCTCAGCCGCAACCCTCTCCAGGGCTGCTTTTAACCCCTGCCTACTGGAATGGGGCAACGGTCCCACTACACTAACCTTAGGCTGGTTTCATTTACAGGTGTTGCACTGTACTAGAACAGGTGCAGTGGAAACCCTGGGAGATTTCCTCTATCCAGGCACTTAGTAGACTCACTGGTTATATGATTCTTAAGGCTGTATCAATCATTATGGTATCAAAGGGCCATAGAGGGAAGCTGCTTGAGAGGGCTGGTAGTCCCCTATGGCCATGGGCTGCTGGACTGTCCAAAGCTATGATCCCCAAGAGGTACTTACAGTGCCAGCAAAGATGTCCTATTGTGCAGGAGAAACAAGGCTGCTTTGGCTTAGAAATGTCTAGGCAAAGATGAAATACTGTTGCTGGAAACATCTTGTGACACTGTTCATGCAGACACAAAAACTCATGGTTTCACTGTAATTATGCTCCCAGATAATAAGATTGCTCTTAACATAACTTGGCATATCACTAACTTTGTAAAGTCTTTTAAATGTGCAATATCTTTTTTTCCCCTGGTATTTGATACAAAATAGTATACAGTATAAAGGGAAAACATCTGTGAATTTTTAGCACTTGATAGGTTAAGTAGAAGTTGAGGAGAGATTTTCAGTGTTTAACTTCAGGTAACTTCTTGACAGTGACTATCAGCTGATAATCAGAGGGGTAGCCATGTTAGTTATCAGCTGATGACATTCACTTATCAAACTGCAGAATGAGATTGTATTTCTACTTAACATTTTATAATTCAGTTCCCAAGAGGTTGGCTTGTACAACTATGATTATGCATTTTTGGCTTCTGCTGTGATGTTAATTTAATAGTTAATAGGATTTGATTTAAACTAATCCTTATCAAGGCATTTACTGTGTGGATCCTTCTGACAAAATGAAAATTGGATCTGTTCATCACTGTCTGCTGATTGAATGCGCAAAGAAAATAAATGCTTGAAACTTTAGCCTTGTCACACAGCATAGTCTTGCTCATCTATTCTGTCAACACTGCAAAATTATTCCCAGTATAACTGAGGGTGGTATTTCTTTCAGTGAACAGAGCATAACTTTACAATTCACATCAGAATGGGGTGATATAGTGAAGCAATGAACTGTTAGTCTGGAATGATTAAAACCAATAGTCATTCTGTACATCAGATGTTTGCTTTTCAGTTACTAAGATGAAGTATTCTAAGGGTCATGATAACACTAAAGCTACTACCGTGTATCTCCAGAACCTGCTCCTCAATCCTTGCTACTCTCTAGAGTTCACAATGGCTTTATATTGCTTAGTGTTTTAGTGCTGAATACTGCACCAATATTTGTACTGGGGGGAGGGATAGCTTGGTGGTTTGTACATTGGCTTGCTTAAACCCAGGGTTGTGAGCTCAGTCCTTGAGGGGGCTATTTGGGGCAAAAAAATCTGTGAGGGGACAGTACTTGGTCCTGCTAGTGTAGGCAGGGGAGTGGACATGATGACCTTTTGAGGTCCTCCCAGTTCTATAAGATAGGTATATCTCCATATTATATATTATTTTGCTTTCTGTTTCCTAATTCATTCCTGGAGGGGCATGGATCAGCCTTCACGTCACACTCCCTCTCAGTACCTGGCCCAGGCTGGGGAAGCTAATGATCCAACCAGTGGACCAAATTCATTGATTAATCCTGGTCACATGCCACATTGAACATAAGCTAAGAAGAAGATTCATTCACACTTTGTTGGTCAGCAACTATCCAGGCCCTAAGGACAAACTGTGCTTTTTTTACAGTTAAGTAAATATAGAGTAGCTCTATTGATTTCAGTAAAGGAGTTGAAAAGGAATACCTCTCTATTTCCAGTTATTTCCCCTCTATTTCCAGTTATGCAGAATCAAATGGTTGGATCCTGAATCTCTTAAATGCACAATTTTATTTGCAGCTTGTCAGAAACATTCAGCAAACGAACAGGGATCCATTCCAGCTTCAAGCTCACAACAACTTTAGCAACTAAAAATTCCCAAAACCTTGGATTTCAACCACTCTCCGTCTTGGAAAGCTATCACAGCATGGAGCTGCTGGTATGGTTTTTGCCGCAGCAGGTAGAACAGCTCACTCAGCACCAACCAATTGGGTACAAACCATTTGTCTCACCTGGGTTGCCTCTGTAAAGGGAATTGCCTCTGGCTAAAGCCGTAAGACTCCTTCCCTGGTGTTAATTGCACAGTTATTAGCCATAACAGAATCCAAACCGATTGTTCGCTCAGCCACTAGCTCGGCAATCCAGACTTCTCGCTCAGACTTCAGGAATCAAACTTGCAGCCTTGTTGACAGGTGTCCTTGCCTTATCTGGTCACAGGCTCCATTTGAGAACAATCAGGCGATTCGGTTTTAGATCCCCTATTCTCTCGCATTGTTAACATGTCTGGTCTGATCACTACTGTTATTTTAATGGAACGGCTTCCCTTCCTTTTTGCATTATTGCCAGTTTCCCTTATTTAACGACCGAATGTCTCACTTTTTCTAATCTTTCAAAAAAGTCACAAACAGGCTAGAATCCTCTCCCCTCCCTCGCCCTTTCCAGCACACATACCAGACACAGAGCTGTACATGCACGGCTCACGGTGCCAGCATCCATCTTCCTCCCCAGTGGTGCTTCCTCTTCTGATGCACTGCTGGAAGGAAAGATTCATGTTCCACAGCTAATTCCACAGCCTCTCAGAGCGCCTTTGGCCTGCTTTTGCTGATCTTCACCTGCAAGGCTAAGCTCATCTCAGTGTCTCTAAATTGGTCCATTGCTGATTTAGCCTCATTGATATCTGAACACACCAGGAACGCAAGTCTCTGCAGATCCTAGTCTGGCAGTTCAGGTGTGGTTTCTTCTTTCCCTCTCCTAGCTCTTAGCTGTGCTCTGGCCAGCTCAGATTGATGGCTGGCTCCAACCCACATGTCAAGAGCTTAGCCCAAGTCTGGATAACTCTGCCTCGGTTCTGGGGGTAGGTTCTGCAGCCTCAGCGGATGTGGACAACCAAGCCAGCTGCTGGTAACCCTCTTTATGTCCCCCTCGGCCAGCCATTTATTTGGGCTCTGAGGTTGAACCAAGCTAAATATGCTTCCTGGGGAGTTTCACCCTCAAAGCTAGTGGGATTTTGCCTTATTTAAACTGGAACAATCCAAGCTCTCCCTCCACTCTGGGCTTCAGTGACGTGTTACAAACAGACTTGTCATCTGGGTCCATTGTAGTTGACACGGCATTTTAATCATGTCTGGGACACTTAGGGTATAATACTGAAAAGTGTGAATTGGGAGTGCTTTGTTCCAGGTGGGCCTTGAGTGGCTGATTGGAGGAAAGGCTTTGAGCTGGGCCATCTGCTTCAAGTCAGCAGCCTTAAGAGGCAGGCAGTTGCAAACTGAGTGAGCAGCGAACAGAGAAGAGGCAAACAGAGGGAGTTTGCCTGCAGGGAGTTCGCACAAACTGTTTCAGCCTTTTAGGCTCCTGTGAGCAGCAGTACATACAACATCTGAGGAGTCGCTTAGAAGGAAGGCATGACTAGGGAGCAGTCAGTTGTTGTGACCTACTCAGAATGTGCCATGTTTGTCTTTCTCCCAGAGGACAGAAGGGACTTCACCTGTGCAAAGTGCAAGCTGGGCTGCATATTGAAAGAGAAGGTTAAAGGACCAGAGAACCAGGTATCAACCCTGTGTTGCATCAGAGAAAATGAAGATTTTCTGGATAGAAGTCAGTGTTTGGTGGGGAAAGCAAAACATACTGAAGAATGAGAGAGAGCAGTGCAGAATGGGGAAAAGTATTGGCAGCAGGTGACCTCCAGAAAAAGAAAAAGGAGAACCTATGTACCCCTAATGCAGATAGAGGTGCGAAACCATTTTGAGGCTCTCTCCACAGGTACTGTTGCAGAGAAGGATTTGGAAAAGCCTCTAAGGGAAGGGATCAGAAAGAGACCCCATCGGCTGTAAGGCATGGGATGCATTGTCCTAGGGATGCGGGTTCCATGACCACCACTCTCAAGAGGAGGAGACAGGTTGTCATAACCATACAGTTAAGGGTAGCCTAGAATTCCCCCTTACCTGTAAGGGGTTAAGAAGCTCAAATAACCTGGATGGCACCTGACCAAAAGAACCAATGGGGAAAGAAGATACTTTCAAATATGCGGGGGAGGGGGATTTGTTTGTGCTCTTTGTTTGTGTGTGTGTTTGCACTTGGGACTGAGAGGGATCAGAAAAAAAAATCCATCTCCTCCACACAATCCTAAGCAAATCTCTCATATTACAAAAATAGTAAGTAGAAGCCAGGCAAGGCGTGTTAGATTGTCTTTTGTTTTAGCTTGTGAATTTTCCCTTTGCAAGAGGGAGGTTTATTCCTGTTTTTTGTAACTTTGAAACTAAGGCTACAGGGGGTTCCTCTGTGTTTTGAATCTTTTGTTACCCTTTAAAGTTATTTTCCATCCTGATTTTACAGAGGTGATTCTTTTACCTTTTCTTTAAATAAAATTTTTCTTTTAAGAACCTGATTTATTCTCATTATCCTAAAGATCCAGGGGTTTGGGTCTGTGCTCACCTGTACCAGTTAGTGAGGATATTATTCTCAAGCCTTCCCAGGAAAGGGGTGTAGGGCTTGGGGGGATATTTGGGGCAAGATAGGGCTCCAAGTGACCCTCCGTGAATGTTTGTTTAAATCATTTGGTGGTGCCAGCATACTGTTCAAGGACAAGGGATTTGTGCCTTGGGGAAGTTTTAACCTAAACTTGTAGAAATAAGCTTAGGGGGTCTTTCATGCGGGTCCCCATGTCTGTTGTCCAGAGTTCAGAGTGGTGAGGGAACCCTGACTGGGGGTGGTGGTCGGGGGCTCCCTCCTAAGGGGGACAGAGTCATCCATCTGCCGACCAGACCGGGAGACTCAAGAAGTGTGCTGCTTGCCTGGAGATAGAAACCAGGATGTGACGGAGTGTTTGCCGAGACTGAGCAAGACCTCAGACAGCTACCCCTTCCTACTCCCTACGTGGGCACCAATGATACTACCAAGAATGACCCTGAGTGGATCACTGCAGACTACGAGGCTCTGGAAGGATAAAGGAGTTTGAGGCCAAGTCATGTTTTTGTCCATCCTCCGTGTTGAAGGAAAAGGCCCGGGTAGAGACCACCGAACTGTGGAGGTGAATGCGTGGTTACGCAGGTGGTGTCGGAGAGAGTGCTTTGGATTTTTCAACCATGGGATGTTGTTCCAGGAAGAAGGATTGCTAGGAAGAGATGGGATCCACCTAATGAAGAGAGGGAAGAGCATCTTTGCAGGCAGGGCTTGTCAACCTAGTGAAGAGGGCTTTAAACTAGGTTCTCTGGGGGATGGTGACCTAAGACTGGAAGTAAATGGGGAAGTGGGATACCAGGAGGAAACACAAGGAGGAAGGTACAAGATGGGAAACCTCCTGATTCATACTGAGAGAGAGTAGGGCAATCGGCTAGTTTTCTTAGGTGCATGTACACAGGCTGTTTAAGAAGCCTGGGAAACAAGCAGGAAGAATTGGAAGTCCTGGCGCAATCAAGGAACTATGATGTGATTGGAATAATAGAAACTTGGAGCAGTTCACATGACTGGAGCACTGTCATGGATGGGTATAAACTGTCCAGGAAGGAAAGGTAGAGGAGTTGCACTGTATGTAAGGGATCAGTATGATTGCTCAGAGCTCCAGTTTGAAACTGGAGAAAAACCTGTTGCGAGTCTTTGGGTTAAATTTTGAGGTGAGAGCAACAAGAGTGATGTCATGGTGGGTGTGTGCTATAGACCACTGGATCAGAAGGATGAGGTAGATGAGGCTTTCTTCAGACAACTAACTGAAGTCTCCAGATTGCAGGCCCTGGTTTTAATGGGGGACTTCAATCACCCTGAGATCTGCAGGGAGAGCAATACAGCAGTGCACAGACAATCCAGAAAGTTTTTGGAGAATGTTGGGGACAACTTCCTGGTACAAATGCTGGAGGAACCGACTAGGGGCCATGCTCCTCTTGACTTGCTGCTTACAAACAGGGAAGAATTGGCAGGGGAAGTAGAAGTGGTGCCAACTTGGGCAGCAGTGACCATTAGACAGTTGACTTCAGGATCCTGAAAAATAGGAAGATAGGAGAGTAGCAAAATATGGACCCCAGACTTCAGAAAGGCAGACTTAGACTTGCTTAGGAAACTGATGGGCAGGATCCCCTGGGAGAGTAATAAGAGGAGGAAAGGAGTCAAGGAGAGCTGGCTGTATTTTAAAGAAGCCTTATTGACGGCTCAGGAACAAACATCCTGATGTGTAGAAAGAATTGCAAATATGGCAGGCGACCAGCTTGGCTTAACAGTGAAATCTTTGGTGAACTTAAACTCAAAAAGGAAGCTCACAAGTGGAAATTTGGACAGATGACTAAGGAGGAGCATAAAAATATTGCTCGAGCATGCAGGGATGTAATCAGGAAGGCCAAGGCACAATTGCAGTTGCAGCTAGCAAGGGATATGAAGGGTAACAAGAAGGGTTTCTATAGGTATGTTAGCAACATGAAGGTGGTCAGGGAAAGCGTGGGACCTTTACTGAATGGGGAGGCAACATAGTGATAGATCATGTGGAAAAAGCTGAAATACTCAATGCTTTTTTTGCCTCAGTCTTTACAGACAAGGTCAGCTCCCAGACTGCTGCTCTGGGCAACACAGTGTGGGGAGGAGGTGAGCAGCCCTCAGTGGTGAAAGAACAGGTTAAGGACATTTTGAAGCACTCGGAGGAGAGGAAGGTGATCAGGAACAGTCAGGATGGATTCACCAAGGGCAAGTCAAGCCTGACCAACCTAATTGCCTTCTGTGATGAGACAACTGGCTCTGTGGATAGGGGGAAAGTGGTGGATGTGATATATCTTGAGTCTAGCAAAGCTTTTGATATGGTCTCCCACAGTATTCTTGCCAGCAAGTTAAAAAAGTATGGATTGGATCAATGGAGTATAAAGTGGATAGAAAGCTGGCTAGATTGTAGGGCTCAACAAGTAGTGATCAACAGCTCTATGTCTAGTAGGCAGCAGGTATCAAGCGGAGTTCCCCAGGGGTCTGTCTTCATTAATGATCTGGATAATGGGATTAATTGCACCCTTAGCAAGTTCACAGATGACATTAAGCTGCAGGGAGAGGTAGATATGATGGAGGGTAGGGATAGAATCCAGAGTGACCTAGACAAATTGGAGGGTTTGGCCAAAAGAAATCTGATGAGGTTCAACAAGGACAAGTGCAGAGTCCTGCACTTAGGACAGAAGAATTCCAGGCACTGCTACAGGCTGGCTAAGTGGCAGTTCTGCAGAAAAGGACCTGGGGATTACAGTGGATGAGAAGCTGGATATGAGTCAGCAGTGTGCCCCTGTTGCCAAGAAGACTAACAGCATATCGAGCTACATTAGTAGGAGCATTGCCAGCAGATCGAGGGAAGTGATTATTCCCCTCTATTTGGCACTGGTAAGGCCACATCTGGAGTATGGCATCCAGTTTTGGGCCCCCCACTACAGAAAGGATGTGGACAAATTGGAGAGAATCCAGCAGAAGGCAATGAAAATGATTAGAGGACTGGGGCACATGACTTATGAGAGAGACCGAGTGAACTTGGCTTATTTAGTCTGCAGAAGAGAAGAGTGAATGGGGATTTGGTAGCAGCCTTCAACTACCTGAAGGGAGGTTCCAAAGAGGATGGAGCTTGGCTGTTCTCAGTGGTAGCAGATAACAGAACAAGGAGTAATGGTCTCAAGGTGCAGTGTGGGAGGTCTAGGTTGGATATTAAGAAACATTATTTCACTAGAAGGGTAGTGAAGTAGTGGAATGGGTTACCCAGCGAGGTGGTAGAATCTCCTTCCTTAGAGGTTTTTAAAGTCAGGCTTGACAAAGTCCTGGCTGGGATGATTTAGTTGGGGATTGGTCCTGCTTTGAGCGGCGGGTTGGACTAGATGACTTGCTGTGGTCTCTTCCAACCCTAATCTTCTATGATTCTATGACTTAATGCTGCATTTGCCCTCCCTTCTGAGCTCAATTTGGACCCTGCCCAAGATCTGGGCATTTACATTTGTTCTTACTTTGTTGGTTGTTTCCCTTCATGAGAGGTATGAGTCGTCTGGCCAGAGACATGTGTGTCCAGGGGAGATGTACCAGCCAGGTACCCCAAATCCCATGTGTGGGAGTGGAGGAGAGGCAGCTTGCGGGTAGCAGCCTGTATTGTGTCTCGTTTCTTGCCCTGAATTTCTGCCATGGAAGAATGTTCCTGATCGGCTTAATGGCCCCTTGAATCCCTTCTGAAGGGAAGTTCAGCTGTGCCTTGTGCCGGCTAATTCCCAGAGGCGCCCTTTGGGGGCTGCTCGGGCAGTAAGCCGGGAGGGGACGGGGGAAGGCAAGTGTGCATTTGCAGATTAGCTGCTGACTCTCCTTTGCTGCCTACACCAGCTCTTTTCTTAAAGGCACCTCCTCCAAATTCTCTGCTCCTCTCTAAACCCTGGGCTGTGCTGGGAAATACAAGGGGTGCTGTCAGGATGGATCGACTGTGCCTTTCCTTCCAGCATCCCTCCCTCCTGCACAGACCCTGCAAAGCCCCATTTCCTTGCTCCCGGTGGATCTTGGGAGCTGGATTAAGCAGGTGTCTCTCTGCAACAGTCTATGCCATCCTGTTTGCCCCGCCATGCTCCCCAGATGCCTTCCCCTGAGATCCCTCTAGTGTTTTGAGGTAGTTATTACAGCTGCTCCCTCCTGCTCTGTTCCATTATTATTCCTTAAAGACACCACATCAATCTGTCAAGTGCACCACCTTGACTTTAAAACAGTCTCCGTATAAGAGTCTCCGCAGCTACAGGCCTCCTGACTGGGGTCAGCTTCAAGGGAGCCCGAAGGGGTTTTTTTAATGGTGCATGGGCCCTTTGTCATTTCCTTACCATAGATAAATACAGGCTGGAAAGGGTTTTCTTTTCAAAAGTGGGGCAGCATTTCTCTTTCCACTTGTCTTTTATCCTAGGCCTTATCTGCATGTGAAATCTCTCCCCTTCTTGTTTCTGTCTTTGATACTAAAGTGACGGATCAAAGCCCTGAACGGGCATCCTCACAGAGCTTTGTATCTACACAGGGTGATGCAGTGCTGCCCCAAGCTCATGGCATTCTGGGTAAGTCTCACAGGGTGCTTATAGCTGCTGCTAGGCTCTGTGCACTCTGGGTAATTTGGGGCTAGATGTGGGGGTCTCCTTCAAAGCCTGCGGGGATGTGGAGACCCTCCTGGCGTATCTCAGAATTCATCTGGCACTTTCGGACAGCTGTCAGCCAGCATGGCAGGGGAAAGGACCCTTCAATTGCTGCACTCTATCAGCTAGCCAATCCCTTAGCAGTATCCAGATTTGGAAGCCCGATGATCCTGGCCATCGCTGAGGGATCTTCGGGAACAATGGCTACTGGGATTTTGAACACACTAAATAAAGGGGTGAGAGTGTCACATCTTTACCCTGGGCTTCCTTTATCCAAGCTGGGAGCTAGCTGTAGCAGTTAAATGAGCATTAATGAACAGCACTGGGTTTAGTACAGCACCCCACAGATCCCTTCCTCTTGCTATGGTCTGACCTTCCCTCTTGTTTCTCTAGTCCTCCAGTCACCAGTGTCTGTCCAACTAGACAGGACCCACATTCCTAATGCCAAAACAAGCTGGAACCCCCTGCCCCACAAAGCCTTTCCAGGCTTGTCCCTTCTTCAGCCAGCACCCCGAGGGCTGGAGCGATATGCTGCTCACAGCCTGTCTCTTGCTACCACTTCCCCCAGAAGGCTCTCTCCGCTCTGCTGAGTTTGTTGGCATCTCTCTCTTCTCCTAATGGGATCCAGATCAGCTCTCCCAGCCCAGCCCCTCCCCTCCTGGGCAGTGCTGAGATCGTGTCATTCCCGGTCACCCCAGCCCCCTCCCCTCCTTTCCAGCAGGAGGGAAGCTGGAACTCACGTCCCAGCCACACATCACTTTCCACACGTTCCCAGTGGAAACGGAGCCTGGCCGGCAGAAACCGCAGCCTGGGCTGTGCAAACCATGGCCTCGTTCATCTCCCCTTGCCTGCCCCTTAGCGAGCGCACCCCGGGCCCACCATGCCCTGTGCAGCATCTGAGCCCCTGGGGAAGCAGGGAAGGACGCGGGTGAGAGGCTGCGGTTCTGCCTCGTCCCCTGATCTGCCGGCACAGGCTCCAGCTGGCTTCGCAGGACGTGCTGCAAGTCTGTTCCGTGAACCAAGCAGAACAGCCAACAAAGGGGGAACGTGGCAGGGGCCAGGCGAGCGCAGTAATATTTTCAATCTGTCAAGTGCACCACCAGGCTAATTTCACAGGCAGTTTAGGAATCCCCTGACCACTGTCTCTTTTCCCCAGGTGGGTGGTTCACAGGTTGGGGCTGAGGTTTGTTGTCAGTGGCTCAACTCTGGCCGAAAATTGAGCTTGTGTCTCCTCTGGGAGCTTCAGGGTGCTGATCGTATGAAGATCTCACCTGCTTTTCCAGTGCCATGGATATTATGCCCATTTCACAGCCCGTTCCTCATGCCGCACCGGCACCACCCGCTGAATTGACGTGTGTAAAGGCAGTACGAGAATCACTGCAGCTCTCATTTGATTCCTAGGAATTGGCCTCCACTATTTTCCTAACCCTACTACTTACCCTCAGGGCCAGTGCGTCTTGGATCTCCCAGCTGGAGGGCTCATCTAATCCAAACAAGGCCTACCAGAAAGGGACGGGCTCGTTTTTATCCTACCTCCGGTGGTTGCTCGGCGGGAGTGATAACAAGACAGAAATGGCAGCTTTACCCACAATATCTTCATGCTTCTGAATTCTGGGGCTTGGCGAAGCCCGCCAAGCTTGAGGTTATCCAAACCTTTCTCCTCCAATGGAGCCCGGAGAGATGTTTTCACAACATTCTCCCTGGCCTAGATCCATCTGGGAACGGCTTTGTATTCCCTGCCTTTCGGGTCCTTTGGATTTTAACTCCTGATGTACAGCTCTGCATCACAGGCGTCTCCAGCATTGCCTGGCTGGAGCTATGGAGGCTTCACTCCTGATGAATCAATTTCATTTCTCTGGGTTGGGTTTCCTTTGACTCCAGGATAGAATTAGCAGATACGCAATCTCCGCTAAGAAAATCAAGCATATGGTGGTTTTTAAACATGACTGTCGGACACCAGTAGGATGTTGCGTCTTTCTATCACAACGAGTTTGGCAGGATCGCAACTTTCTGCGGCTCCCAGATGTATCTGAATTGGCTAATGCTATGGAAACCTCCTAGTGCCTCCCCTAGAGAGCAGAATTTCCATTGGCCAGTCCATGCTTCCAGTGAAGTCACATGGGGCTCTCCCAGCAATCTCAGTGGCAGCAGAGTTCGGCCGACGCTGGGCGTGCTTGGAAATGCTGCCCATTCAGTCCAGCTTTGGGAGTGGAGGGGCTGGTTCAGTGATTAGGGCTCCAGTCTAGCACGTGGGAGCCCTGAGCTCAAGTCTCTGCCCTTCTACAGATTTCCATGTGCCCTTGGGCAAGTCTCTGAACTGCAGTTTACCATCTGCCCAAAGGGGATATCAGCAGTGCCCTATCTCAGAAAGGCGTTGTCAGACTACTGGAGATTACAGCAGTGGGGGCCAGAGACATACCTGGTCTACTCTTGAAATTTAGACCGAACTAGCTACTTTGCTCCGGGGTGTGAAAAATTCACCCCTCCACACTGTCTTCCACAGGTTGGCCCTGATCCATCAGCTTTTAAACCCGTGTGGGAGAGGGAGAGGGGGGAGACCTAGTGATTCTGAAGGACATCATTGGCACGAGACCAAATGGGGATAAACTGGCTGTGAGTAGAGGCTGGCCGTGAGATGAAAGTTTCAAAGGCATCCAGGCTCTGAAGTAGCCTCTCAGTCCATGGTGGGGGCAAACAACTGACCTAGTTTTAAGACAGTGCTTGGTACAGTTAGGAAAGAGATGATCATCTGGGGCTGCCTGCGATCACAGGGTCTGGACTCTGGGACCCAGGAGGTCTCTCCCAATCCCATGTAATTTACAGACCAGCCACTGCAGGATAGGGGCTTTTGACTGGAGAACTCTAGAGGGGCGGAGGTGCCAACATAAGACCTTCATTGCCTGCTGGCAGCTAAATCCTGCCAACATGTCGCCACTGCCTTGACCCCTGCTCACCTTCCCAAGGGGCGCTGGCTCCAGTAGGCATCAGATCGGGCTGGTCCCTTCATGCGTTTGTGTGGCCCAAGTAAACCCCGTGACTTCGCTGGAGTTACTCTGAATTGACCCCGCTGGGAGGGGGAAGAGAGTGTGGCCCAGGCTGTCTTCGTGTGTGCCTGGCTGAACACTCAGCATGCTGGCTGCACTTCACAATAATAATTCACTGCAGCTGGAGAGAGAAAGCTCCAGCAGATCTTTAAAGGCAGGGCACAAATTCTCTGGTTCAGATGAGCCACGCTCAGCTCCAGACCAGGAACAGGCAGAGGGCAACAGATACTTTCTGCTACCTTCAAGGTTCCCCGATCTAATTGCTGGCTGGGGGTTGGTGTGACCCACTCACAGTAACTTAGAGCCCATACGACCCCCTGAAAGACAATATTTGATATTCACAGAGACTGAGGATCAGCAGAGGCCTCAGGAGAATTATTAGCCTTGCTACCAGCTGGCGCTGGGGGGTTATCGCCGGGGAAGAGCCCGCTAGGGGTCCAGCTCTCAGACATGGGATGCTAGAAACTGACGGAGGCCGATGACTGTTCTGGCAGAGAGCCCCAGAACAGGTAGTGGTTCGGTGGCATCTCGCCTCGTCGCTCAGCCCCCTCAGAAAGGCCAGATCCCCCAGTGAGACATGGAGACAGGCCCCATCCAGTCTCTACACGGTCACTCTGTCTTCCTCACACCCACCCACGGTTCTGCCGTGCAGGACCAACTCCCCAGCTCCCAATGCTGGGCCAGGACTCAGGAACCCCAGGGAAGCTCAAATCCAGACTCGAATTCTGCACCTGAACCCTGCGTCTGTAATGGGCATAGGCAAGACCCCAGATGGATCTGGAACCCAGGCAAGCTGGGATCTGGATTGGAACCCCTTAGCACCGGCCCAGCTGTCCTCTCAAAGGAAAGGCAACACAGTCCAGACCTGGGGAAGGGCCTCTCCTGGACAAGAAACCCTGCTGGTGCATTTGTAGGGGAAGAGCCAGGGAAATTCCTCCCTGTGAACATCCCAGAATATCTCTGAGGAACAGATTTTCCCCATCCTTTGGTGCTGGAGATCCCACCTCCGGTTGGCCCCAGGGACTGAAGCCAGGAGCTCTAGATGTAAGAGCTTGGGCAGCTGCTTCACAAGCTCAGAAACCCTACCCGGGAGCTGAGGCTTTTGCAGGCTCATCAGCCTTTATGGGGGGCCTGGCCATAGTCACCCGGCACGTTGCTCTGTCCCACTCCATATACCCCTCTCACCTAAGGGGAAGGGCAAATCCAGGCACATCCATCCCTCCTCCCATCCTCATAACAGGACCTGCCACTGCCCAGCCCCGTGATGGGGATCTGACCCCAAGCCCTCCAGTCCCATGAGCTGGGAGCTTTCACACCCCATAGCTTGTGACACACGAAGAACAGTCAATGACACGCTGCTCAAGGGCCCATGTAGTTCCTGCCTGGTCCATGCTCAGAAGTCCGAGCCATCAAATTCAGATCAACAGCTGCTGAACTTCCTACCCCTTCACAGACTGCCCATGCAGAGCCATGGCAGGGGGATTTTAAACTCAGCTATCTGCCCAGCCCCACTCCCTTGGGCAGACAGGTAACTCCACTGTCGCTGCCTTCCCTTTGCTCAGAGGGATAGTTTCCCCCCCCCCCCATTCTATTTCCTGTGCTGGGATGGGGGGTGTCTTGTTGCTCAATGGCTGACCCAGGGATCAGCTGGTCTGGGCTGTAGTGGTGAAGGAAGGAGGTGCCTGGGCTTAGAAGACTTACTGCATTATCCAGGATCTGCCTGTGCCATACGGCACTCTCCCCTTGGTGCTCAGTATTACAGACAGAGGAGAAGACTGGTCCCACCCACTCCTCCCCAGGCTGGGGGAGCCCTCTGGCTTCCATCATACAGGCCCCTGAGTCTCTTCTGGCCCAGTTCTCTCCGAGGCACCTCAGGCTCCCGAAGGGGAGAACACGTGCTGCTTCTCCCCGACCCCTGCCTGACCCCTGGCTTTGCAGCAGCCTGGCCCCTCGGAAGTGATTTCTCTGAAGTAAGGCCTCTCAGCCTCCGAAAGGGGCCAGGGATGCCCTCCTGCGTGCTGCCCAGGGGCCCTGCTTTCCCCTCTCTCTTTGCACAAGGAGCCCCGCACGCTCTCCATCTCGCTCAGCCTCCCACGCAGGAGGGCAATTAAAAAGGGATTAGCCAGCCCCGGAGTGTCTGGGAGCTGGAGCCTAATCCAGGCAAAAATTCTGCACATAGCTACGGCTGTATTTGGGGCCCTCTGAGTGACAGTGGTGATTGGAGGCTTCCCCTGCAAGATCCCCCATGTCCCACCCCATAAACCTCAGAGGGAAACCTGGGCACTGAGTAGCTTTGACCAGCCAGGTGCACTTGGTCTTCTCTGATGCGTTTGTGCCATGGCAAGTACTTCATGATGGGAAAGCAGAGAGACCAACTACCTCTCTGGCAAAGAGCTGGCTGCTATGTTCGTACCACTGTCCTCTAGCGGGTGGAACTAAACTGTGTCATAGGCCCTGTTCTGCTATTGGCGATTCTCCGCCAGCTCAAGTGGCAGAGTCTCAAGCAGGAGGAGGGAACTGAGTTTTAAAGGATTTTATTTTCACAGCCCCCCTGTGAGGTACGGGAGAATTACCCCCTTTTAGAGGCGGAAAACTGAGGCACAGATTGAGTGATTTGCCCAAGGTCACACAGCAGGACCATGGCAAAATCAGGTCTCCTGAAGCACAGTCCAATGCTCTACTCTCTAGTCCATTCTCCCTACTATGTGTCGTTACAGGATACTGTCTGGGGTTCTGGAAACTCCGCAAACATGGACAACAGAAAACCAAAGATGTTGGGAAGGGGCCGAGGTCTAGATCCTCAAGGGTATTTAGGCGTCTAACTCCCATTTAGCCAGGGCTGGTGCAAGGATATTTTTCGCCCTTGGCAAAACTTCCACCTTGCATCCCCCTTCCTCCTCCCCTCCCCCTGGAGCATCAGTTATTATAAACTTTCAAAAATACACCTTTTTTTAGTCACATATCTTCCTTCATTTATTCTTTCATATCAAAATCTACTACATTTTATTCTACCTTTGGAATATCCCATTATTGTTATTAATAAAATTTATAAAATTAGAATGGCGGATACTCCGTCATACAACAACTGACAATATCAATATGACAAATATCAACAACCTACACACGCATATTCGCACATAAACATATACACTCAAATACTTAACATATACACACACAATTGACACAAAGTGTTAGGGAAATGATACAGCAGCGCTTGCCAGTCTTAGATCTGAAACAACTCAACAAAAAATAGTTAGCCTCACTTGACAACCTCCAAAAACTAGTAAACTTAGCATTATAAACAGCCTGTCAGAACGGATAATGGCTGCACGCAATGAGAAAAATGATGTCATTGCCACGTTGTACCATAGTGAAGCAGTACGATTGTGCCCACAACACAGAGCTGGCGTAGGTTATAGCTGTAATGTATGAGAGAACGACAAGTTAAAATGCACATTCAGCTACGTTTCTCTTTTCTTTATGCATTTATTTTCCAGCAATAGTGTAAAAAAAAATAGTTGAGCACTGCTTTTTGGTGCCCCCAAATCTTGGCGCCCTAGGCGGCCGCCTAGTTCGCTTAGTGCAGCAGTTCTCAAACTTCCCGCCGCTGCAACCCATTTTTCCATTTTTGCGGAGTGCCGCAGACCCTTGTATGTCCGCCAAAAAGCCACCAAATGAATTACTTCCTCATTCGGCAGTTTTTCGGCGGACATGCAGAGCGCTCCCGAGTGTGCGCTCAAAGCAGAAGTAATCACTTCGGGAGCGTTCGCCATGTCCACCAAAAAGCCGCCGAATGAGGAAGTAATTCATTTGGCGGCTTTTCAGCGGCGCCAGCAGCTTGCGACCCGACGAGAAGTGGACAGCGACCCCTCAGAGGGTCGCGACCCCCGATTTGAGAACCGCTGGCCTAGTGGCTACACTGGCTCTGCATTTAGCTAGCTCTGTCCTACCCACTCAGCCCCTGCCACAGGCTGAAGCCTGCTGGCCAGCTAGACTCCTGGTTAAAGACACCTGAATGGCATGCAAAGTTGACATGGGCCAAGAGGAGATTCTGCTGCCCTTTGGCCTCCTAGAACAAAGCCAATGAACGCCCTGAGAGTGCCTCACCACCTCCCTCCTTTGGCAGTGGGAAGATGCAGCCTCCGTCTGACGAATTAGAAACCTGGGCAGGCCGACGAGCCCTTCATGACAGGGAGGGGAAACCTGCGTGAGGCCACTGAGAAGGAGATGCCCATCATCCGCTGAGCAGCAAAGCTTATCCCAGTGTCCACGGAGAAGCATGGAGATGGGTTGAAAGGCTCGGTCAATGCGTGACACTGGAAGCAATCCTGATAAAAGATCCAACCTGCCAGGCATGGCGCTTTGGAAATATCTGTCGCCCTGTCCCCACGGTATTTGCAGATATAACTGGTAGCTATGTAGGTTCGTGCCCTGCACATAGACGGATCTTTGCCCTCCCACTTAGAGCCGAGGGTTTGACCTTCCAGCCCTGAGCTCCGGGGGGAGGCAGCAAGCGACACATTTCCGGCCACGATGGGGGTGTCCGACACAGCTGCTTTCCTGGCGGATTCCCCACGTAAGGAGATCCCAGGCATTTGCTCAGAACTTGGAGCATTCCACAGAACCCTCCTCCAGTGCCAGGATGTGCACCAATGCGATTCTTCTCCTAGGCTGTGTGGCAAGAACGCCACATGTGTCTTGGTACCAGGCTGGAAAGAGCGAAGGGCTGGAATAGAATAAAGCAGCACCAGGGACCAGTGCTCTCTTCTTTGGGAGCAACTAGCAGGATCAGCCCAGATCCGCTCAGAATTGAAGCACGGCCCAGAAAGCCTAGTTCAAAGGGCTTGCAGGGGCCGAGCCACAGAGCATCTGCCTGCTAAAAGAGAGAACGCGAGAAAATTGCTTGTCAAGGCTGAAGTGGGCTGGGGGACAGGAAAGTGAATATAAAGAATCCTCTGTTCCCACAGAGCCATGGTGATGGGTCCTGCTCCACAGAAACTTCTGGAAATGCTTCAAAGGCTGCATTGTCTCTGGGTCAGGTGGGACTAGACACCCCTAACACAGGCAACGACACCCGTTGGATCCTGCCGCAGAGAGGGATGGACACCCAAGCATCAGATCTGAACTATGAACATTGAGGGCTTGCCTTTGGCTTGGCCCCAGGATCAAGATAGAGGCCAAGATCTCCAGCTAGGGCCTGGCTTGGGACCCTTCAAAGGGGCCTGAGGCTCAAAGGGCTGGTGTGCCCCAGTGGCTGAACAATTGGACCTCTGGAAGGTGTCTCGATTGGGGCCCCCAAATCACTGGCCACACGTGGAAACCTTGGCTGGTTGGAGTGACCCCTCGCCTCCAAGCTGAGCGGCTTTGGGAGGTGGGGTGGAGGAGGCCCAGCTCTGATCACTTCTACACTAGTTCCTAGATCGTTATTGGGATCTCCTGGTCTGACCTGGAAGGGGAGGGATCAAACTTACAAGACGTGGAGCTGGTTCAGTGCCCAAAGCATGTTCCCTAGAGCCACTCATGGCCACCCGGGTGTCTGCAGCATGGATTGCTCCCAGCCCCCTGACTTCTTCATCACTAGGCCAGCATTCCCTTCTGCCATGTGCTAGCTGGGTGTGGCACCCCCAGACACACATTCTCTAGGCTAGGAGTGTGTGTGTGTGTTCTGGTGCTTGTGTGTGTGTGCACGCGCACGAGTGGCTTGGAGCATGTGGGGCAGAGAGGGGGCCCTGGCCTGTGTCTCCTCACCCACCCCTCACTCCCCGGCATTATTTTCCTCTCTTGGTGAACAAGCAGAGCCTCCGCCCCTCCAGGCTGGTCCCTGTCCCAGTACACACAGCGCAGCAGCTGAATGAGCCAGGCACGACTGGGCATTTGTCCATCTTGCCACTTCCTGACATCTGGCGCCTCTTCAACCCTCCCCCCTATTTGTTTGTCTCTCTCATGCCATTTGTCCCGCTCCCTTTCCGCAGCGGCGTTTGGACTCAGCCGTTCCCCAGCCCCCCACAAGGGAAGGGGGCAGAACATTCGTTAGATGTGGAGACCAGGACTGTCGCTGCGTCGCTGGGGCATGCTGCCCCCTCCACTGATGAGCCTGGCACAGGGAGCTAAGCCCTTCCGCCTCTGTGTCACTCTAACTGGGCGAGGGGCCAGCATGGGACAGCCCAGTCTGTGCTCAAGCACGGATGGTGCTGTGTGGCCAACATGCCGTAGGTCTGCTGGCTGCCCAGTGCTTGGTCCCTCTGCCAGCATCGCACCTAGGATAGGGGACCAGTGGGCTCAGGATGTGGACAGAGAGTTCCTGAGCACATTTCTCATGGGCCACCAGGGAAGCCTCAGAGGGTTGTTCCTGGAGGTGCCCTCGGCTGAATTTGAACTGGTAACTGTGAAACCTCCGTAGCTCCATGAGCCCCCCAGTCCCCATGCAGCACTTGCTGCCACGCTCCTGCTATGCAGGGCAGCTTTGACTAACTGAGTTGTATGCGGTCCCATGCTGCCAGAGATCCTGACCATTTTTGGTTATCAGAGAGCTCCAAGTGGAGGGGCCTTAACTACTGTGTCCCCTCCAAATCTGCTTTGGGGTAACTGGATTTGGTCTCTCTGCATTCCCACAGAAGTTTTAGATAGACACAGAGCTTCTTCCCTTCCTGTCCTAAGCGGTTGTTGCTATGCCCTTTTAAACAGCTGCCATGTTCCTCCCCAGCAGTGGGTGTATTCCAGTAGTGTGAGAAAGGACCTTACTAGGCAGTGTAGCAGGAAAGGGCTTTGGGATCCTGTGAGGTGGGACGTGCTAGATCGGGGTGGCCAACATGCACCTGAGAAGGAGCCAGAATTTACCAATGTAAAGTTGGTAAGAGACATTGCCAAAGAGCCACAGTAATACCTCAGCAGCCCCCCATCAGCGCCCCGTCACCGGCCAGCAGCCCTGCTGATCAGCACCTCCCACTCCTTTCCCCATGCCTCCTGTGGCATGGAGGAGGCTCTGGGGGTAAGGGGAGGAGTGAGGGTGTGGCAGACTCAGGTAAAAGGACAAGACGGAGTTGAGGCCTAGGAGGAAGGCGTGAAGTAGGGATAGGGCCTATGGCAGAGTCAGGGGTTGAGCAGTGAGCACCCCTCTCCCGGCACATTGGAAAGTTGGCGACTATAGCTCCACCCCTGGGCTCTGTGCCTTTGCAAGGAGCCGCATATTAACTTCTGAAGAGCTGCACGTGGCTCTGGAGCCACAGGTTGGCCACCCCTGTGCTAGGTGAACACATGACACTGTGACCACGCCATTAGGCCAGTGCACTTGCTCTGCCTTCTGAGAGAGGGGGCGGATCTCACCCTAACCGTGATAGGCTCAAATGAAAATCTTAGTCCATGAAGTACAGCACTTGGAAGAGTTTTCGCATTGATTTCCGATTCTGAGATGGATGCTGCCAACCCAGATCCGGGCTAACATGGATCTGGGGTGATAGAGCCCTCTTGGCCTTGCAGCCGCCAACAGCCCTTATTTCCACTGGCGCCGGAGGCAGGATGGTGGAGAGAGGGGCAGGAAGTGGATCAGCCTTTGGGTTTTTATAACCAAGGAGAGGAACTGCCAGTTCCTCGGCAAAGGCAGGCATGTCATAGAATCATGGAATATCAGGGTTGGATGGGACCTCAGGAGGTCATCTAGTCCAAGCCCCTGCTCAAAGCAGGACCATCCCCAACTAAATGTCTCGCTAGCTATTGGGCAAACAAGTGACCCCTGGATCCTCAGCAAGAGGGAAAGTGGCTCTTTTTATAGGGACTGTGTCAAAACAGCCCCTTTCTCACCCCCTCACCCCCAAGACCTGCTTCCTGGATGTGTCTCAAAGTCAGATCTGCCAGCTTTAGTGTTACTGACAAGAACACGGTATTGCAGCTTTTTGGTAACAATGGTCATGAAATGAGGGTTCCCTCCTCTCCCCCCCACCCCACTGCTCCAAATTTAATGTTTTCAGCATAAAATTGAATTGCAAAATACTTTGGCCAACAAAGTTGGGATTGCCACTGCAGTGCCTCATGGGAGTTGTAGTTTGGTTACCTCAGGCTCTCATTCTCCTCTACAGTACCAGGCTCCCTCGATCGACTACATCACCCATGCTGCACCCCAGGCTCCCCTCTTGGTGCAAGGAGGCAGTGCATCATGGGAGATGTAGTCTGGCTGGAGAGCCCAGAGAGGAGAGGATAATGGGGGCACAAGACAGCCAAACAACAACTCCCACAAGGCACCAGAACAGCATCAAAATATTTTGGCTTTCAGGTTGGTTCAGTTCTTCGATGACAACTTGCGAATGCCATCTTTCGACCTATGAGCGGAGCCTGTCTGATCTGGGGTACCCAAAAGACCCCAGCCGTGCAGCCCACACGCCCATCAGCCACGTCCCCAGGCAGAGCCACATTTTCACCACCAATCTTGTAGTGCGGTGAGGTTTCGTCTCCTGTCAGACCGGGCAGTGGCAGGGAACCGGGACTCTGGGCTTTGCTGCACACAGAACCAGTGATATGAAACAAAGCAGCACTTTCAAAGCAATCCGCTGTGTTTCATGGGGACACAGGGAGCTGGCCAGATGGCCCTGAGGACTGCCTGAGTCCCTTCCTCCATCCAAGTCAACTCATGGGGCTTCCCTGGGACATGGGCTCATGGAGGTGGATTTCACCTGCCTCCAGGATTGGTGCTGTACGAGTAACTTCTGCCTCCTCCCCAGCTGCTACCACACCTTGGTGCTGACCCCGGGTGCCTGCTTCAGAGCCGGACAGCCAGATCACTCTTACGGACCACTTGGATCTTGGCCCCTCTGTTGCGTCTGCCCACCAGGGGGCAATTAGTGTCTGATGAACCAGTGGGCTCTGTGCCCATCGCTTCCAAGAGCTTCCTTCTGTTGGTTAGGGTCAGAGCAATCACCCTTGGGCCTTGCCCTGCATTTTCCAGACGGGGAGGAGAGATGGGCTGTTGACATCTGTCTCATAACTCACCAAAGACAGCTCTGTGGGGAGAGACAATCCCGGGCCTGTTTTATTTCTTTCCCTCACACCCCAGGCTGCTCCTGGGTGCCAGTGAGTGAGGACAAAAGCCCTTTTCCTGGGATCTCACTGGTGCTGGCCCCGTTTTGTTAAAGGACAAAACACTGTTTGAAAAGCAGCCATTGTGGATAATTAATGAGCTTCCCCCACCACCATAGCAGGAGTGGGACAGGACTAAAGATTGGCAAGATAGACAGACAGTTCAGGAGAGATCAAAAAGATTGGGACTGTTTAATTAGAGATGAGACATGTAACGGGGGATACAGTGAAGACATACAAAGTTGTGAGCAGTATGGAGGACAGAGTTCCTGTTTACCAGCTCGCAGTACAAAAGCAGGGGGATGGTTCAAGCCAACACGATTAAAACAGATGCCAGGAAATACGTTGTTGTTAACCTGAGGGACTCCCTGCCACATGATATTATTGAACTTTTCAAAGGATTTCAACGGGAGTAAGGTGCTTAAATACCTTTGACATCAAAGCTATATTTATCAGGATTTACTTTAATCTTCCCCTTGCTAAGATTCTTTCAGGAAGACACGCACCCACCCTGGCCAACAGCTCCTGTCCCTTCCAGCATTTCCCCCAGAAAAGAGTATTGGATCCCAGCAGTGAAGGGAGGCATGTAGGTGTGGAAACACCTTGCTGCCAGCAGCACCAGGTGGACCCTCAATAGCCCGAGCTCCCTCGGGAGGTGAAGGTGCATTGATCAGGCCGGCGCTGTCCAGCTCCCGGCACAGCCGTTCTCCACCCCTCCTGCGCCAGCTGTGGGGAGCTGAACAGAGGTTATTTCAATATTGTGCAAGCCATCAGTCAAGCAAGTATAAACCCATCAGGGTGTCTGCTGGGGGCCTCTAAAAGGAAGCCTTTGATGGATTCCCCCTGCGGCAGGAGCCAGCGCACCAGGCTTGTCTTTAACCTCCTTCCCCGGGTGATGGATTGCATTTTTGGCTGGGGAGCTCTCCTGAGCTCTGTTCTGGCACGGGAAATGCATGGCAGCAGAGACGGAGGAAGACTGCATTGTTACGGTGCACCCTGGCACAAGCCATGCCAAGGCAGGCCAGCAGGTTGGAGTCCCAGCTGGCATTGTCAGGGCGTTCACTAGGCTGCAGTCCCAGAGAGCTCGGCCTTAGAGATGCTTCTGTATAGCTGGCAAGAGCAGGGCACTGCCGTGAGGAAGCTCACCCTGCTGGAGTCTGAGTGGGTGCTGGAGCAGGGCACTGCTGTGAGGAAGCTCACAGCATCTGAGTGATGGCACATGGCACCAGAGCCAATCAGAGTGGGGGGCCGGAAGGGCCATTTGCCCTGGGCCTCAAGCTCAAAGAGGCTTCAGATGTAGACACTTGTTAATTTTGGGGCATTTGATAAATTTCACAACTTGTTTTTATGCGCATCCCTGTCGGACCAAAATGTGACACACGCTCTCAGCTTACAGCTGCAAATGTAAGCAAATAAGAGAAATATTCAAATCATGTCTCACTCTTTTTTGGTGCCTTATTTTGTTTCATGTGTCGTCATTTTTTTATTTTTACTATGGCCAGGGACCTCAAAAGCTGGACGTGACCTAGGCCTCTCTGAACCTCCAAGAGCAGGTGCATGGCACTACCTGACCCCCACTGCTGTAGCCTCCCAAGCGTCGATCTGTTTCTCCATACCCCAATGTGGCAGAGCAGCTCACAGCACCTGAGGGCGGGCTTGCATGGCACATGGCACTGCTCTCCCAAGGGCTGTGAGTAACAGAGGGGGAAGGGCCAGAAGAGGTTTGGCAGGGCAGGAGTGTAAAACTCAAAGGCTGCAGTGATGGATTTGGGGGAGGGGCCTGACTTCCGGATGCAGTGGAGGTGACTGATGAACCCACTCCAAGTGCGGTTAAATGCACGTTCCAAAACTTCAAAATACCTGGCCCCTTAAACTATTTATCAGCAAAAGGCTCCAGGAGTGGGGCTGGCGAGGAGCCAGCAATAACCAACCTCTTCCTTATGGTGCCAGGCAATCCCGCCAGCGAGAGGCAGCTCTGAGCTGCGGCTTCCCCACCAGATACAGCGGCTGCTGAGCTCAGGGGGGCTGGGCTCTGTGCTGGAGACTTTTCTCTCTGGCCCCACAGCTGCCTCGCACTGCTACACACGCAGCTTTGTTGGTGCCCCACAATCCCGACCTGCAGCCCCCAGCCATCCCAGCCCTGGGCCCCTCTACCCAGCTCTTCCATTCCAGCGTTAAGCCTCTCTAGAGCTGGAAAATCCCATTAAATCTCCTCTAATCCAGGCCTTTGGGCCCAGAAGGATTCTTTCCAACAGCACAATCTTAATGCCTGTCCAAATTTACATTTCCCAAATGAGGGAGTTTTCCCCCATTCCCTGGGGGGAGAGGCAGGAGGACGTGTGATCAAGGTGCTAGCCCAGCACTTAGGAGTGCAATTCCTGCTTTGCCATAGACCTCTTGCAGGGTCTCAAGCAAGCTGAATATGTCTTGTGTGCACGGTTCTGGCAGAGCCCACTAGAGGGGCGCGAATTGCAGAACGCTCTACCTGCCTCGCACAGACCCTGCTGGTGTGCTCTAATGGTACCTCATTCACATTCACACAGTCCTGTTTGAAACAGGCCAATGGGAGCCGTATACCTCTTAGCACGCACCACCAGCTGGCTCTACACAGGGTGGTGTGAGCACAGCACAGGAGCACGTTTCACAAATCACACCCTGTAGTGTGCTTTGCCAGCACCAAGACATAACCCACTTTGTCTCACTGTGTCTCACATCCCCATCTGGGGTGCATGCAGATAAAAGGTTAAAGATATGGAGATGCCAGATACTAGGATGAGTGGGGGCCAGGGAAGTCCCTAGCTAGACTGGAGATGCTGCCACAGCTTCATACATCCAGGAAGGTTTTCCTGATAGTCACCTATGCGGAATTTCAGCCCATCCTTCCTAGCTAGCCCCCCTTGTGCCAGGCTGTCGTTGCCTCTTTTTGACCCGAGGGGCTGCTCATGGTTTGGGGAGCTGGGACCTTTCCAGCGGGAAGGAGAAATTTCCGGAGTCTGGTGTTTTCTTTGGTGCTGGCTTGTTTATTTCCAAGGCCCATCCAGCCTCTCTGACCGCAGGAGGAACAAAGAACAAGGAGCCAGCAGACCCCAGAGCTCCCTCTCTAGCTTTTCCTTGCTCGGAGGTGACTGCTGGGCTGCCCTGCGGTTCACCTCTGCCTCTCTCTGTCCTGGTCAGTTCTCGGTGTCCCTCCTTCCCCAAATCAATACCCAGCAAAGCCCATACCACCCATAGCTCTGTGGTGGGTTCCCATAACCTGCCTCAGGTGGGTGGTGGTGAGGAATGCTGTTATGTTAATTGAAAGGGCAGTTCACAACCAGGCTCTCAGAGGTCCAGAGAGACCCAGGCGGCCGGGTCACATCCAGCTTTTGAGGCCCCTGGCCAGAATAAAAATAAAAAATGACAACATATGAAAACAAAATAAGGCACCAAAAAAAGAGTGTCATAACTTGAATATTTTTTTATTTAACAAATGTCTTTCTAGCCTTTACCTATGAAAATGCACTGGTTGTTGAGGAAAAATCTAGATTTCATGCAATGTCACCGTTGCTATTAAGCATAGTGAGCCCATTCAAATGCTCTTGTCCCATAGTTGAACGGTGACAGCTTTGTACCTGCTTCAACATGTTGAAGGTGCATTCACCCGAAGCCACGGATGCAGGCAAACTGACAAAAATACGCAATGCAATTGTGATATTAGGAAACACCCCAGAGAGTCTAAGTTCGAGTATTTCTTGAAGCAGAGGCCTGAGCCGTGCAAATCCCAGCGTGAGACAGCAAACCTTTGTGAGGGGAAACTGCCAGGGCATAAGGGGGCAGTCTGGAGCCCTGTGACAGGTGTCATTGTGTAGCTGGGCTGCGACCCATGACAAAAGGAGTGGACTGAAATAAAATAGCAACTGATATTTCCATCTGTACTGGCCCCACATGCGGCGAGCTGCTGCTGTGTGTCTAGGAGCAGTGCTCACACCCAGGCAGTTGCAGGGGGCCCGAGATCTGCCCTCATGGAGGCAGAAAGACCTCCAATCCAGTGCAGTGTGGCATGCACGTGGACAGAGAACTCTAGCCATGACGCAGCACCCAATCAGGCTGTTTATGACGGAGACAGACCCGAAGCCATTCGTGGCTCTGGAGGATTCAAAGCCCTTTATAACCTTCCACCCTGGACCTGCGGCTCTGACTGGCCGCACTGATTTCCTCTCTGCACCTCATGTTCCTTGGGAAGGGCTCTCAGAGAGCCAGGCTCTCTCTGGAGATCAGACAGTCTACTAAATACCTCTCCTGCAGCCTTCTCTTCCACCTAGCCGGCAAAGCAGCAGGAGATCAGTCACTGGAAGCTGAAGCTAGACGTATTCTCATTAGAAATAAAGCTCACTCTTTAAACTGTGAGGTTGATAACCATTGATGTGATGGTAGATTCTCCATCACTGAAGTCTCTGCCTCAAGGTTGAATGTCTTAGTAAGAGATTTGCATGAACTCAGCTAGTAGGAGTGGGTGAGAGGCAGCAACCCTTGTGGGAGGCTCTGTCTGTTTCCTGCAGGACCTCAGACTAGCTTCTCACCTTCAAAGTAGTACATCAGAATGAAACCGGGGGAGGGATATGGCTGTTGTCCACATCCCTGTTGAGTGTTTTGGTTGAACGAGGTCCTTGTGATTGGGCACTTCAGGCTCCCACCCTTTGGAGGGAGGAGGTTTGCTGCCTCTGTACCTTTATCACCACAACCACCTCCCTCTGAAGATGGCCTTTATCAAAGAAAGCAGCTCTGCGGTGCAGGCAATGGGCAATCTGGCAGCCTGTGGGAGAGCAGGGTGGGGTGAATTGGGACAAGGCTGGAATTCTTCCTGGAGAGGCAGTGGGTGGGGGGAAGAGAATGGTGCCAGGCTGAAGCAGTGTTGTGCCTGTGGAGAGATCCCCGTGGCTGAGGCCTGCAGGGTGCGCTGTGAGGGCCGAGTGGGAGGAAAGTGGGAAGTGGGTCTAGGGCTATGACAGCCCAGTGCCCAGAGAGGGGAAAGCCCCAGAGAGGGGTCCCGACTCTACGCCCATGGGCCTGGCATTGTCACTGATGCCTGTGCAATGTGGCACCGTCGCCCTCACCAGGGAAGTGTCTCAGGTCCATGCCAGGGCCAAATGGGGCCTGGGAAGCCTTGTGCCCAGTGAGCAGTGCTGGGGTGTGGCCCTGCGCCCTTCCCAGCTCCCCTGCTGGCCAGCAAACCCCACCAGCCCCCAGGCATTGTCCCCAGCATCCACTCTACCTGGCCTGTTCCTGGGAGCTTCCCCCTTGTCCTGGCCTTGCCCAGCCTCTACCATCCACCCCTGGCACTGCTGGAGCCGGCCTGGGAGCTGCAGTGCAGATCCCAGGATAACCAAAGGAGCAGAGGACTCTGGGCTGGGGCAGAGGAGTCGTGGCCAAGAAACTGGGGACCACCTGTCCTGCTCCGCCTCCGGATGGACCAACCTTCAGCCACTTGGGGGAAGTGGCTTTGTGCTCAGCGGGCGCTGGGTGGGCTTTGGAGCTGGATGGGCCAGGTGGGCAACCCTGCCTGGGAGGCTGCGCTGGGGCTCAGACTGAGTGGATGGCACCAGCTGGGGAAGCCATGGGGCACTCACAAGCCAGCCAAAAATTCTTCCCATTGATCATGATCGAAATGTGCCAATAGGCAGGGTAAGAAAAACGCTGCTTAAGAACCTATTCGGGCTTAATTGAAGGAGATTTACTGTTATGTCATGTCGACAATTTGTGTCTTAACTTTGCAAATCTCCCTACTTGCTGTCATTAAGTCATGATTGTCTGATCCCCCGACTGTCCAACCCACTCATAACTTCCTGCAGCTGTGAAAATTTAAATCAATGAACATTTTTAAAAAGGCTTAAAAGCACATTGATCTCCTCCATCCAAATTATTAAAAAAGAAAAACCGAATCCCGCCAAATCCACTGGCACGAGCCCCCAACGCTGCTCCGTGGAAGCCAAAATAAATTGATACAAATGAAATGAACGAAATCGCAGAAAGACCTTTTCCTTGCTGTTTTCGCCAGCTCGTGTCCCAGAAAATGAGGTTTCCTAATGGAGAAACCATCGGCTACTAGGCTTTTTGGCATCTCTGTGCCAGCCAATCAAATTCGAGGCTTTTGAACAAGAAGTAACCTTTGCTGGAGGAGTTAAGGATCCTTTTCTCCTTATGCTTTTACAGTCAGCCTGTTCCAGCGCTGATTTCAGGTAGATTCCGGATGATTTGTTTATTTATTTATTTAGATTGGGCTGTATATCTTCAAATGCCCAAGGAGCAAAAGTTCCCTTCTCCTGTTCCCTGAAAATTTCTTTAAACTTTTTTTTTTAAAGCACAAACCAGATGTTGATCTTAACTCGAATTCGCCTCACTTCCTCTTAGGGAATGGGTTCAATTTTCAGGGGAAAGAGGGAGGGGAGCAGAGGAAATCCACCCTTTTCTGAGTTTGAACAACTTAGGGCCCATATACTGCTCTCTGTGGTCGGAGCGGGAGGGCACTGATCTGAGAGTCTGGTCTCCTGGGTTCTCTTTATGGATCTGGGCGGGGCGGGGAGCCTGGTTAGAGTACGGTGGGCTTGGAGTTCGGATTCCAGAGCTCTGTCCTCAGCTCTGGGAAGGGAAAGTTCTCTCGTGGCTACAGCCTGGGGTGCAGAGACTGTTAATCAGGACTCCTGGCGTCTGTTCCTAGAGGTGGGAGAGAAGTGGGGTCTGGTGGTTAGACCAGGGAGACTGGGAGTCAGGACTGGGGAGGGGGGCCTAGAAGCTAGCACATGTGGGACTAGTCAGGACTCCTGGGTTCTGTTCCCAGCTCTAGAGCAGGGAGTGGGGTCTAGTGTTGAGTGCATGGGGGACTAGTCCAGACTCCTGGGTTCTAGTCCTGGCTCCAGAGTGAGGTCTAGTGGTGAGCGCACTGGGAATCAGGATTGCATGAATTCTACCCCTAGCTTCCCTGGTGACTCACTCGATGACTTTGAACGAGTCACTTCCTTGCTCCCTGCCTATGTTTCCTCCTCTGTAAGAGGGTGCAGGGGACCATTCCCCCGGGCAGGCTGCCAGGATGGGCCAGGCCCTGAGCTCCTCCCAGGGCAGATGAGAGAGTGATCCCCCTGGAGTCACGCCAGAGCAGGGATGAGTTCTCACTCCTGCTTCTCCTCCCCAGCTGGGGCACAACCAGAGCCCCTCTTCCAGGACCGGGGCCTGCAGCGGAAAGCAGGCAGCTCTCTTCCAGGAGCTGCAACATCATGGCCAGGCTCAAATTTCCTTCCTCCTCTGGCAAGTTTTAGAGCTTGTTTTTCTCCCCTGCAGCCCGGGGCCCGGCCACCGGCCTGCACCCATCTGGCGCAGGAGAAGTGGATGTGGCAAGCACTCCCCCTCCCCCGATGACCTAAGCAGAGAAGGAATCCAGGCGATGGCTGTGCCAGGTGTTTGCAAGAGGGCTGGGCCGCTGCTTGGGGATTGCAACTGAGAGGGGCTGGCACTGAGCATGTTCAGGGGAGCGGGGCCCAGCTGTTGCAGGAGCCGTAAATCCGCATGCTGGCCCCCGTTCTCTGGTGGCAGTGCCAGGGACCCCGTGCTGACCCCCGTTCGTTGGTGGCGGTGCCAGGGACCCTATACTGGCCCCCATTCGCTGGTGACAGTGCCAGGAATGCCATACTGCCCCTGTTGGCTGGTGGCAGTGCCAGGGACCCTGCGCTGCCCCCCTTCACTGGTGCTGGTGCCAGGACCCCACACATCCCCCTTCACTGGTGGCAGTGCCAAGACCCCATACTTCCCCCTGTTGGCTGGTGGTGGTGCCAGATACCTCGCATTGCCCCCCGTTCACTACTGGCAGTGCCAGGGACCCATATTGCCCCCTGTTTTCTGGGGCCAGTGCCAGGGACCCCATGCTGACCCCCATTCATTGGTGGCATTGCCAGGGACCCCATGCTGCCCCTGTTGGCTGGTGGCAGTGCCAGGGACCCTGCGCTGCCCCCGCTTCACTGGTGGCAGTGCCAGGACTCTGCGCTATCCCCTGTTGGCTGGTGGCGGTGCCAGGACCCCACACATCTCCCTTCACTGCTGGCAGTGCCAGGGACCCCACACTTCCCCCTGTTGGCTGATGGTGGTGTCAGATACCTCGCACTGCCCCCCATTCATTAGTGGTAGTGCCAGGGACCCACACTACCCCTTTTTTTCTGGGGGCAGTGCCAGGGACCCCCACGCTGCCCCTGTTGGTTGACAGTAGTGGCAGGGACCCGACACTGCCCCCTCTTTACTGGTGGTGGTGCCAGGGACCCTGTACTGCCACCTGTTCCCTGGTGGCATGCCAGGGACCCACGTTGTCCCCTGTTGTCTGGTGGTGGTGCCAGGGACCCTCTGCTGTCCCCTGTTGACTGGCTGGGAGTCAGGAGAGGACACTGGAAGGGGAGTGGTATCTAACAGTCAGAGCAGAGAGTTGGGCAGCAGGACTCTTGGGTTGTGTTCATAGTTACTGCTGACTCGTTATGACACGGAACGAGTCACTTCCTCTCCCTGTGCCTCAGTTTCCCCCTCTGAATAATTTTTCTCTCCTCTGGGAGCTCCCTGGAAGGCGGGAGTGAGGATTCAGAGTGCTGTGGTGATTGTTACTCACCCATCCCTTGCTCCAGCATTGCCAAGGCCCCTGTGCTGACACACCAGGCACCACATGACTCAGCACTGCAGGACGATGGCCGTCAGATGTTCTCCCAGTACCTCTGGAGGAGGAGCAGCATCAGCTGGGTTCCGGGTGGAGCCTTTAGTGCTGCCCTCCATGCTGCACCCTGCTTGGTAGAAGAGATCCCTCCTCCATGCCCCTAGTGAGGAGGTCTCAGAAGGTCGCAGTGTCTGGACCCGCCCCATTGCAAAAGTCCGGGCACCTCAGTCCCGTATCCAATGGGCAGTGGGCACAGCTGGTACCAGGGGCTGAGTTGGACTATACAGGAGGGAACTCGCTGGCGTCGCATGGGGCTGGGTGACAGTCATGTCTCAGTCTTGGGGCTCACGGCTGCTGGGCTCCTTCCAGTCCCGTGGGAGGTGAGTCTGGTTCTGTCCCATCAGCACTTCCATCCCGCCCAGGTAATGGGGCAGAAATGGCCCGTTAGCTCAGAACAGCTGCTGAAGCGATGGCCCCGGCAATACCTGCAGAGGGTAGGACCCCTTTGGCTGGCACTGACCGAGGCCTGTGGGGAGATCCTTGGGACCTGGTAGGCAGCACACAGGGCTGTTTCAACGGCCCACACAGCCTCTGTGAGCTCTGGAGCCTGGAACACCCCGCCTGGGGGCAGCCTCGGGAAGGGCCCTTGGCAGGCAGGCAGGGACGGCAGAACCGATGAAACGAAATGCAGGCAGGCACTTGGGAAGCGTCTGGGATGGTGCCCAGAGGAGATGCTCATTCCAGTCACTTTTGGCCATTCTGGCTCTGCACACCGGAGGACAGGCCTGCTGTAGCCAGGAGAAGGCGTCCAGTGCACCAAGAAGGTTGGGCTGAAGAATTGCCGACAATGAGTAAAATGGGCCCTTCCACAGAGGTGTCCTAGCTCAGTGCCAGGCACAGACAAGCTGTGAGCCACACAGGTGCTGTGCTCTTGGTCTAGGGCCAATGCTTTCACCTCGGAGTGATGCCAGGCCATGGGATATTGCACCATCCAAGCCGGTGTCTAACAGCTGCTGCCCTATCTACCCAGCCACCCACGCCCTTGGCAGGACTCGCTACCGCATCTACCTTGGCTGGCACAGCCGGATTGCTGTGGAAACCTCCATTTGCTGAGCAGTGCGAGTCTAGACACTGCTGCTGAGCAGCAGGAGCTGAGATGCTGAGGGGCCTCGGGTCAGAGGGCTTCTTTGAGAGAGGCGCTTTCAAAATCAGGGAGCCTAGCACACGCTGCCCAATGCGTCCGTGGAGGGCATGGCCCCTGCAGGGGATAATCTGTGCCAGTGGAACCCAGACTAACCCAAGTGGGTAGCTGCCCCTCTCCAGTGCCTATAGAATCTCGGAGTCTCCTACTGCACCCAAGATAATGGGCGTGGCCCTTTAGCTCAGGCAGGAGAGATTTGTGCTTTGAGATCCCGTGATCTCAGGTCCAGTCCCAGCCGTGTGTCCCTGGCATGCCCAACACTGGGTGAAATGGACTGGACACCTGTGATGGAGTGGAAATACTGCGTGGGTGCCTCAGTTTCCCCTGTGCATTTCTTGAGTGTCTGTGTGGAGGGATAAGGGTATGTAGTTGGTGCAAAGCAGAGAGACAGTGTAAGTAAGTAGCCCATGCCCTGTCTAGGGCCTGGCCCTCCCCCCTCTCTGCAAGGTGTCAGCTGAAACTGTTGAAGAAAGGTCAACTGACCTCCTGGCCAAGAGACAAAGGAAAGGAGGAGGAGGGGCTGGAGGGTGAGTTTCAGTCTGAAGCTGGCTGGCGTCTCTGCCCCCCAGAATGGATCCAGCTGAGGTTTCACATTCGCTGTACAGTCTGGGTTAGACCATATACCTGTCATCTAATAAACCTGTTTTACTGACTGGCTGAGAGTCACATCTGTGGAGTGTGGGTGCAGGACCCACGGGCTCCCCCAGTACCCCGCCTGGGCGGGCCCACTGGGGAAAGCGCACGGAGGGGCAGAAGGTGCCGAATGCTCTGCAGTCAGACCCGGGAAGGTGGAAGCTGTAAGCTGTGAAGCTCCTAGCCTTGAAAACAAGCTGTTCACAGAGAGGAAGCTTCCCCCCAGAGTCCTCACTGGCTTCGTAGGGAGCAGATCCAGACCATCGCCCCGGGGACTCCGTGACAACACCATTATTATTTGCATGACAGGAGCACACAAGAGAGGCCCTCCTGGATCAGGCCCCAAGGTGCTGGGCACTGGACATCACATATAACGAAGAACTCACAACCTACGGCTGGAGTCAGCAGGAGCAGACAGGCAGGCGGACAGTGAGCACAGGGCATTGAGGAGAAGACACTGATCATGCAGGTTCTTTGCAGCAGTTGCGGGACAGAAAGAGCTGTGCTTCTCCTGGGCTCTTCTGCTCGCAGCCTGGGCTGCCTGTTGGCACCACCAGGGGTCTCCCAGCACCTTTGCCCAGGCTGAGCAGTCCCAGAAGGGCCTGCAGTGGGCGTGTCCCCGACCAGAATGGGGCTGGACCTGGGTCCTGGGTGGGTCCAGCATGCTCCCTGCTTGGCCAGCAGTGAAAGGGTTACATGTCCCCACGCACCCTGGGAACTCCTTGTTTAAACAAACAAGCCAGGGTGGGAGGGCGTGGGTGAGAAGAAGTGATAACGTCCCTACCTTCCGAGCCACCTGGGTATTCTGGCCACCTGGCACAGGCAGCCAGCCATGGGCAGCGCTGCTGGCACTCCTCCCATATCCCCTGTCAGTGCCGGCTGCCGTGCCAGGCAAATGCATGCCAACCATACTCCCTGATCAACTCCCAGACCTCCCTGCCCAGCCATCTGGAAATGCTGCAGTGACATGGCTGTGGAATTTCACTCGTGAGGTACAGCCAGCTCCTCTGCTGGGCAAAGCAGGCAGCTCTCGGGGTCAGATCATAATGGGGCAGGGTGAGCACATCCGGGCATCTCGGTCCCATATCCAGTGGGTAGTGGGCACAGCTGGTACCAACAGCTAACGAGGCACATGGTGGTTTCTTGTGGTCTTATGGGTGGTAAAAAGACCCTGGCATGGCCTCTAATCTCCCTCTTTTTTAAAGGCCCCTGATGCCAGAGCATCCTCCCCCACTTATAGACCACCAACTCCCCAGTCAGGGCCAGGGCTAGCAGAACCGGTCGGGAAATGAGGATTGTTTCCCTGCCCCCCACCAAAAAAAACCCTCTTCTGAAACTCTTTGGGGTTTTTTGGGGGGTCATTTTCTTTTTTAAAAGTTTTAGAAATGTTTCAGTTTTTTGTTGAAAATCTGGGAACCCCCAAATGTGCTTCGATTGCTACAACCTCAAACAGCTGCAGTTTGCAGCGGGAGGGGAACAGCGTGGAAGATTTTGACAAAAATTAACAATTTTTGTGAAAATTTCTGGCTTTGCAAAAAAAGAAATTCTGTCAAAAAGTTTGTCTGCAGAATTTTTGCCCAGATCTAATTAACTTTTCTTTCTTTCTTTCTTTCTTTCTTTCTTTCTTTCTTTCTTTCTTTCTTGCCACATGGCTCATGCTGGGCCCTGGGATTGCAGTTGTCCTTGCACCAAAAAAATAAAAAGCCCAGGCTGTTCCTTTCCTTAGTTTCTCAATTCAAATGCAAAATTTCTACAGCCTGGTGGGACTTTTGGTGGGGCATTTGGTCACACTTTTTGGTGAGGCATTTGGTCACACCCCTCCGGAGGCAGTGGGATGCATGACATCCCCGTGAATGTGGGGAGTGATGCGGGGAGATAAGAGACACCGCCTTTCCTCCATGCTGGTTTTGTCTTGTCTAGTTAGCCTGACAGCTCTTTGGGCTGGGAGAGCTCTTTAGCGCAATGAGCCCTCGTCAAGTTATCAGCTTGTATTACTGTAGCACCAGGGAGCTCTGGAATCCCATTGTGCATGGAGCTGTACAAACCCGGAGAGGGTGCTGCCGGTTGCAGATGGGCTATTTGGGGGTTCTTACTGTGCAGAAGGAGGCTGAGGGAGGAAGGCAGACCCTGGGCTGCGTCAGAAGGTGGAAGAAGGGCTGTTGAGACGCAGGATTGTGATGGGGGTTGAGGGGATAGTGGGATGATGTATAATGCGTAGCTCTCTCTAATGGGGGGTTGATCATGCTGTGGGGTGCCCAGGGGGATTGCGCCTACCAGTGGAGAAGGTTCTGTGAGGAACCAGCCCTGGGCATGGGCCCGATGCACCTTTGTGGGTGCTAAGGAGAAATCTAAGTGATGTGTTTGTTCAGCGCTGGCCTTGGCCTCTCCCCAGAGGAGCCTCTGCGACAGGCTGAGACCTTCAGCTGCGGACATGCCAACCAGCAGCCAAAACACAGCCCAGCCAACGCTCGCTGCTCCCACCAGGCCCAAAGCACTGCTGGGGAGTGTTTACACCTCGCTCCAAACAAGAGAACACCAGCACTCAGCAGGCAGATATGGAGCAGCTCCCGCTCCACCCTTCCCTTTGCTAGGGCAGGCTGGGAGCATGGGGCTCCAGGCCACGGGATGGTCCCTCAGGTGATCCACTCTGCCCTTCCCTGACCCTATAGTGACACCATCCTCCCGACTACCCAATTCCCTGGGCATCAGATAGCCTGCCTGGCTCCTGGGGCAACCTAAATGGCCTATCTGGCAAGTAGCACCATGGCTGCCCTGAAGATGGAGCCTGCTATATATCCCTCGACAAGGAGGCCCACATGAGCTCCTCCTGCCCAGCTGGCCTGGGACTACCCCTCCACGGGTGAAAGGGGAGCAGTGGCCTGGTAAAGGATGGACCAGGACTCCCAGCTCGGGTCACCCAGGCCCGTGGAAGTTAGCATGTTGCAGTGACTTCACGGTGACTGCTGAGCAGGGCTTGGATTTGAACCCCACTCCCTCTCTTCACTAGCCCCTTCCTGGAGCATGCAAGGAACTGCCCCAGACCCAGGGAGGACAGATCTACCAATACAGCTGCTGCCACCCTGCCCCCAGTTTGTGTCTTTCCCATCCCCGGGGCCTGTGTTTCCCTGGGAGCGCAGCTATGCCGGTGGCTGAGGGGTGAGCACAGAGGTATCGATGTGACCCGGCAGCCCCTGGCCGGCCACGGGACAGGCACAAAGGTGAGGAGCGCACAGCACTGTCTGCTGCACAGCACTTGCTGTTCTTGGCAGCGTGGGGTGGAAAACTGGAAGCATCAAAAGAATTTTGTTTTCCTTTGGCTGGGCTGAAGCCAGGCAGCTGGGCCACAGCTGAGCAAGGCGGAGGCTGACAGATTCCATCATCTACCTCTAAGTCCATGGTCAATACCTTGGTCTGTGGGAGCTGTGACCCCCAACCCCCTCCCCACCCATGAAATCATTTGTGCTCCTCCATGCAATCTATATCACCCTCCTGCTCACTGGTTCTCCTGCATACGTACCCCACTGGATATACAGGTGCTCTGCTGTGCCCTTGCTAGGAGCCTTGGCTTGCCAGCTCCCGTTGTAGTGACTGGAGGTCTCTGGTTCAATCTCACCCACCAAACCAGCCCTTATAGGAGCCAACCAGAGAAAATGGGACCGAGCTCCTGGTGTCTCCCAATAAACAGGGACCATTTGCCCCCCCCCCATTGTTTCTGCACCAGCTGGGGAAGTGGGGAGTGAAGAGCCATAAAGCATCCTCCCAGCTCAGCAGAACAATCTGGTGTCACTAGAGGGCTTCTTCCACCTTCCTCCTTTGGCTCGGGAAAGCGATCAGTAGGTGGCAAGCTCTGTGCGTGGGCCCCTTGCCTGAGCACTCAGGGATGATGGTGGACAGCTGCTGTGCCAGCGTTGGGCGCACGGCGTGGGACATAGCCATACAGTCACCGGCGTTGCAGGGGATCCTACAGGCAGCAAGGAACGATCATGAGCTGAGAGGCCAACCTCCAGGGAAAATGGCCTCACTGTATCAGCTTCTGCCCAGCTTTGCTGGTGCCCTTGAGCCCTGCCAGCAGTCCTGTCTTCACAGCCTGGCCTGGGCTGGGACCACGCTAATTCTGTGCAGTGGATCAATAGTCCCCCTGGACCAGATGGACCTGAGCCTCCCACCGCCATACACGCAGCCCTAACACTCAACAAATTCCAACCCAGCTGCTGAATCCCCCGTGCCCACCCGGGAGAACCTGTGGAACAACAGCCCAAAGGCCAGTGTCTCTGCCACAGCCTGGGGAAAATCCGTGGCTTCGAGAGGAAGGGAAACAGAAACCCACTAAGACACTCATGCAGCATCTGCCTGTGAAGCCCAGATCTGCAGTTACTCCAAAGACGGGGGTGTCTGGTCCCCACCACCCACCCCTCCCACTTAGGGCACAATGTCCGGTCCTAGATCAGAGCCAGAGCATGAGCATTTTAATCTGACTCAGGCCTGTGCCTACCCCACATGGGAGCTGCAGCAGAGGGGACCAGGACTAAAGGAGATGTTCCCTCCGTGGCAGTGGGGGTATGATTGGGGAAGGGCGGAACTTAATATGTAATGAAATAGGGACTGGGGCTCAAGCAATTTTTTTACATTCATAACTGACGCGGCAAGCCCAGAGGTGCCGGGACTCTGAACTGCCAGGCCCAGAGGCGCCAGGGCTCTGAACTGCCAGGCCCAGAGGCGCCGGGGCTCTGAACTGCCAGGCCCAGAGGAGCCGGGGCTCTGAACTGCCAGGCCCAGAGGCGCCGGGGCTCTGAACTGCCAGGCCCAGAGATGTCAGGACTGTGACCTGCAAGGCCCAGAGGCGCCGGGGCTCTGAACTGCCAGGCCCAGAGGCGCCG